>CM044008.1:44906115-45403284 GCA_024085815.1 Flaveria linearis | reverse complement strand
TCCCTCAAACCCATCAACAGCAAGTTTGGGTTTGATAAGAGCAAAGCAAGGTGTTACAACTGCAACCACCTTGGTCACTTTGCTAGGGAATGCAAGGCTCCCAGAACAACCACGGGACCCCACAGGCCTCCACACATCCCACTGCTCCCAAGGCATGAAGAAAAGTCAACTGAAACAGCTGCTGTTGCTCAAGAAGTTGACTGGAGCTTCATGTACAGGATGTGACTCCCGCTCAAGCACTCATGGCCGGAACAGATGATGATCAGGTATGAACATCTTTGTACTGCTGCCTGTATTGCTAAAGTTAAAAACTGTAAAGGATTACATTTCGGAAATCAGATCTGAGGTTTGAGTCTTTAAATGTGCTAAAATCTGACTTTAAAAGAGCTGATCTGACTATCAAAGGAAATTGATGAGTTAGAGAAAACTGTGTCCTCTTTTAAAACATGAAAGACTAACTATAAGACTCAAATCAAAGATCTGATCTCCAACTTTCTGAGTGCAAGCCCAGTTGTCACACCGCTGAGGCTCGGCCAGGAAGCAAGCTATTGCTGACAAAGCTTCCAACTATTCTTGCATCAACCTCTCATCCAAAATGTTTTATCAAACAAAGAGGGTTGGGAACCAGTGAAATAGCTCCACCACACTCGATGAGTCTATTAACTACCTAGATGTGGTACTGAAGAGCAAGAGGTTCCAACTGCTGACCCTTCCCATTGGAACTAGAGGATGAGTGAAAATAGTGGCCTTCACAGGGGAGAAACAGGGGATACACCCATCTCCCACCTGTGATGATCAAATCCTGACCACCAAGGCAGAAGAAGCAGAGCTAACTGCTAGAAGGACTGCCAAGAAGTTGCAGAGTCCAAGCTTAAGTTTGACCCTAAGCAAAAGGGTGTCTTTCATTTCTGCCGTTTCAAGTGGTAGTACTTCTGATTCAGGAAAGGAGTGTAGTACCAGCACTCCTGTCCTACTGAAGGATCAGAAGTTGAAGGGAAAGTTGCTGATGAAGAAAAAACCCAAGAACAGCAACCTGCAGTTCCAGAAGACTAACATTGCCCTGCATAATGTGTGGTCTGCACAACCACATGCTAAAGATTTTACTACAATCCAGCAAGCACAATTATGCAAATATTGTTAGAAAGAAGGAGTCAGAGAAGGTTTCTCAGTTGACCCTTCAAAAGGTCCAAATGATGAAAAAGGGAAGTTGGTCTCGGAAGCCAAGTTGCTTTCGAAGAACCTGCTTCTTCTTCCGAAGGGAAAATGGCTTCGGAAGCCAAACTTCTAAGGTTCGGAAGAACAAGAAGGCTCCCTTGAACCATCTCGAAGAAGACTACTTCGGAAGAAAGGTGGTGAAGGCTTCTTCCGAAAAGAGATAGCTTCGGAGAAGACCATGCGGCTGTAAAGCTTCAACAAGCTCATCCTCAAAGATCAACCAAAGGATGGATTGGAAGATCAAGGAAGATGCTGCAGCCCAAACCTCTTCTTCAACAATGACCTCTATTGAACCCCATTGCATATCTTTGGTTCAATTATGTCACTATCTTTGGAAGAGCCCAAGACCTGCAAGGCTTGGGCTTCCAAACAAAACTAACCATCTCATCTTATGTGCAGGGACATCCATTTGACAAGAACAACAATATCTGGATTGTAGATAGTGGATGCTCCAGGCACATGACAGGGAACAGATCTCTCCTTCAACAATTCCAGAACTTTGATGGAGGGCCTGTCCAATTTGGAGGTGAGGCCGAGGATATATTTCTGGCAGAGGAAGTATATCCAATGGCAGAATAAACATTGACAAAGTTCACTTTGTCAAACAGCTTGAACACAATCTGTTAAGTGTTTCTCAATTCTGTGACCAAAAGCATCAGATGCTTTTCACAGAACATGAGTGCATTATCCTCAGACCAGGGATGACAATTCCTCCGGAATTGGTGCTTCTCAGATCTCCCAGGAAAGGGGATATGTACAAGCTAGATATGAACAATGCTTCTCCTATGGGTGAAGTATCATGCTTTCTTTCCAAAGCTGATAGTGATGAGTCAACACTATGGCATAAACGCATGTGTCATGTGAATTTAAAAAATGAATAAATTGGCTAAAATAACTTGGTACATGGTTTGCCTAAAAAGGAATTTTTCTGCAAAGATAACTGTGTTGCATGCCTGAAAGGGAAACAACACAGATCATCTAAAATCCAAATGTGTTAACTCTATCACTACTCCATTACACTTATTGCACATGGATCTCTTTGGACCACAAGTATAATGAGCATTGGAAGGAAATCATACTGCCTTGTGATAGTTGATGATTTTACAAGATTTACATGGGTATTCTTTTTAAGAAGTAAAGATGAAACTGCTGAAACTTTAAAATCTTTTATTCTTAAAATAGAAAATCAAATTGATCACAAGGTTAAGATCATTAGAAGTGATCAAGGGACTGAGTTTAAGAACTTCGTTCTTAACTCATTCTGTGACTCAAAAGGGATTGCCAGACAATACAGTGCTCCCAGAACTCCTCAACAAAACGGTGTTGCTGAGAGGAGGAACAGGACACTTATTGAGGCTGCTCGGACTATGTTAGCTGATTCAAAGCTGCCTCTAACATTCTGGGCAGAGGCAGTCAGCACTGCATGCTATGTGCAGAATAGGGTTCTTGTAGTGAAGCCCTATGGAAAAACCCCTTATGAGTTATGGAACAAGAGGCCACCGTTCATTGGCTTTCTAAGGTCCTTTGGCTGCAGGTGTACCATACTTAACACAAAGGACAACTTGGCAAAGTTTGCTGAGAAGTCGGATGATGCTATCTTTATTGGATACTCTTCTAGCTCCAAAGCTTATAGAGTATACAATATCAAGAATCAACAATTTGAGGAGTCATCCAACATAGTTGTTAATGAGCACACTCCTTGTGTTAGGGGAATGGACCTGAGTATATCTTTGATTTAGAATTGTTTCCAAACTATTCTAAACCATCTTGTGAGAATGTTTTAGCTGGAACAGGTGCTCAATGTGATGCTAATGCTGATGCAGGTCAACTATATGAGCTTCCCAGACCTATTCCAAATTCTCCAAGAGCTGAAGGGCAACAAGCTTCAACTATTCACAGATCTGACAGTGTAACTATCTCCAGAAATAATGAAGCTTTAACAAGTGAATCACTTGATCAACCTCAAAGTTCCTCAGGTGATCCACTAGAACACCAGGTTGAGGGAAGTGGTATTCTGAAGGAACAGACAACTGTTAATACTACTTCACAACCAACCATTGATGATGTTTCTCAATCATTCAATCAGTCCTCATTGAATGACTCTGAAACAGCAGTTGGGCAGAGTGATCCAGTTCCTGATCAGAACATGTCTAACCTAGACTTATCTCTGCAACTGGAAGTGATTCCTCGTCTTAGGATTCACAACACTCATCTAACTGAGAACATCATAGGGAATGTCTCTGAGGGTGTGAGAACAAGAGGACAAACTCATCATGGGAATGTCTGCCTGTACTCATGCTTCTTGTCTCAGATGGAACCAAAGAAGGTAGAAGATGCCTTAAAGGATAGTAGTTGGGTTGAATCGATGCAGGAGGAGCTGCTTCAATTCAGAAGACAAAGGTATGGAATCTATGCCCACTACCATCTGGTCAAGTACCCATAGGCACAAAATGGGTATTCAGGAACAAGAAAGATGATAGAGGCTTGATTATCAAGAACAAGCAAGACTAGTAGTTCAAGGGTACACCCAGGAGGAAGGAATTGATTATACTGATGTCTTTGCACCTGTTGCAAGACTTGAGGCAGTTAGGATCTTCCTTGCTTATGCTGCATCCAAGAACTTCACAGTCTACCAACTTGATGTCAAGTGTGCTTTTCTATATGGGGATATAGATAGGGAAATCTATGTGTGTCAACCTCCAGGATTTGAAGACCCACAGCACCCCAACTATGTGTGCAAGCTGGATAAAGCTCTAGAGGTACCATTGACAAGACTCTTTCATCAGAAAGAGTGGAGAAGACATTTTGCTAGTACAAGTCTATGTTGATGACATCATATTTGGTTCTTCAAACGACCAAATGTGCAAGGACTTTGAAAGCATTATGAAGCAGAAGTTTGAGATGAGTTCCATGGGAAAAATGAACTTTTTCCTTGGAATCCAGGTGAAACAAATGAAGGAATGGTTCTTCATAAGTCAATCTAAGTATGTCTCAGACATCTTAGAAAGATTTGAAATGAAGGACTGTAAACCAGCCAAGACACCCATACCCAGAAACCATAATCTTTGCCCTACCTTGAGGGGGAGGATACTGATCAACATCAGTATAGAGCAATTATTGGTTCTCTGATGTATCTCACTGCAAGTAGACCAGATATCATGTTTGCCACATGCATTTGTGCAAGATATCAGGCTGCTCCAAAGGTGTCTCACCTAGCTGCTGCAAAGAGAATCCTCAGATACCTCAAAGGAGCACCTAAACTAGGTCTCTGGTATCCAAGAAATAGTGATTTCAATCTCTATGGATACTCTGACAGTGACTATGGTGGCTGCAACATTGACAAGAAATCAACATCAGGAGGATGTCAATTTCCTGGTGGAAGGATTATCTCATGGCAATGCAAGAAACAATCCTGTGTCTCTACATCAACTGCTGAAGCTGAATACATTGCTGCTGCTAGCTGCTGTGCTCAACTGCTATGGATTCAAAATCAGATGTTAGACTATGGGTTCAACTTCATGACTACTCCTATCCATATTGACAACAACAGTGCTATCTCCATTACTGAGAATCCGGTGAAGCACTCCAAGACAAAACACATTGATATCAGGTATCATTTCATTAGAGATATTCATGAGAAACAGCTGATAAAGTTAATCAAAGTTGACTCAAATGAACAATATGCTGATTTGTTCACAAAGGCATTTGATGAACAAAGATTTAAGTATCTCATATCAGCAATTGGGATGATAAACATTGAATAACTACCTCTTTTGAAACCTTTTTAATATGTAAAGTCTTGTGTCAATACAATTTAAGCCCAGTTACAAAAGATCTTTAATTTATTCCAAGTGTAAATTCCTTCCGAAGAGGAATTAACTCTCGGAAGATATTCTTGAATATCTTCCGAAGTCAAATTCTCAATGGAAATTTTCTTCTCGGAAGAGTTTTTGGTCTCGGAAGAAGCGATTGATTTTATATCAGATCTACTTCTGAAACTTATACAACTCTCCATTCGGAAAGACAACTTTACCTTCGGAAGCAATGCCTTGCTTCGGAAGATAAAGTGCCTTCAAAGGACAATTTTACCTTCGGAAGCAACATCATGCTTCGGAAGAGAAATTGCCTTCGGAAGAAAATTACATTCGGAATGTTTTACCCTCGGAAGTAAAGGTTTTTATATGTAACGGATATCTTTTGGGCCCCACTCTGTAAAAAGTAAAGATTTTGTTGATGATGGTCAGATTATTTAAAATTATCTTTGCCGCCACTGTCATTCTCCGCCGTAAACCACCATACCACCCACAGTAACCCCAAAACAGTTACCCTATTACCACCACTATCACTATTCACCCCTTTTAAATAATCTTGACTCATCAATTTCATCTTCTTTTACCACTTTACAGCCCTAACTGTTCCCTTCACTGTCAAACCCTCAATTTCACCCAAATTTTCAAGCTTACCTTTCTCCAATGGCGCTAAACCCTCAGCACAACCAAGTCGCGTTATTGACTCGTCAAGGGATGCCGACTTCACCCAAATCATCACCTTTCTCACCGAATCCACCTACCTCACTGCACTAACAGTTAACCCCACCGTATACTCCAACCATATGTCAGAATTTTGGAGCAACGGTGAAACTGCAGTACTGAATGGGGTTTGAGTCCTGAGAACCCGAGTTTGTGGCCAAGAGTTGGTCATCAATGAACAGCTCATCAGGGAGCATCTCGAGCTTCACGATGATGGGGCTCCTACTGAGTTCCCCAAGGAAGACGTGGAAGGCACCTATATCCTCATGGGATATGGAGGCGATGTCAGCAGGTCTACAATATACAAGTTCAACTTCTCTTACCATTGGAAGTTTCTGCTGCACATTGTCTTACATTGCCTCTCCAACAAATCAGGGGGTTGGGATCAAATCCCATATGAACTAGGATGCCTAGTTCATGGGTTGGTGAGAGGCCTCAGATTCAACTACTCACGATCTGTGTTGAACAACCTAATCGCCAATCTGAGCAGGGATACATTCTTCATGTATCCCCGATTTCTTCAACACATAATCAACTGTGAGATGGAACCAAGCAAGCTTGTCTGCGCAGCTGCTCTTCCTGTTCCACACATGAGGCCTACCATCTTCAAGATACTGAAGAAGATGTCCACCAACTTCACTGGACGGTACACTCCATTACCTCCAGAGATGACTGAGCGCATAGCTCCTGGTGACATCCCTGTTATCCCCACAGGTGATGAACCCACACCAGCAACATCCACCACAATACCAAACCTTCTTTACCCATCAAAGCTACATATCAGAGACGGCCCAAACGAACCCTTGTTCAATCTACTCTGATTGAACAAGCTCCTTCTGTTCACACCCAAAGGACTAGAGTGGAATCATGGGCTCCCACTCAGTCTGAGGTCACACCATCCTTCACAATTGACCTCAATGTGGGTTTTGAGCCTCCTCAGTCTCAAACCCCTGAGCCCGAACCCCAAGCCTTAAGCCCACAGGGTGAGTCTCTACACTCCCCTGTGCAGCCTTCTAGGGACAGCCCCACCAAAGGCTCAATGCCTGTAGACATTGATCTAAGTCCCGGGTCAGTAGGACTAACCGCCCTCTCTTTCACTGACCTCTTACTCCGAACTGATGAAGAGATTACATCTCTCCATGGCCATGAAGTTGATCTACAACACCCACTGAAAGATCAACAGAGCCAAGAGGGATCCCTTGTCTCTAGCCCCCATCAGAAGCCAGCTACTGAGGTGAGTCCCACTGATGTGGAGGGGACTCATGTAGACTCAGCTGCCACTACTCAGAGTCTCTCATTGAGCTCTCAGGACAGTGGTAACATCATTAGGACTGAGTCTACGGCAACTTTGCCCATTGACATCTCTGACAGAGATGACTCTGAGCAAAGGAAACCAGGGTGCCAAGAAGCCACATCTGGTGGTGAGAGTGAGCATACTAGGTATGTTATCTCATCTCCCCATGATTCTTCTCATGAAGATGAGGGAAGTATGCAACTAACACTTCAGTACTTGCTTTCTAAGGTCTCCAACCTGGAATCATAGGTGAGGATTTAGAATCAAGGACTGCCACTCAGCAACTTGAGATTAACTCTCTCAAGGCTAAACTAGCTGAGAAACAGACGGAGAGGTCTGTTAGGCATGTACCAATTCAGGTCTCAATGACTTCTTCCTCTAGCTCATCTAGCTCTCAAGATGATGCTACCAAAAAGGGGGAGAAAGTTCAGAGACAAACATCTGAGGAACCACAGACCCAACTCATTTCTTCCCAAATCATTACACTACCTGAGTCATCTCAATCCTTTCTGGAGATTGACTCAAGGATGCTTCAAGATCTCTACAGACTTTTCACAAAGTTTGTATTGAGATCATCCCTAGAACAACCCAGCCCCGACACCACACTTGCATACTTTGGGGCTGTGGAGCTTCAAAGACTGACTGCACCTTCTACCACTGTGGAAGAAGTTGGTCAACCTAAGGTCTTCATGGAACCTAATTAGCTTCGAAGGGGAAATGGGGACTGATGGCCCAGCAACTGAAACAGATGGGACAGAACTTGTAGCAGTCTCATCTTCCGAAGCTCTAGCTGAAGCTTCCGAAGCTTACATGGAAGCCTCGGAAGAACAAGAAAAGTCTTCCGAGGCCGAAATAGAAGCTGCGGAAGGCTTATTTCAGATGTCCGAGGAACTGACCATCACAGATGTCATTGCTGAAATAGCATCTGAGGTGAGCAGGGAGGAAACTTCTGAAATTCCTCCAACCCAAGCACCAGCTGAACTTCTCTCTCAATCACAACCCTCCATCCAAGAACCACCACAGTCAAGCACTGCTAAAGACAAAGGAAAGAGAAATTGACTGCGGAAGAGCTTCAGGAGGAGGAGAGGATTGAGAAGGCAAAAAGAAAGGTAGGTTTCCTACTGAGAAGCTGCTAGCTGCTAGTTCTAAGGCAGCTGTAGCCAATCAGGAAGAAATCAACCAGAAGAGAAGAACAGCACTCATTGACCAGCTCATCAATCTAGGAGCTGCCAATGAGGAGATACTCCTGCTAGCATTAGAGGAGTTGGTGACTTTGGAGAGGTCAACCAGGCTACAACAAGAAAAGAAGCCAGGTTGGCCTTGGAGAAGGAAGAACAAGAGCAAAGGGAGGCAGCCCTGAAGCTGAGAGAGGCTAGGATCAAGTTCCTACTCTCAAGAGGCTTCAGTCTTCCTGAACTGTCTCCACATGACGATGACATGATCCTGCTGCTCCACAATAAAGAGCAGGATCAAATGGAGAAGGAAAGGAAGAAGGCTGCTAGGGAGAAGTTGAAGGTGAAGAGGAAGAGGGAAGAAGAGAAGGAGGTCACTGCTGCCAAGAAGTCTGATGATAAAGCCTGGATGAAAGACTATCTCCGGGCTCATGGCTTCTCTGGTAGGCAGGTGGGACCTATGTCCGAAAGTACACTCCAGCGGATAGTCAGTGAAATAAAGCTGACATCCGTTTGGGAAAAGGAAGGAGATGTATAGGAGGATAAAAGGAATGGTCTTCACCCCAGCCACTCAACCACAGCCACAACCCACACCAGAACCAACCCCTTTTCCCATTAAAAGAACCCACTGATGAAACCTTCACCCCTCAACCCACAACTCTACCCAAACCTACCACATCACCTCAACCACCCAAACTACCTATCCTAAAACCCAAGACTCAACCCAAAACCACTAAACCTAAGCCTACCCAACAACAACCAAGACCATCCCCTCAGCCTCCTCAACATCTCTCCTTTGAGGAAATAAAGGAGTTCAAGACGAGGCTCATCAACTGCACTACCTTGAGCAGCATCTCCTGTGAGGGAGAGGTTATCAACATCACCTATGTTGATAACTCTTCAAGCTCCCTCACCCTAGGCCAATTTCTTGAATTGCTAGAGACACCTTGGGCCAGGCTGCAAGACTTCTTGGTCTCAACTCCGATATCCTCAATGCTGAGGAGAAGAGACTAAGAAGAAGACTGGTGACTCTGCTGGATACCAGGAAAGAGGACAGGATTTCTGGTCAATCTCCTGGACCTAGAAATGCTATGATCCAGTGGAGGTTCGATGAACCTTCTCACAACTTTGTTGTGGAAAGGGAGAATGGTGAAACCAACAGGCTTAATGCCACTTCTCTATTGCATCTCAGCAGATTCGACCTTGCTGAGCTTGCAGAGAAGCCATTCTCCAATCCCTCCAACTCTGAGACTGCTGCACACATCAGAAACCATATCTGTGGTCTCCACTTGGCTGAACGAAGTAGAAGAGCCAAGATTGAAGAAGAGTTGAAGCTGAAGAGAGTGGAAGACAAGGAAAGATCAACCACCAAAGGCACAGCCTTTCTACAGATGGTGGAAGGTCCTGAATTGGAACTAATAGTTCGATGGGAATATGACTATACTTCCCATCAACTAACTCTTTTCAGAGGGCCACAACAGAGGGTACATATAATCCAAGGTGACAGAGTAGAGGTTCTGTCCACCAAGGATCTGTACAAGATTCTCAGCACCACAGCAGGAAAGAATGAAGACACCGATAAACACCTGCTTTCCTTGGTGTTGAGAGCTTTGAGAAGAAGAGAGAAGTGAAGTTTTGGTAGCATCAGCCTAGGGGGAGTTTGTTGGATCATGATAAGGCTGGTGCAACCAAAATCACTTCATAGTCAATTTTTGGTACTACATTCAAAGGCTTCCGAAGCTGAGAAGAAATCTTCCGAGAGTCTGAAGAACAGCTTCCAAAGACAAAGTCTGAAAGAGTTTCCGAAGACAAAGTCTGAAAGAGCTTCCGAAGACAAAGTCTGAAAGAGCTTCCGAAGACAAAATCTGAACTTCCGAAGACAAAGTCTGATGAAAGAGCTGAAGACAAAGTCTGCTTCTGAAGACAAAGAAGACTCCAAGCCTCGGAAGAAGCAGTCTTCCGAAGTATAAGTGGCTTCGGAAGAAGTTATTCTTCTGAAGTACTTTATCCTTTGGAAGACATTGCTATGTCCAGCAGATAAAAGTATGGTCCCTGACAGTCCGCTGCAGACCTCTGATACAGCATGTCATCTTCCTAAAGAGCCATGTTGTTGACCATACTTTATTCTACTGTTCACCTTTTTATGATAGTACATGTTACCAACTTTAGTTGGTGACAAAAGGTAAGTCAGGGACATGTCCTGACTACCAACTTTCAGACAAAATGTCTGAAAGACCTCACCTAGAGTCTTGTAGTATAGATGTAAGGTTAGAGGTGTCCAGCTGATATCAAAGTATATCCAGCTGTAGGTAGTATTATATATATCTTCTCCCTGTAACTCTTTAGATAAGCGATTTTGAGTCCAAGTGTCTTGTAATCCTTTGAGTTGAGAAGCAATATATAAAAGTACCTTGAAAATTTATCTGCTGTGTTAATTTTCTTACTGCTTGTTACTTGATATATTGTGATCAACTCTTCATAAGACTGCTTGCCGAGTGTTGATTCACAGTGAGTTGAGAGAAAAACCACAGAACCTGATCCTGAAAAACTCAAATCCCAAATTGAGGTCAATTGTGAAGGACGGTGAGACCTCAGACTGAGTGGGAGCCCATTATTCCACTCTAGTCCTTTTGGCTTGAACAGGAGGAGCTTGTTCAATCAAAGTAGATTGAACAAGGGTTTGTTTAGGGCATCTTTTATAAGTGATTTTGATGGGGTGAGAAGGCAGTATTGGCATTGTGGGTGCAGGTGCTGGTGTGGGTTCATCACCTATGGGGTGAACAAGGATGTCACAAGGAGTGATATGCTCAATCATACCTGGAAGTAAAGAAGTGTACCTTCTAGTGAAGTTGGTGGATACCTTCTTCAAGGTTTCGAGGATGGTAGGCCTCATTTGAGGGACAGTCAGAGTTGTTGCACAGACAAGCTGACTCTGGTCCAGTTTACAGTTGATGATGTGCTGAAGGAATCTGGGATACATAAAGAATGTTTCCCTCTGAAGATTCCCAATGAGATTAGTCAGCATAAATCTTGAGTAGTTGAAGTGCAGGCCACTCACCAGTCCATGAACTAGGCATCCTAGTTCATATGGGATTTGGTCCCATCCCCCAGATTTGTTTGACAGACATTGAAGGACAATGTGCAGGAGGAACTTCCAGTTGTAGGAGAAGTTGAATTTGTAAACTGTCGACCTGCTCACATCTCCACCATATCCCATGAGGATGTAAGTGCTGTCCAAATCAGGTTTGGGGAATTCTGTAGGAGCTCCCTCATCATGAAGCTCGAGATGCTCCCTGATGAGTTGTTCAGTAATTACCAACTCTTGTCCACAAATGCGGGACCGTATCACACGAACAACGTTTAGGGTTTCGACTTGACTGTTTTCCTAAAATTCAGCCATTTGATTGGAGTACATAGTGGGATTCATAGTTAAGGTTGTGTCATAGGATGATTGGGTTAGAAAGGAGATGATTTCAGAGAAGTCAGCATCTCTTGAAGAATCGAGAAATGCGACTTGATTGTGCTGAGGGTTGAGTGCCATTTGGGAAAGGTGAAAATGGATAAATTTGAGCTTGGGTAATCTGAGAGTGAAAGAGGCTTTTAGGTCAGTAAATTGATAAAAGAAGATGAAATTGAATAGTCAGGATTGTTTAAATGGGAGAGGAATAGCGGTAATGGGGGTAAGGATAAGGTGAGGTTATGAAATGACAGTGGCGGTAAGGGTTAAGTTTTAGTTAAATAATCCGACATCATTAACAAAATCTTTACTTTTTACAGAGTGGGGCCCAAAAATATATCCGTTACACAGTAAATCTCTTTTCCGAGTGTAAAACATTTCCGAAGGTAGTTTGTCTTCCGAAGGCAATTCTTTCTTCCGAAGCAATACTTTGCTTTTGAAGGTAAGGATTACTTTCCGAATGGAGAGTTTTATAGGCTTCAGAAGTAGATCTTATATGAAACCAATCGCTTCTTCCGAGACTAGAAACCCTTCCGAAAAGAAAATTTTCTAGGGAGGAATTGGCTTCGAAGATATTGAAGAATATCTTCCGAGAGTTATTCCTCTTCGGAAGAAATTTACACTTAGAACATTTCAAAGAGATCTTTTGTAACAGGGCTTAGATTGTATTGACACAAGACATTACACATTAGAAAGTTTTCAAAAGAGGTAGTTTAATCAATGTTTATCATCCTAATAGCTGATATGAGATATTTAAACCTTTGTTCATCAAAAGCTTTAGTGAACAAATCAGCGTATTGTTCATTTGAGTCAACTTTGATTAGCTTGATCAGATTATTCTTATAAATATCTCTAATGAAATGATACCTTATATCAATGTGCTTTGTCTTGGAGTGATTTACTGGATTTTCAATGATGGAGATAGCACTGTTGTTGTAAATATGGATAGGAGTACTCATAAAGTTGAATCCATAGTCTAACATTTGCTACTGAATCCACAACAGCTGAGCACAGCAGCTAGCAGCAGCAATGTATTCAGCTTCAGCAGTTGATGTAGACACACAAGATTGTTTCTTACATTGCGATGAGATGATCCTTACACCAAGAAATTGACATCCTCCTGATGTTGATTTCTTGTCAATGTTGCAGCCACCATAGTCACTGTCAGAGTATCCATAGTGATTGAAATCACTATTTCTTGGATGCCAGAGACCTAGTTTAGGTGCTCTTTTGAGGTATCTGAGGATTCTCTTTGTAGCTGCTAGGTGAGACACCTTTGGAGCAGCCTGATATCTTGCACAAATGCAAGTAGCAAACATGATATCAGGTCTACTAGCAGTAAGATACATCAAAGAACTAATAATTTCTCTATACTGATGTTGATTAGTATCCTCCCCCCTCAAGGTCTGGACAAAGAGTATGGTTTCTGGGTATGGGTGTCTTGGCTGGTTTACAGTCCTTCATTCCAAATCTCTCTAAGATGTCATTGACATACTTGGATTGATTGATGAAGAACCCTTCCTTCAATTGCTTCACCTGAATTCCAAGGAAAAAGTCCATTTTTCCCATGAAACTCATTTCAAACTTCTTCTTCATAATGCTCTAAAAGTCTTTGCACATTTGGTCATTTGAAGAACTAAATATGATGTCATCAACATAGACTTGAACAAGCAGGATATCATTTCCAGACTTCTTTATAAAAAGAGTCTTATCAATGGTACCTCTGGTGTAACCATTTTTCAGAAGAAATTTAGACAAAGTCTCATACCACAACCTAGGTGTTCGGTGCATCCCATATAGAGCTTTATCTAATTTGCACACATAGTTGGGGTGCTATGGGTCTTCAAATCCTGGAGGTTGGCACACATATACTTCTCTATCTATATCCCCATATAGAAAAGCACACTTGACATCAAGTTGATAGACAGTGAAATTCTTGGATGCAGTATAAGCAAGGAAGATCCTAACTGCCTCAAGTCTTGCAACATGTACAAAGACATCAGTATAATCAATTCCTTCCTCTTGGGTGTATCCTTGAACCACTAATCTTGCTTTGTTCTTGATGATCAAGCCTCTGTCATCTCTCTTGTTTCTAAAACCCCATTTAGTGCCTATGGGTACTGAACTACTATCTTTCAAGGCATCTTCCACCTTCTTAGGTTCCATCTGGGATAAAAAGCATGAGTACAAGCAGACATTCCCATGATGAGTCTGTCCTCTTATTCTCACACCTTTAGAGACACCCCCAATGATGTTCTCAGCTGGATGAGTATTGTGAATCCTTATCCAAGGAATCACTTCCAGTTGCAGAGATAAATCCAGATTTGACATATTCTGCTTAGGAACTGGGGCACTTTGACCAGCAGCTGTTTCAAAGTCATTCAATGAGGACTGATTGAATAAATGAGAAACATCATCAATTATTGGCTGTAAAGAAGTATTAATAGTTGCCTATTCCTTCATAATGTTGCTTCCTTCAGCCTGGTGTTGTACAGTATCACCTGATGAAGTTAAAGGATCAACAGGTGAGTCACTGGTTGAGGCTCCACTATCTCTTGATATGGTTATACTTTCAGTTCTGTCAATAGTGGGGGCTTGATTTGTTGTGGATCTTGGAGAACTTGGAATAGGTCTGGGTAACTCAAATAGATGATTGTCTTCAGAAATACTTTGAGTACCTGTTCTAGCTGAAACATTCTCACAAAATGGTTTAGAATAGTTTGGAAACAATTCCAAATCAAAAATATGATCAGGGCCATTCCCCTTAACACAAGGAGTGTGCTCATTAACAACTATATTGGATGACTCCTCAAATTGTTGATTCTTAATGTTGTATACTCTATAAGCTTTAGAGTTAGAAGATTATCCAACAAAGATAGCATCATCTGACTTTTCAGCAAACTTTGCCAAATTGTCTTTTGTGTTAAGTATGGTACACCTGCAGCCAAAGGACCTTAGAAAACCAATGAACGGTGGCATTTTGTTCCATAACTCATAAGGGGTTTTTCCATATGGCTTAACTAGAAGAACTCTGTTCTGCACATAGCATGCAGTGCTGACTGCCTCTACCCAGAATGTTAGAGGTAGTTTGGAATAAGCTAACATAGTTCTAGCAGCTTCAATAAGTGTTATGTTCCTCCTCTTAGCAACACTGTTTTGTTGAGGAGTTCTGGGGGCACTATATTGTTTGGCAATTCCTTTTGAGTCACAGAATGAGTCAAGAACAAAGTTCTTAAACTCAGTCCCTTGATCACTTCTAATGATCTTAACCTTGTGATCAATTTGATTTTCTATTTTAAGAATAAAGGATTTTAGTGTTTCAGCAGTTTCATCTTTAGTTCTTAAAAAGAATACCCATGTAAATCTTGTAAAATCATCAACAATCACAAGGTAGTATAATTTCTTTCCAATGCTCATTATACTTGTGGGACCGAATAGATCCATGCGCAATAAGTGTAATGGAGTAGTAATAGAGTTAACACTTTTAGATTTATGAGATGCCCTGTATTACTTACCTTTTAGACATGCAACACAGTTATCTTTGCAGAAAAATTCCTTTTTAGGCAAACCATGTACCAAGTTATTTTTAGCCAATTTATTCATTGTCTTAAAATTTACATGGCACATACGTTTATGCCAAAGTGTTGACTCATCACTATCAGCTTTGGAAAGAAAGCATGATACTTCACCCATTGGGGAAGCATTGTTCATATCTAGCTTGTACATATCCCCTTTCCTAGGAGATCTAAGAAGCACCAGTTCCTTAGGAATTGTCATCCCAAGTTTGAGGATAATGCACTCATGTTCTGTGAACAACATTTGATGCTTCTGATCACAGAACTGAGAAACACTTAAGAGATTATGTTCAAGCTGTTTGACAAAGTGAACCTTGTCAATGTTTAATTTTCCATTAGATATACTTCCTCTGCCAGAAATATATCCTCCGGTCTCACCTCCAAACTGAACAGGACCTCTATCAAAATGTTGAAATTGTTGAAGGAGAGATCTGTTCCCAGTCATGTGCCTAGATCATCCACTATCCACAATCCAAATATTTTTATTTTGTCATATGGATGTTCCTGTACATAAGATAAGATAATTAGTTTTGATTGGAAACCCAATCCTTGTTGGTCTTGGGTTCATCCAATGATATTGATATGATTGAACCAAAAGTTTAGCATGAGGGTTCAATGGATGTTGTTGAAAAAGATGTTTGGGCTGCAGCATCTTTCTTGATCTTCCAATCCATCTTTTGGTTGATCATAGAGGATGAGCTTGTTGAAGCTTTTACAGCATGACATTCTTTCGAAGCTTCTTTCTTTTCGAAGAAGCCTTCTCCACCTTTTCTTCCGAAGTAGTCTTCTTCTGGGATGGTTTCAAGGAATCTTTCTTGTTTTTCCGAAATTTGACAGCTTTTGCTTCCGAGTCCATTGTCCCTTTGGGAGAAGTGTTTTCTTCCAAAAGCAACCTTGCTTTGGAAACTAGCTTTCCCTTTTTCATCACTTGAACCATTTGATAAGGTCCAAATAAGAAACCTTTCCTGACTTCTTTTTTCTTAACATTATTTGCATAATGTGTGCTTGCAGGATTGTAGTAACAATCTTTAGCCATGTGGTTTTGTAGACCACACATTATACATGCAATGTTAGTTTTCTAGGAATGAGAAGATTACTGTTTCTTGTGTTCTTTCTTATCATCAACCTTTCCCTTTTACTTTTGATCCTTTGGTAGGATAGGAATACTGGTACTACACTCCTTTCCTGAATCAGAAGTACCTACCACTTGAAATCCAACTGAGATGAATACACCCTTTTGTTTTGGGTCAATCCTCAGCTGAGATTCAGCCAATTTCTTAGCAGTTCTTCTGGATGCTTTAGCTCTACTTCTTTTGGCTTTAGTGGTTAGGGTTTGATCTTCACAAGGAGAGGTGGGTTGATTTACCTGTTCCTTTCCTGTGGTGGCCTCTATTATTGCATCATTCTTCAACTCAGAAGAAAATGGGTTAGCAGTTAGGACCTCTTGCTCTTCAGTACCACATCTTGGTTGTCTAATAGAGTCATAAGAGTGTGGTGGAGCAATTTCATTGGTCCCCAACCCTCCTTTATTCTGATAACAGATTTTAAAGTGGGAGGATGATGCAATAATAGCTTAGAAGTTCTGCTCAGAAATAGCGTACTTCCTGACTTGAGCCTCAGCAGTGACAAGCTGGGCTTGAGCCTCTGATAATTTGGATATCATTTCTTTTGTTTGAGTCTTATAGTTTGAATGTTCATGTTTTAGTAAGGACACAGTTTTCTCCAACTCCTCAATTTTTCATTGATAGTCAAATTTAGCCCTTTTAAAATCAGATTTTAAAACATTTAGAGACTCAATATTGGATTTAATCTCCATATTGTAGTCTTGATACAATTTAACCTTAGCAATACATGCAGGAGTACAGAGATGTTCATATACCTTACTGTCATCTGTTCCTGCCATGAGAGCTTGAGCGGGAGTCACATCTTGCATCATAAAGCTCCAGTCAACTTCTTGAGCCATTGCAGCTGTTTCAGTTGACTTTCCAATTTGCTTTGAGGTAGGGGGATGTGTGGAGGCCTGTGGGGTTCCCGGATTTGACTTGGGAGCCTTGCATTCCCTTTCAAAATGACCAAGTTGATTACAGTTGTAACACTTGGCCTTGGCTTTGTCAAACCCAAATTTGCTGCTAGTTGGGTTCTGGGGAAACTGCCTTCCAGTTCTCTTAAAGAACTTCTTTGCTCTGTAGGTTAAAAGAGCCATCTGTTGGACTATGTCCACATACTCTACATCATTTGGACTAAAGCACTCTAGATCATCAAAGCAGTACTGAAAATCACTAGAATGTCCACTTCCTAAGACAAAGGCACAACTGTCCTGAAAGGAGCTCTGTTGTGCCTGTTGAGACCTTGGAGTCTTAGGAATGTGATGTATGGTCCGGATGAGCAGAATGGCTGCTGAGTGTGAGTCAGGTACTGTTGAGGTTGTGGGGGTCCTGAGCCTTCAACAACCATTAAAGTTTTGCTAGCAGGGAGACTCAGGGGTCTGCTTGTCTAATGACCTCTCTTGCTTTCCATTTCCAAACTGTATCCATCAAGAATGCCATAAAGTTCGGTCATGGTAAGGGTGTTCAGATTCTCTATGCTCTTGATAGACACACAGTAGAATATCCACTCATTAGGAAGAGCACTTATGAACTTTCGTGTGAGGTCTCTAAGTTCAGGAGTGATTCCCACGGACTGAAGGGAAGAAATGAGATCCATGTACCTGAAATATTGTTGACTGAGAGTTTCTCCAGCAATGTAGGTGAAGTTCTCAAACTGCTGCTTCAGTGAGTCCTTCTTGGAGTTATTTGAGCTAGAGTACATTTGAGCAAGTGCATCAAATAGTTCTTTGGCTGACTTGCAATGCTCAAACCCCACCATGATGGAGTTTGGTATTGCAGTCATAAGAATAGTCATAGCATTGCTGTCAATGTCCATCTTCTTCCGGTCGTCATCAGAGTAATCTTCAACAAACTTTTCTATCATGGCCCCGTTTCCACCAGGTGAAGCCACCTTGGGTTTGTACGGGCCATTGACAATGGATTGCCACATCTTGCTGTCTTGATATCTGATGAAACCTTCGATGCGTCTGCTCCATGACCTGAAGTTTTCAGGGGTGATGACAGGTGCTTTAGTCATCGTCCCCATTTCTACTTCGGACTTCTTGAGGGCCATTTTGAGTAAGTTGTAAGGAGGAGTGAAAAACTGGTTGATTTGGATGGTTAGATCTCACAATGAAGAGCCTAGATAGCTCTGATACCAATTGCAGGATCGATGTTTGTCACTAAAACTTAGTTTTTCTCTCAAACTCACTAATACCACACTCTGATAAGATACATCAGAGTATTTTCTAAGAGCTGATAATAATATACTAAATGACAAAGAACACACGAATATAGTTTTCAAGGTATTTGTATATATTACTTCTCAACTCAAAGTGTTACAAGACTCTTACAAGCATGTTCTTTTGAGTTACAATGAGAAACTATATATAATACTAACTACAGCTAGATATACATTGATACCAGCTGGGAACCTATGACTAAAGCATATACTACAATGCTAGAGTTAAGGTATCTTAGATAAAGTATTATCTAAGATATGGTAGACATGACATGTCCATGACTTACCTTTTGTTACTACTAAATATAGTAACTGTACTAACTAATAAAGGTGAACAGTGGAATAAAGTATGGTCAACTACATGGCTTTTGAAAAAGTGTCATGCAGTATATCAGAGGTCTGCAGCGGATTGTCAGGAGGATCATACTAATGTCCACTGGTTCATAGTACTGTCTTCCGAAGGTTAGTTGTCTTCGGAAGAACAACTTCTTCCGAAACCAGCTATACTTTAGAAGACACTACTTCTTCCGAGGCTTGAGGATTTCTTCTTTGGAAGTTCTCTTCTGATCTTTTCTTCTAAGTCTTGAACTTCTCGAGTAGACACTTTGTCTTCGGAAGCAGAATTTGTCTTTGGAAGTTCAGCTTACACTTTCTCTTCGGAAGAACTCTGTTTCATTCGGAAGCTCCATACTTAGCTTCGGAAGCCTTTCTTAGATGTACCAAAATAGACTAAGTGATTTGGTTTTGGTTGCACCAGCCTTATTCTTGATCCAACAATTTCCGATGCGTACATATTACGTAAGGTATAAAAACAAAGTCATCCAGCTAGTACCATCATTATATAAACACAGACACATCATAATCTATATATTCTATCTATTTATATATATATATACATATATATATATATATATATATATATATATTTACATATATATATATATATACATATATATACATATATATACATATATATATACACATATATACATATATATATACTATATATATAGGTATATATACATATATATAGGTATATATATATATATATGTATATACATACATATATATATGTATATACATACACACATACATACGTATATACATACATACACATATATATAGATATATATATGGATATACATACATATACATACATATTATGTATATACATACATATATATACATATACATACATATATATGTATATACATACACATATATGTATATACATACAGATATATGTATATACATACACATATATGTATATACATACACATATATGTATATACATACACATATATGTATATACATACACACATATATGTATATACATACACATATATATGTATATACATACACATATATATGTATATACATACACATATATATGTATATACATACACACATATATATATGTATCTACATACACATATATAAGTATCTACATACACATATATATGTGTCTACACATATATGTGTCTACATACACATATATATGTGTCTACATACACATATATATGTGTCTACATACACATATATATGTGTCTACATACACATATATATGTGTCTACATACACATATATATGTGTCTACATACACATATATATGTGTCTACATACACATATATATGTGTCTACATACACATATATATGTGTCTACATACACATATATATGTGTCTACATACACATATATATGTATCTACATACACATATATAGGTGAAAGAGCAGGATATTCCTAAAACAGCTTTTCGCACGCGCTACGGTCACTACGAGTTTCTCATCATGTCTTTTGGTTTGACCAATGCGCCAGCTGCTTTTATGGACTTGATGAATCGAGTATGTCGGCCGATGTTGGATAAATCAGTGATTGTGTTTATTGATGATATCCTGATTTATTCAAAGAGCGAGATAGAGCATGCCGGTCACATTCGAGAAGTGTTGGAGACGTTGAGAAGGGAGAAGTTGTATGCCAAGTTCTCCAAATGCGTGTTTTGGTTGCGTGAGGTTCAATTCTTGGGTCACGTGGTGAATCCGGAGGGGATTATGGTGGATCCGGCAAAGGTGGAAGCGGTGATGCAATGGAATTTCCAAAGACGTCATCCGAGATCCGTAGTTTCTTGGGTTTGGCGGGCTATTACAGAAGATTCATTCAAGACTTCTCAAAATCGCTTCTCCACTAACCAAGTTGACCCGTAAGGAGGTTTTACCACATGGCATGATTTTAACTATTGAATTGCCACTTGGCATGTTATTATGAATACAACATCCACATGTCACCACCTTGCCTGTTCAATAGGTTTGAATGCATATTCACGTGGATCTTAATCCGACCCATAATTCAATTCTAGTTAAATTAAAATAAAACAGGTGCAAGAAACCGAAGAAAGGGCATGTTAACTTTATTCCATCCTATTCTCCACGACCGCTCCCTACAACCACTTCTCCGCAGTAGGATTTCAATCTCCATTTTTAGCTCCGTTTGCATCACATCGATTACCAATTAATCAACATCCTCGGTAACCTTTTACATGTGATTTTTTCGATTGATTGGTTAAAGAATCATCCTTTGACGATCGATTGTTTGGTAACCTTCTTAAAACTTTTGATTTTGCTGGGTTTGTGTTCGATTTCATTGTGTAAACGACGTCGTGTGATTCAACAACAAATCCATGCCACTCATCTTGATTTCACTTGGCTTGTGTTATATTTTTCTTTGTAAACGACATCGTATCCCTGGGTTTTGTTCTTCTTAAATATCGAAACCACCCATATTAACATCTAGACATAACCAACATCATCAAATCATCAATGTTCACAAATCTCATATCCAAAAGTTTCTACTAATGGCAAGGTATGAACTACATTATGAATTCTTGGATTTCTAGCATAATTATCATAATCCCAACATTCGTACAACATCATTAACATCCTAACATCATCAATTCATCATCAAATCATCAAGTTCATGAAATAAAATTACTATTATTAGTAAGGTATGAACAACGCATCAAATTCATGGATTTCTTGCACAATCACCCTAGATTAACATTCATACAATATAATTAACATCATATAATCATCATCAAATCATCATCAATTTTATCTTTTCTACACTAATTTCGAATTAGGCTTCCATCAACATCAAAAACTATGAACAACTTGATAAAACCTACCTTTACGTGTGTTTAGATAATGATTAACACTTGAAATCAACTTGTAACACTTGAAACCAACTCAAATCCGAATGTTGAAGCTTGTTCTTGATCAAAATCGTATGAAAAGGGGTGTGTTGGAGGAGTTGCGGCCGAATGGGGGGTTTGAGGGGACTAGGGTTCTTAATTTTGGTAATATTTAGTTTTAGCACAATTACAAAATAAACCCCATTGTTTATATTTTATAAAAACTAATCTTTTTAACACTTTTTAAATAGTTTTAACTACAAAATACAAACATTATTAATCAATAATAATAATCATATACATTCTCAATTAATCACAAAACACATGGAATATATATTACATGTAGTCACGTTATCGCGTAAAATTCACAAATGATATTTAAAATCATAAATTCATTAATCACATAAACCCAAACTAATAATCAACATTATTAGTTAAATCATTATCTGATTATAATATATAATTGTTATAGGTCATCAACGTTAAACAACAGCCAGTGTGTGCTAACGACACGTGTATGCAAGACCTAACGGAACTAACGGTGTTTGTTAACGGAAAATTACCGGATGTCATATTAATACTTCTGAATGGTTGTATCTTTTTACTATTATTTTGTGTTCCATATGAAGATTTGTTAGTAGGATTTTGTGTTTATGTTTTGGTGTTGCTTTAAAAAACATGATGATATTTTTCTCATCGTTTAAAAAGAACGTTTGTAAATGTGAGATATGACCTTGTAGACCCATTTTTTACTACTAATCTATTGTCTGTTTTAGGATTCCGCATGAGTTTTTTTTGGCTTAATTGACATGTTTTGCATAGGCTCAAACCTACTGGTACGTGTCTCATTTCATGAAAGATCATTTGTAAATTTACTGTTTATTATAATATAATTATAATGTTCACAGTATCTCGCTGATTACTATGAGGATCTTTGTTTCGAACAAGGTTATCCTTATGGCCAAACTATTATCACAACAATGTCATATCAAATGAAAGTGAACATCCGAAAACATGGGAAAGTTTATTATATTTGTAAAGGATGGGATACGATATACAAGGAAAAACAATTTGACCAGTATACTATATACGTATTTGACATACTAGAAGACTCTACTTTGAAGATGTCTTTCTGGCGATGTGATGAATCAAGATACATCTATATATGAGTGTTTTCCATACGTGATATATGATCCAGAATTAATCTCCTTCTTTGGTATGATCTTCAAATGTATTTATTTAATAACGTTCTTTACATATAAACGCATGCGGACCTAATTTATACATCCTGCAACTATTATCTATACAGTATGTTCATTGTCGGGTTGGGAAAGATGTTAATATCTTACCAATAAGTATAAAAATTTTATCACATTTTTCCTGGGACTGTACCTTAAGGGATGTAGACGATAGCTTCTTTTCTATTGATGAATGGGAGAAACTACAAAGTGATATATATCTACCATTTGATTATATGTTGTTTTTAAGTACAGTGACAATCGTAGTTTCCATCTGTGTATTTTTCATCTAGACGGTCTTAAATTATTCTTTCCCACTGATTATGAAAAGACCTTACAGACCGAATCAGAGGTCATCTTTACATCTTTTTAAATATGTATTGGTCTATTTATTTTGATACATAATATAAATATTTTTTCTTTAACGATAGGTGACAACTCAATAGCCAACCTTTTATTCTAGGTGATTCTAAAATTTCATATGTTCATATGGATTACAAAAAATATAAAAAAATAAAAGCTAAAAGCTAAAAATATTGAAATTTAAAGTAAGGAATATTGAAAGAAATTTAGTTAAAGGTTATAAAAAAAGCAAAAGCTAAAAATATTTAAAGCAAGGAATATCGGAAGAAATTTATTTAATGGAGAAAAAAGATTAAAAAAATAAAAAGTAAAAGCTAAAAATATTTTTAAGTAAGGAATATTGAAATAAATTTAGTTAGAGGTTAAAAAAATAAAATACTGAAAGAAATAAAGTGCACAGATATGACAACATCTTTTCTTGTTATTGAAAAATTAAAATTATAGAAAAATAAAAAAAATAGTTAAAACCTAAATTTTTTTTGAGATCGGGTGAGACTAGATCTGGATCTATTGATTAGGGAGGAGAGTGCTTACCATCCACATCAAGCTTACATCTTATTAGAACGTTTGGAGAGTGCCACACGTTGTGATAGTAACATTGCTGTAGTTAGATATTTAAAAAGAAGTGTATGAAGTTGTGACAACGTTTTTTAAATATTGAAACATGATTAAAAAGACGTCACGATTGTATATTAGGAAATCAAGAAGAGTGATGGCGTTTAAATATAAGAGTTAAGCTTAACAACTCAATCAAAAACTGTTGGTACACATGTCCCCAGTTCTAGTCTAGTTAGCTACAATGTAATAGAACTTCTTCTTGTAACACATATGTAACGTTTGATCATTATAATAAGAATCTCTTGTATTTATGTTTATTGGTTGTTTACATGTTATATCTATTCATATAAATTATTAATACACGCATATATGACAATGTTATATAGGTTTACAGTTGTTAGACATAGGTTTGAACCATCAAAGGTTCAAGAATGTGTTTAACTAAGTAATCTGATTCAGTCGCACGACTGGACCATGCGAATGGGCCAGTCACACGACTGAACCAAGTGATTGGTTAATTCGGACGACTGAGTCAGTCTTATGACTCAATCGTACGATTGACTCAATCACCTAGTTCCTCAACAAGCATCTTATCTTTTGGTTTTTATCCTTCCGTCAAAAACATGCTCGGATGTTTACCGATCCAGTGACTTGACAATTGGGCTATAATCAATACTTTTAAATACTAAATGTAGGCAACAACGGTTAAATCACTACATAACCAAGTTAGGACCGCCACATTCGCATATTAACCAAGTTTTTTGATTGGTCTATTAATTGGTTAAACAATTGGACTATGTCTTGACAATTGGGTTATATAACCAAGTTTTTCAAATCAATTAATGTCATTTGATTGATTTAAGGCAATAATGTTAGGACCGCCACTATATGCAATCCTTTTGAATACTAAATGTAGACCAATCAATAATAACACGGTTAAGGATCATGTGGTGACTACTCCTCTGGTTAGTGATCTAGAGTCCACATGTAAAACTGTGTAGTCTGTCACTAAACAGAAGACTACTACTTCAGGATCAAAAGATAAGGTGCTTGTTGAGGAACCAGGTGATTGAGTCAATCGTACGATTGAGTCATAAGACTGACTCAGTCGTCCGAATGAACCAATCACCTGGTTCAGTCGTGTGACTGGCCCATTCGCATGGTCCAGTCGTGGGACTGAATCAGATTACTTAGTTAAACACATTCTTGAACCTTTGATGGTTCAAACCTATGTCTAACAACTGTAAACCTATATAAAACATTGTCATATATGCGTGTACTAATAATTTATATGAATAGATATAACATGTAAACAACCAATAAACATAAATACAAGAGATTCTTATTATTATGATCAAACGTTACATATGTGTTACAAGAAGAAGTTCTATTACATTGTAGCTCACTAGACTAGAACTGGGGACATGTATACCAACAAAAACGTATGTATTGAGTCTTTTTCTTTTTTTTTGTTTAAATAGTAAGGAGAAGTATAAAACAAACAATCTATTATATCTAATAAAAGAAGTTTTTTTTACCACTTGTTATTCTTTTGATCAACTTTTTACCACATGTACTTCTTGTAAACATTCTCATAAAATTTTTCACCTAAAAGGATATTATAATAATTAAACACTCAAATTAATTTCTTTCTCTAAATTAATTTTTTAATTACTATATTTCTTTCTCTTATTTAGATTTTTTAAAATCAAGGTATTTAAAAAAATAGATTTTATTAAGGAAATTGAAAATCACATCTTTTTATTAAAATAGAAATAATAAAAGATAAAATTATTTTCTAATAGGAAATTTTCTGAAACACTAAACCTTTTTAAAACAAAATATTTTAAATCACCCATTTTTAAAAGATTATAACAAAGTGAAATTTTTTAGAAACAATCTTATTAAAACAATCAAAATAGTTACAAACTAGAGTTTTTAGTAACCAAGATTTTTATAAAAAATAATTTTTTTATAAAGAAAAAAACCTTAAAATAAAACTATATGTAGATAAGAGATTAAAAAAACAGTATAATTGTTTTATTTCTTGAACTATTACGTATATATAATTTTAATCATATCTTATATTAAAATATTATATTATAACTCTTTGTTTTTATTCCTACTAGATTATTATCCGTGTATTACATGGTTGATAAAAAATATGTATCATTTATAAGTGTCTAAAACAATTTCATAATCAAGAAAAGTATCATACTAACTTTCTCATTTCTCTCTTTTATTAATAATAATATTAAATACTAATAATATTACTCATATTATTTTCAAATTAAAAATATATGTAATTTAATAAATTAAAACTTATTTGTTTTGTTTAAAATACACTTTTTAAAAATAAAAGTTTTATAAAACACAGAATGCAACAGATTTGTTTTTAAAAAATCCTTTTTTAAAATAAAATATTTAAAAACCATAATTATTTAAAAAAAGTTTAAGAAAAATACATTATTATTTATTTACATAAAGTAACTATTTATACGTAATTATAATCATAATTAATATATCTCCAATTATGGTTTTATAATTTATTAATTTTTATTACTATTTATTTAAAATTTTATTTGTTCAACACGTGTTATACACGAGATACCAAACTAGTAAGTAAATATTAAAGGCTTGCACCATCCACATGACATGTTATAATGGATGGCGTGGTGAATACTGCCCATTAGTAGTGGAGCCAATTTTGCTTTTTGTTAGTATATCAATTAATAATCATTTGACAATGCTCCGAATAAAAAGAGTTTAAATTTTAGAAATATAAGAATGAATTGTTACCATCAATGTTTTTAATTAATGATTGAGATTAATTATAGAGGAAAAGTTTATTAGATTTCTATTTAATACATGACTACGTTTGTTGATTTTTTTTAAGTTTCACCACTCTTTTAAGGGTGGATGACTTTTATATACAACATTATAATTTAACAATATATACATCGTAAAAAAACCATTTTTTATTTTTAAAAAATACAATATTAGTATATAAAAATTATATTTCTCAGCTTATGATTTTTGCTCGTCATTGTGTCCATACTGTAGTATCTTGTGTCTTTTTGTTCGTTGTGTTTTCTAAATACTATTTTGTTTTTCTAAAATAATAAGTTTTAAAACACATAATGATGAAATATCATTGTGTACTAGTAGCATGTAAAACACAAAGATAAAATAACAACTAATTTATTTAATACATTAAATAATTACAAAATAACAAAAAATGATATTAAACGTAAACACAATAATAAAATATTTCATTCAGTTTTTTTTCTTGTCATTATGTTTTCTTAAACACTATTAGTTTTAAAAAAACACAATAGTGAAATAAAATCATTGTGTAGTTTTAAGTATAAAACACAATGATAAAATAAAAGTAATTTTATATTATATAAAAGAAACAATAATAAAAATAACATGAAATAATATAAAATGTTAAACAAATAATAAAAACGTATAACAAATTATGAAAAATATTTCGCACGATGACCTGACATAGCAGACATAATAACTTGACGTATTTGACCACAACAGACTCAAGAGTGCAACATAATGATTTTATAGATCATGATACATAGATTGAAATTAAGGCAACACATAATTATTTTAAATAAGTTACATAAAAGTTACAATTCTATTTACACGTTCATTACTTAAGCACAATAATAACGAACACATAATCATAAAATCGAACTTAAAAGTTTAAGTATACGAGTCCATACTATTACTACCATAGGCTTGTACTCAAGTTGACGATCGTGATGGTGTCATATTATGTTTAAATAAAGCACGTAATTGAATTACTTGTTTAAGAATTTATTCTGTAAAAACAATTAAGTGTTCCAACGTATACATGTTCCACCCCAAATTAAATGGTTTAAAAGGGGGCTATGTATTTCACCTTGTGTGATGATAGTTGTAGTGTTTATAAAAATGCTTGGATGTTCAAGAGTTAATGATGATGCCTTAAAGGGTTAAAAATAATAATTTAGGGTCAGAAGTCATTACAAGAAGTTAGGATGTTTAGGGAATACTAAAAGGTAAAAGTTATATTGAAAAAGGATTGTTGAACAAATCATAGATTCTCGACAGAATGTTCGGTACACATTCAAACAGGTTTTTAAAGTATCAACTGGTTTTTAGAAAATTATACAAATTTACAATCAACTAGTTAAAAGTCACCTGAAAAACTTTCGTTTTGAAATGTTGTTATTAGAAAAACTTGAAACGAGGTCAAGACAACAGCACAAGATTGGATGTGTTGAAATGGGCAATAATCTTGTTGTGGAGTCGCCCGATTGAAATGCTGATCGGTTGCTTTTGATCATCAAAGAACTAAATCAATTGCTACTCAAAACAAAAATGTCTATACCGACGACTGTCATGTTTCCCCTTTTCGAGACAACATAGTACTCATGTTGCCAACTCTGATACAAAATTATCTGTTTTGCTATAGACTCTGAACATAGAATAGTTTATTTTTATTATTTAGATTTCATAGTACAAAAGTCCTCACACTTGTATAGGAGAGGCATGCTTTAAGCCACTTGAATGTATCTGCCGATTGTATCATTGTTACTCAAATGATTAATCAAATGAATACTTTGAAAGAACTTCTTATGTACTTATCTTTCCTTAAAGTATTAGCATTTAGATAGCAAGCAATTAAATTAGATTTAGCATTCATTATTTACTTATCAAAGAGGAAGTTCTTGTTAGTTTAGACCAACTCGATCCAATAAGTGGCATTAGAGATTTGGCTCTTGATTTGCTTGAAGGTATATTTTAACAAAGCACTTGTTTCTTCTTTTGATCTCACTATCAAACACCACACATTCTTCATACCTTTCTATCCTATTAAAATGATTGTTGTAGCCATTTCCAGTAATCATGAATTGGAGAATGGAACTCATACCAAACCTTCCATGTTTACACTAGATGACTGATATCTGGAAAATCCAAATGAAGAATTTCATAAGGAATGAGGGCATAAGATTATGGCTCTATATTCTAAATGAACCATATATCCCTATGGTCCAAGCCACTGGTGAAGTAGGAGTAATGATTTCCAAAGATCCTATGTACTTAGATGAATATTTGAAGAAGATGGATGTGGATTCAAAAGCTCTTTGGTTGATTAGAATGAGTATAACTAATAGCATCATGCATGGACTCAAGAAATTCATAACTGCTCAAAAGTTATGGGAAGCTTTGAAGGCTATATTTAAAGGAACAAAAGACATAAAAGAAAACAAAAGAGATGTCTTGAAGCAGAAATTCGAGAACTTTGGTTTCACAAGGGGAAAAACCATGATTTCTACATATCTTAGATATGTTGAACTTCTTGACTCTATCAATGAAGCTAGAGTGAAGATGGTGAATAATGATGTTCTTAGAAAGTTCTTAAGATCAATACTAAAAACATGGATAGTTTATACTGTGTCCATCAGAAGAACTGAGAACCTAAAGACAATGACTCTTGAGAAGTTATATGGTATCCTAATGGCTTATCAAGTGAAGATGGATGCAAATAAAGAATCAGTATGGAGATTTTTAACTACCTTAAAGGCATTAACTCTCATGGCCCTTATTCATTAGCTAGTTCATTATCACTCTCACTCCCAAGTCTATCAAACTCTTATGGCAACTAATCAAGTACCAATGATAACCTACCCTGAATCTCTAACCACTGAATCTTAGTCACCACCTTCATTAAGGAGATGGAATGAACTTTCCCTGTCATATCCATTAAACTGTGCCTTTGTTAGTGATCAAAACAACTTTTTTAAGTCTCTGAAGAATATATGTAGTGCATTCATGCATATGACCTTAGGGAAATGAATATCAACTACCAGATAGTCATGGTATCCTTCATGGCCAAGCAGTTTCAACAGAGAACCGAAAGAAAATTCCTGAAGCAGAGAACATCAGCATTTGGGTTTGACAAGAGCAAGGTAAAATGCTTCAATTGCAACCAACTAGGACGTTTTACCAAAGAATTTAAACAACCAAAGTCAAAACCATCTCCTCCAAGCTCATCAAACCTACAATCACACATAACACACCAAGGTCCTTCCACTTCATTTAGCCAAAAAAAAAAGTAGTTGTAACCTTGGTAGAAGAGGTGATTGACTAGAGCTTTCAAGTGGAAGATGTTACACCCATTAACAATGCATTGATGGATGAAAGCTCAATCTCTTTACTCCAGGTAACTTCTAAGCCCTACTGTACACCTGATTAAATAGCTAAAGTCAACTTAAACAAAATTCAGATTTAGATCAGATGAAGGATGTTGAATAAATCAATCTTATTAAAGTTGACTTTAAGAAAAATGATTAAGCTCAAACGGAAAAGATAATGGAGCTAGAAAATATTTTTTCACAATTAAAACATGACCAAACAAATTTTGAGACCCAAATTGATGACGTCCTAACCATATTGAAATCAGTATAATGTGATTTGGTTATAGCTAAAACATATGCTGATTAATATAATATTCAAACTAAAAAATTTTAAAAACTGCTTGCTTTTACTAAAAACTCCAAAAGATTGTATCAAACAAAGATAGTTTTAGGGTATAATTTTGTGCAACCACCAGTAACATACACTTCCACATATACTCCTAAGTGCAACCTTGAGATAAAGAAGCAGGTATCTGTCGAGCCTATCTATACAAGGGAATCTGCTGAAGAGATTGAGACAGAAGAAAAGAAGGAGAAGGATGGAACAATTAAGGAAGTAGACGAGGAGGAGGAAAAGAAAGAGAAGGAAGAAGAGGAAAAGGAGAGAAGGAGAGAAGAACACAATTCAAAAGGCAACAAGGCTGTGATTCAGAGGATGGATTTTGTAAAAGAAAAGTCATCTTTAGAATCCAATCAACTATCTGCCAAGTCAAACTATCCTCCAAGACAAACCTTCATTCAAAGCAAAACTACAATAGGGAAGAATCACAACAAAAGCTGCTGTTCTGGAACATCAAACTCTTTAGAAGTGGGACCTCAACTATATATTTAAAAGTACATTTCTGTAGCAGTTGATATCAACAACAAAAGGTTTCCAAAGAAAAAGATAAATCTGACCACCCATGCAGATCATAAGATAAATAAGAAAATGGGTGGAGCTGAGAGAGGTAAGAATGAGAAGACGAAGAATGGGCTATAAGAGATCAGGTAGATGATGAAGTCAGCAAAAATAGCTAAAGATCACATGCCTAATATATGGGGAAGACAACCACTTTGCCCAATACTATGATTACAATTCCCTAGCCTACTCCACCAATCTTCCTAACAAGCTTAGACTCTCAAGAAAATCTGAAGTTGTTGAACAACCATCTAAAAGTAAAGATGGTGGTCGTAAAATTGTTGGCTGTCAAGTCCCTTAAGTGCAGATTCCAAAGAAAAATTAGCACCTAAGAAAGATCTACCAAATAAGTTAGCTATTGTAGACCAAAAGAAAAAAAAGACTTTTAAGAAACCTTCACCATCTCCAAAAGCTTCAAAGGGTCATTATAAGAAGGATGATGTCAAAAGATCATGCAAAGTAAAAACAAGAGCCTGGAAACCTAAGACGTCTGCTGAATCCTTAGATGACCCAAAACCAACCTTTACCCCTTCAGCATTTAACCATTGATATAAAATTGCTGAAAACTGGAAGACCTAAGACTAAACAAACTTGGTTCCTCATACATCACTAACTAATTTGTTTATGTGCAGGATCATCTATAGGCCAAAACTAACTTGTGGATTGTGGATAGTGGATGCTCTCGGCGTATCACAGGTGACAGATCATGCCTACTAAATCAAGAACCATATGATGGTGGATCTATTGTCTGTGGAAGTGATACAAAAGGAGGATACATAACTGGCAGGGGGACAGTCAACAATCTAATGGTAAGCATTGATAAGATGAATTATGTGAAATAGTTAAACAATAACCTACTGAGCATGTCTTAATTATGTGATAAAAACATAACACTCTTTTCATTGAGCATGAATGTATTGTTCCATCTCTTGGATTTGAAATTCCATGACAGGATCTCAGCCTCTAGTTTGATCAATTAGATTGTGTTCGCAGCGGATTTAGCATATTAATTAGCAATTAATGCAAGAACATAAGGAATATTGCATGTAAAGTAAATGTAGAGAGAGAACAATTCTGCATAAAAGGAATAATATTCTATTTATTTCACATGTTTCGACGTGGAATACAATCAGGTCACTGCCCTTTTATAGGCAAATGACCCATACTGTTGTCAGATTCCACTGACATTAAGCAGTTATTTAACTAACTATTGATAGAACACAACTACTGAAGATGTCACAATAGCTGACATCTTACAAAATTCCTAAGTGTTCTACCTATTACAAGTACTGAAAGGGAAACTACTGAAAAGCTACAACCACTGAAGAACAAACTCTTCAGTCGTTTACAACTACTGAACTATAACAGCTGAAGAACAAACTCTTCAGCTGTTGTACAAACTACTGAAATGAAAAACATAAAACTACTGAAAAGAAAATAAACCATCACAACAACTGAAGAAGACTTCTTCAGCTGTTGTGACAAACTCTGAAGCTTCAGCACTTTGTTCTTCAGACTTGGACTTCAGATGATGTATCAGCTGATGACTTCAGTAGATGTCATCAGCTGTTATCTTCAGTCTTTGTCTTCAGACTTTGTGCATCAGTAGATGATCTTCAGTTCTTTAGTTCTTCAGACTTTGATCTTCAGCACTTGTCTTCAGTACTTGAAGTCTTCAGTACTTGTGTTTATCAGTACTTCAGACTTTGATCTTTAGCACTTGTCTTCAGTACTTGAAGTCTTCAGTACTTGTGTTTATCAGTACTTCAGACTTCAGTACTTATCTTCAGCACTTTGGGATCTTCAGCTGTTGTACTTCAGATCTTTGATCTTCAGACTTTGATTCTTCAGACTTTGTCAGAACAGCTGATGGGAGTCTTCAGCAGTTGTTGTGATGTCATGTGGGACTTAGAGGTTTTTCTCTTGGCTCATTGGTTCTTTTGGTCCAACAAACTCCCCCTGAACCAATGTAGCCAAACCTCTAATTATTTGTTGTCCCACTTATTGTTGGCATAAAGATTGGTCTATTTCCTTCTGGATCAGATCAGAAGTTGACCCTGATAAGCACTGGCCTGGGAGAAGGTTTCTGATATTTGTTTGGCTAAGTATGGTTGGGAGCTCTGTTTTGGGGAATTGGACATAGAGTTGTTGTCCCATCCATGAAACCTACCTCCCACGTACGAGCCTGTAGGATTCTCTGGTGTAGGCTCAGACAAAAATCATTTGTTCTTCTTTAGACAGGTCCTCAGCCCCACCATCAAATAATCCTTCACGGCCGTACAGCTCTGAGACAAACTTGACCTGTTTGCCATTCTTGAGCTCAACTGTTGTGATTTGCCTATATGCAAATGCATCTGGATGTCTGCCCTCTAGCAACAAGTTGAGCTCATCTTTGTGGAAATTCTCAAGCCTCTTATAAACTAAGCCTTTCCTAACCACCCTATTCTCTAACATCATTTTGGGTGGTTGCTTAGACTTATAGGCCTTCTCGAATTCATCCACAATTTCCCAGGGTGTTAATACAAGAGCCACTGTAATCACTTCATCTACAATCCTCTTCATCTGGCTCTTGTACCTCACAGGAATGTCTTTCTTTGTAATCCTGTGAGCCACCCTAGGATCAGGCCAAGTCCTCACTCTCTCTTTGTCATATTGGAAGGTTTGTTTGAGAGTGAAGAGTCTCAAAGCTTCTTTCTTCATGTTCATGATAGAGGTAGAGGCAGCATATGCTTGGTCAATTGACTTAAGCATTTCAGCATCATGAAGCTGCTGTTGCTTCTCTTCCTCTATCTTTACCCTCACAGTATCCATCTGTGAGGTGGGAGTGATGGTTTGAGGTTTGGCTTTTGGTAGAGGGATGACTGCTGAAAGGGGCAGTCTATCCTCCTCATCCTCCTCTTCTTTTTCTTGCAGCCTCAACACCCTTCTCTTCTTCTTCAAGGGTGGATCATTGGCTGCGGGTTTGGATGGTGAAGGGGTTGGTTTTGTGGGTTGTGTTTGGGTTGTTGGTGTGGGAATGTTGGCAGGCACTACTAGTAACCTAGAAATAAGAGCAGGTTTGGTTTGTCTTACTAGCAGGGTCCTGTTCCCTGTACCGGCTTCAGAGAGGGCCTCAGCGACCAATCCTTTAGTGAAATCACCAGCCGAACAGATCTTGGTGGTTATTGCCAAGAGCCTGTCCCTGGTCCATGCCTTGACATCAAGGACTGGCCTGCCCAGGTACTTCGAAGTGAACCTACTCATAGCCTCAAGTTTCTTTCTTTTCTCTTGGCTATAAGTAGTCCATCGGTACTCAATCTCTCTTCTCTCCATATTCCTGATCTCCTGATCTAGCAAGGCAGTGTCCTTGTCAAAGCCTTGCCTGAACAGCTGATCAATGACAGAGTCCATTGATCGGCTATGCTCAGCATCAGCCTCCTTGACAAGGGCTGCTAGATCAGAGTCAACACCCTCCCTCACCTTCTCTTTCTTTTGATAAGTGACACTAAAATCCTTTTGGATTTCAGTCACTTCTTTTTCAGCTCTCTCCTCCTTCTCCCTCCCTTTCCCCTTAGTCTCCTTAACTTTCTCCCTCTCAATCACCTCCTTTCTTCCTACTTCTAACTCCTCCTCTCCCCTCTTCCTCTTAACTTGCACTGAGGTCTCCCCCTTTTTGGGTGCATTGGTTGGGGTTTGACTCTCAGCAAGTGCTTTAGCAACGGCAACCTCCACCAGAGGTTGGATATGAGTGGGAAGCCTCTCATCAATGGTTTTCATTACAATTTCTGTGATTATGGGTATGATGAGAGGCAGGGATTTCTGGAGGATAGCATCTAGCTGCTCAGGGGGGTTCTGGCCCTGAGAGCTAGTGCCAGAAGCAGGGCAGGTGGCTGAGTTTTTAGGAGTGGTTGTGTGTTTTGGAGACCTTCGGGTGAAGGTGCCATCTGTGGGTCAGTGGTGGCAGATGGACTTCTATCTTGAGTCATTTGAGCAAGCATCTCTTTGAGTCTGCTTATCTCATCCTCTAAGATAGTGTTGTGAGCAACTACATCAAAGAAGAAGCTCAGGTCATCATCATTGTGAACTGAATCACCTGACCTCCTGACTGTGTCAGGATATACATGCTCTGAGTGTGGCTCAGTAGTAGCATGTGCCCCTTTTTCTTGGTACTGGGGACTTCCAGCCTCCGGATTGGATCCATCATCGGCAGTTGCCTCTGGTGAGGTCTTATTGCTTGTACCAGCTTCTCCTGCTCATGTGCTGATGCAGGGGAAGTGGCAGCCTCACCAGAATGTCCTATCTCCCTAGCCACACTGGGAGATTGGACATGTGATTCTCTGTGCTGTGGGTTCCCACCGGCACTAGTGTCCACCCTCTCTTCGGTAGGAGTCTCCCCAGTTGTAATAGGTTTCTGGGGAGAGGGTGGAGTGCTCAGGTGGGTCAACACTTTGGCAATTATTAGGGTAGGACTTTGTGGGGTGGCTTCTGTGGGAGATGGGCTTGAAGCAGAGTGCACATGGGGAGGAGTGTGCATTTCAATGGCAGTCTCCTCAAGTGAGAAAGACCCCAGATGTGTGGGTGCCCCAGAAGTGATTGCATCAGGCTCCTGTTGAGAGGAGACCTGTGCGGTTGTGGTTGGTGGAGTCATGGTGGCTGCTGGGAGAATCTGACCAGCAGCCACATCCTGCCTTTGTGTTGCAGGGGCATCCTCAGGGGACTCATTTCTCTGAGTAGCCTTTTTGGGCTTCTTTTTGGCTCGGTGGGGACTTTGGATTTGGAGGTGGAGGTTGTGGGTTCCTGCTGCGTGGGTTTTCGCAGCCGGGCAGCCTGTTTGAGTGTGTGGTCGGTGTTGTGCCTGGAGTATACCTCGGCTAAAACAGCCGTGGCAGGGACCCCAGTGCCAACAAGTCCCTCAGCTTGAAGCTGGTCCTCGATTATGGCCATTATAAACCGAGGATACAAGATCCACCGATTAGAAACGGGTTTTGTGGCCATATCTTTGAGTTCCCAAAATATAATATCAGTAAAATTTAGGGGTTTTTCTCAAAGATAGAGAATAATACCTGTTGCCACCTTGTTGACATCTGGTCCCATGAAGAAATTTTGGGAGCCAGACACACATTCACCATGTGGAAGATTAGTCGTTGGGGATCTGGGAAGTGTTTCTTCAACAAGGTGGTGGCAGAGAGGTCGCCCTGATAGTCATTGGCTGTGAAGCATAGATCGAGGACGCCTTTGGGGTAAGAGGTTGGGTAGGTGGCATCCTCTAGCTTTAGGGTTTCTCGAATGGTAGCTGGAGTGATAACCTCTTGGTGGTTGTTTACGGAGGACCGAGAGAGACCTCGCCATCATTCTCTCCGGTTTGGATGATGATGTTCGTCCAGAACTCCGATAGGGAGTCGGTGTACATGGTGGGGTTGAGAAGGAATGCCGTCTGGTATGGTGAGTCGGTCATCAAATCGATGGCAATGTGAAACTTGGCCCAGAATGGCGGTTTGGTGAGATGAGCGACACAGTTGTGTCGAGGTTTGAGTTGCATGGCCGCCATTAATGGTGTATGGGATTTTCAGAGGTTTGTGAAAAGTTAGGTCAAGTGAGAATGAAAAGCTCTGAAGGTTGGGTATTTATAGGGTATGGCAAAGGCTGAAAGAAAACTACTGAAGGTTTTGGTGTTAGTCATCAGTTGTTGAAACTACTGATGACGTGGTTTTAACCTTCAGTGGTTGTAACATCTGAGGACTTGGTGTTAGTCTTCAGTAGTTGAAACTACTGAAACCTTGGTTTTGTCCTTCAGATGTTGTAAACGGCTGAAGACTAGTTGTCAGTCTTCAGTAGTTATAAACTACTGAAGACCTAATTTACATCTTCAGACGTTGTAGCAACTGAAGACTTGGTGTTAGTCTTCAGTAGTTGTAAACTACTGATATCAGTAGTTGTTAACTACTGAAGACATGGTATTGCTTCAGTTGTTGTAAACAACTGAGGACTTGGTGTTAGTCATCAGTAGTTGTGAAACTACTTAAGACATGGTTTTGTCCTTCAGGTGTTTGGGTATGAAACAGCAGCTGTTGGCATCAGCTGAAGAGTAAAATTACTTATCAGCTGAATCTGTCAAATCAGTTGTTTCATGCTGACCTCCACATTTACTCATCAGCTCTTTGGCTGACTTCCAGATGTTTCATTGACCCTTCAGCTCTTGTGAGTATTTATGCCTTCAGCTCTTGTGATCAGATGTTCACAAGTGCTGATGAATACTCCAGAGCTGGTGAACAAATTTTGTCTTCAGTACTTGTGTAAGATTACACATCAGTACAGGTGAACAAAATTTGTTCTTCAGTACTTATTTGTTTGAAAATCATACATCAGTAGTTATAATCCACCTCACTACATCAGTTGTTTTCAACAAATAATGTACATCAGTACTTTGAAGCATTTTAGTCTTCAGTAGTTGTGAAAATGCTGAAGACTAAATTACTCATCAGTACTTATATTTGACCTTTGCATACTAATGCTCATCAGTACTTGTGAACTGAGAGCATCAGTATTGGTCAAATTATTCTAGCTGTAGCATACCAAGCCTTAGTACCAAGTTTTGAAATGTGGCACTATCTAGAGGCTTAGTAAATATATCTGCAAGCTCATCAGCACTAGGCGCAAACTTTGGATCAATCAGACCTTTTTCATAGCAATCCCTAATAAAATGATGTCTGATCTCTATATGTTTGGTCCTAGAGTGCTGGACTGGATTTTTGACAATGCAAAGAGCTGAAGCACTATCCATTAATAATGGAGTCTTAGTCTCTGTAATGCCATAATCTAAGAGTTGGTTCTGAAGCCAGAGTATCTAAGATGTACAACTTGTAGCAGCATTGTACTCAGCTTCAGCAGTGGATGTAGCAATTGATGTTTGTTTCTTACTCTGCCAAGAAACTAAACAATTGCCTAGGAATTGGCAACCACCAGAAGTGGATTTTCTGGTGACTTTGCATCCTGCATAGTCACTATCAGAGAAAGCAACTAACTTGCAAGAATGCCCAGTTGAATACCAAAGACCTAGTGATTGGGTACCTTGCAGATATCTAAAGATCCTTTTGACTGCAATCAAATGGGATTCTTTAGGTGCAGCCTGAAATCTAGCACAAGCACATGTTGCAAACATGATGTCTGGTCTAGAAGCTGTAAGGTACATCAAGGACACAATCATACATCTGTAAAGGGTTTCATCAACCGCTTTACCTTTCTGATCTACATCTAGTTGTGTGATGCTGCTCATGGGAGTAGAACAGGGCTTACAGGTTTGTAAATCAAACTTATTTAACAACTCTTTGGTGTATTTGGACTGATGAATAAAGATACCATCAGCCTGTTGTTTGATTTGCAAACCTAGAAAGAACTGTAATTCCCCCATAGCACTCATTTCAAACTTTTGCTTCATGAGCATTGTAAATTCATCACACAACTTTGGATCAGAGGATGCAAAGATGATGTCATCTACATAAATTTGAACAAGGAGCTTATGTTGTCCCACAGTCTTGATGAATAAGGTTTTATCAATGGTGCCTCTAGTGAACTTATTTTGGAGAAGAAAAGTTGATAGTGTCTCATACCAAGCTCTAGGAGCTTGCTTCAGCCCATAAAGAGCCTTATCAAGCTTGTACACCCAATCAGGATGTTTGTTGTCCTCAAAGCCTGGTGGTTGACACACATAAACTTTTTCTTTTATTTTACCATATAAGAAGGCACTTTTGACATCCATTTGATAAACCTTAAGACTGTGAAAGGCAGCATAAGCTAAGAACAGTCTGATTGCTTCCAGTCTTGCCATAGGAGCAAAGGTCTCATCATAATCGATGCCTTCCTCTTGTGCAAACCCTTGAACAACCAGCCTGGCCTTGTTCTTAACAATTTAGCCCTTATCATATGTTTTGTTCCTAAATACCCACTTGGTGCCTATTGCACACTTCCCTTGGGGCAAGGAACAAGCTCCCACACTTGCTGTTTCTTGAACTGAAGAAGCTCAAGCTGCATTGCTTCAACCCATCCATTGTCTCTTAAGGCAACATGATAGTTCTTTGGCTCTTGCTGACTGATGAAGAGAGCATAGAAGCAGAAATTGGACAATTGACTCCTGGTTGAAACTCCAGCATTGATATCACCAATGATTTGAGATGTGGGGTGATTCTTCAGCTCTTGATAGACTATAATGTCAGTGCAAGTGTTTGTAGGACTTTCAGCAGCAGCAAATGGTGATGGAGATTCCTGAAACCATGTAGGAGATGGCAGCTCAAATGAAGTAGAGCATGCAGAAATCTCATCAGCATTTGTTGTGGATGGGGCTGCTGAAGCTACAGGAGCATCAGGTTTAGTGGACTCAGGCAGGTTGTCACTAAACCTGAAGAGGTGAGTACTGACTACATCATCATTAGTACCACGAGGTGAAGAACTGTTGACAGGCTCAACAGCTGGAGGTTGATAAGGAACATATTGCAGTATGTCCAGATCAAACAACTCCATAGGGTTTTGTGGAATCTTGTCCTTTGGAGATTCATTGAACTTAACATGCAGAGTTTCTTCAACTACCATTGTCCTACAGTTGAAGACTCTGTATGCCTTGCAAGTTAATGAATAACCAACAAAATACCCTGCATCCACCATACTAGCAAACTTCTAGAGTGGGTTGCTAGTGTTAAGAATAAAACATGGACACCCAAAGGCTCTAAAGAATGAAATTAGAGGATCCAAATGATGAAGAACTTCATAAGAAGTCTTCATCAACCTCTTATTCACTAAAGCTCTATTTTGTACATAGCAAGCTGTATTGACAGCTTCAGCCCAAAGGTTAGTGGCAATCCTGAATCAGCCAGCATTGACCTTGCAGCTTCAATGAGAGTCCTGTTCTTTCTCTCCACCACTCCATTCTGCTCAGGAGTTCTAGGAATACTAAACTGCCTTTCAATTCCCTTGGACAGGTAGAAGTCATCAAGTGTGTGGTTCCTAAATTCTATTCCATTGTCACTTCTCACACACTTGACCTGTAGGGAATACTGCTTTTCTACAAATAACACAAAGTTCATGATAGTCTTTGCTGCTTCATCCTTGGAGTGCAAGAAGAAAGTCCATACATACCTGGAATAATCATCCACAATTACCAGGCAGTAATTCTTCTTTGCCATGCTCATCACTCTAACAGGACCAAAGAGATCCATGTGTAGGAGCTGCAAGCAGGCAGTGGACTTTGGTTCTTCTATTGAAGGAAATGAAACTTTGTGTTGTTTTCCTTTTAAGCAAGCAGTGAAGTTGTCTTCACACTTGAACTCCTTCAAAGGCAATCCACTTACTAAACCATGGCTTATCAGCTGATTCATGTTCTTGAAATTAACATGCCCCAGCCTTCTATGCCATAGAGTAGACTCTTGAGGAGATGCCTTGGAGAATAGGCAAGGATGGCCTTTTAGATCTATCTTTTTGGAAAGATCTAAGGCATACACTCTTCCTGTCCTGTTGGCCTTCAGGAGAGTGTATTCATCCAACACCTTGTCAATCAAATTTAGAACTTTGGATGACAGAATCTGACAGTTCTGGCTTGTGAAAAGGGCAACATGGCCTTTATCACACATTTGACTGACACTCAAGAGGTTGCACTTGAGATTCTCCACATGGTTAACATCATCAAACCTTATTTCCCCATTGGAAACAAAGCCTTTTCCGATGATGTAACCCTTTGCATTATTGCCAAAGGAGACAAATCCCTTCTTTCCTTAAGAGTAGTCATTAAGAAGGGAGCTGCTTCCTGTCATGTGCATGGATCCTCCACTGTCTACATACCAGATGCTTCTTTGGCATGTTGAAGAACCCTGCAATCATAACCACATGTTAGTTAGTTTTAGAGACCCAAACCTGTTTGGTTTTGGGTCTGTTCTCAACTATAGGTGCAGCACTAACAGGTGTGTTATGCGTAACAGCCTGAGGTGAAGAAGATGGTGTAGAAGAGGAACCCTTTGGCTTGGACTTCCTTTTCTGTGGTTTCAACACAGGAGCATCTAAATGGTTGACTCTTCCCATTAGATGCTGAACCATTATCACCAGTTGTGTCTGACTTTGTGATAAAGCTTTCAGCTCTTCAGACACACTGGAGTTTGCTGATGATGGATTCCTATGTTGTACCATCTTTTTCTAAGCAACCTCTGCTGTTGCCTGAGTAACCCCTACTTTCTTTTTAGATTTAGTTTTGGGCTTAGGGATTTCAGGCTTTGATGTTGCTAGTACAAACTTGGTTTCAAACTCATTTTTCATTTTCTTTATTTGCTCTTTAATATCCTCCTGTTGTTTGAGTTTGGAACCCCTTTTGTACCAGCAATCATCAGTAAGATGATTGAACAAGCCACATATCTCACATGGCTTCTTCTTCATCTTGTGTTGACCATCAACCAAAGAAGATGAAACTGCTGAAGACTTGTTCTTCAGCTGTTTGTTATCAGTACTAGCAGTTTTCTTCCCTTTAGTACCTGCTTTCCTGACCTCTTCTTTAGTTGTCTTCAAACCTTTTCTACTATCAGTTTTCTTCTCTTCAGTGCTGGCAGTAGTTTAGGTTTGAACTTCAGGTGTTATCACTTGCTCTCCAGTACTTTCAGTACTTCTAGAGACAACACCTGAGTTGATCAACCTTTTGATCATGTGACAGTCAGCATTTGAACCATCAGCTCTTGTAGCATTAGCTGATTGGTTGCTGACTTCTATCTCTGATGATGCTGAATCAGAAGATAGTAGGTCACATGATGAGAAGGATTGGTTATTGCTCTCTCCATCAGATTCAACTTCTGCTATTGAAGTAAAATCTATAGGAGGAGCAGTGTGATTATAACCAATCCCAAACTTCACATTGGAAGCTGATTGTTTCTTAAGAAGCATTTCAAAACCCTTGCATGATTGCACCCATCGATCACACTCTACTTGGGTGTTTGCAAGAGTTTCCTTGAGGTCTCTGTACTTCTCTAGAAGTACATCTTCCCTAGCTTTACCATCTTTGATTTGGCATTTAAGCTTGTAAATCTCATCATTTTTCTCTTTTAGTACAACCTCAAAATCAGCTTTTCTTTTGGAAATAGTGTGCTCTAGCTCAAGATTTTTATCTATTAAAGCTACATTTGCTTCTCTAATAGAAGCAAATGCTGCTATGCATGATTCAGAACAAAGCTTGGCTTTGGCCTCAGATGATACCTGTGATGAGGCATTAGATGATGACCCCCCAGCAGACTCAAGGGCCATCAGAGCAAGATTTCCAAAAGGATTATCACCACCATGTTGACCAGCACCTTGGAATAGTTGTTCTTGACCAGATAGATCATCTGGTAGACTACTCCAGTCAACAACTCCTGGGGTGGAGAAGCTGTGTTGTTGAGGTTATGTTTGATGATGAGATGGGGAAGATTGAGGCTCAGGAAGAGCCTGTGGTGGTTGAGCCGAATGTGCTTGAGTTTGACTGGGCTGAGGCACGTAGTAGCAGGGGTATGAATAAGGCATATACCCCTGAGGCACAAAATAAGCAGGTGATGCCTGTGCTTGTGATGGATGACCAGAACTGGAGGAAGGTTGCCCTCTGTGCTGTGAGCTATTGCTTGGAAAAGTCACAAAGGGTGCAGAGGAGTTAGATCCAGATGATCTACACTCTCTAGAAAAGTGTCCAAGCCTTTGGCACTTGTGACACCTCAACTTGCTCTTGTCAAAACCAACTTTGGTTTTGCCAGAGAGACCAGGGAATTTCCTACCAGTTCTATTGTTGAACTTTTGAGATCTGATATTGATCATTGCCATTTGGCTCAAAATATCCATCTCCTCCAGATCATCATCTGGAATGCTCTTCAAATCATCCATCAAAAAGCACCAGTTATCACTGCTGCCTCCTGAACTACTACCTACACCCACAAAAGCTTGTTCGGAGTTGGTAGAGAAATCAATATGCTCATCATAAGAACTCTATGATGAAGCATATTCAGACTCCTGACTTATCAAGGCAGCATTTCCTTGAACAAAGTCATCAGCGAGCTTGCTAGAGGTGGACAACTTCCTTATTTGCTCTATCTCTCTCTCAAATGTGAGCAGTTTCCCATGAAGTTAGGTGAGAGATAGAGTTTCCAGATTTGCACTGGAGCGTAGGACAATGGTATAAGTGTCCCATCTCTCAGGCAGTGATCTGAGGAACCTGTTGTTCATCTGGCTGTTGGAGTATTCTTGTTTGACCATCTTCAATTCAGAGATCAAACAAGAAAACCGCTCAAACTGCTGAGTCAGAGTCTCACCCTTCCTATATGAGAATGTCTCATATTGTTGGGCGAGGATTTCCCTATTGTTTGCTAAGACCGAATCAGTTCCTCCAAATTGTTCCTTTAGAGCAACCCATAGGTCATGAGCAGTCTCATGATGCAAGAGCCCTGAGTAAATCTCATTTGGAATAGCCATGGCTAAAATTCCATGGGCTCTAGCATCAATCTCGAACAGCTTTAGATCTTCGTCCGAATATTGTTCAGGTTTCTTTGGAACCTGTTCATTAGATTCAGGGACGCTCACCATAGGCTTGTATGGTCCATGCAACACTGACTTCCAACAACCAGCACTGTTGACAGACAAGTGGTGAAGCATACGTCTTTGCCATATGTTGTACTCATTTCTCACAAGCATCAGAGGCTTGGTGGAGGAACCAGTATTGTGAGGATCGTTTGTTGGTGTAGTCATCTCAGTTATTAGTCAAACTCAAGTTTAAACAAAACAAATGTAGCTCAAAACCACCAAGAGTCCTCAAGTTTACGGCCAGAAACAGCAGAATCTCTCTTTCTACAGCTAATTTTTGCAAATTGCTAATTCGATCAAACGTAGAGATCAAAAGAGCAGTTTCAAATGATCAATAGTGAAATCGATCAATGATTAACCTGTTCTGATACCATTTGACAGGATCTCAGCCTCTAGTTTGATCAATTAGATTGTGTTCGCAGCGGATTTAGCATATTAATTAGCAATTAATGCAAGAACATAAGGAATATTGCATGTAAAGTAAATGTAGAGAGAGAACAATTCTGCATAAAAGGAATAATATTCTGTTTATTTCACATGTTTCGGCGTGGAATACAATCAGGTCACTGCCCTTTTATAGGCAAATGACCCATACTGTTGTCAGATTCCACTGACATTAAACAGTTATTTAACTAACTACTGATAGAACACAACTACTGAAGATGTCACAACAGCTGACATCTTACAAAATTCCTAAGTGTTCTACCTATTACAAGTACTGAAAGGGAAACTACTGAAAAGCTACAATGACTGAAGAACAAACTCTTCAGTCGTTTACAACTACTGAACTATAACAGCTGAAGAACAAACTCTTCAGCTGTTGTACAAACTACTGAAATGAAAAACATAAAACTACTGAAAAGAAAATAAACCATCACAACAACTGAAGAAGTCTTCTTCAGCTGTTGTGACAAACTCTGAAGCTTCAGCACTTTGTTCTTCAGACTTGGGCTTCAGATGATGTATCAGCTGATGACTTCAGTAGATGTCATCAGCTGTTATCTTCAGTCTTTGTCTTCAGACTTTGTGCATCAGTAGATGATCTTCAGTTCTTCAATTCTTCAGACTTTGATCTTCAGCACTTGTCTTCAGTACTTGAAGTCTTCAGTACTTGTGTTTATCAGTACTTCAGACTTTGATCTTCAGCACTTGTCTTCAGTACTTGAAGTCTTCAGTACTTGTGTTTATCAGTACTTCAGACTTCAATACTTATCTTCAGCACTTTGGGATCTTCAGTTGTTGTACTTCAGATCTTTGATCTTCAGACTTTGATTCTTCAGACTTTTTCAGAACAGCTGATGGGAGTCTTTAGCAGTTGTTGTGATGTCTTGTGGGACTTAGAGGTTTTCCTGATCTTGGCTCATTGGTTCTTTTGGTCCAACATTCCAAATGACAAAATACTCTTAAGAGCTCCCAGGATGGATAATATGTAGATGCTCAACATGGAGAATGCATCACCTTTAGAAGATGTTTCCAGCTTCATTTCCAAAGCTTCTTTTAATGAGTCATCTCTTTAGCATAGAAGATTCACACATGTAAATAAGAATCATGAACAAACTTGTTTGAAATAGGTTAGTCACAAGACTACTAAACAAATATTTTGCATGTGCTAACCGCTATGCTGTTTGTCAAAAGGAAAGCAACATAAAACCTTTGATAAGTACAAAGAAATAAATTCATTAGCAACTCCTTTACGTCTGCTGCACATGGACTTGTTTGGGCCAACATGTGTAAAGAGTTTGAAAGAAAATCATATTGCTTGGTAATAGTAGATGATTTTACCATGTTCACTTGGGTTTTAATTTTATACACTAAAGATTAAACAATTGAGATTTTAAAATCACTTATTATCAAAGTTGAGAACCAAATTGATTAAAAGGTTAAAATAATTATATGTGATCAGGGTACCGAATTAAAAAAACACACCCTTGATTCTTTTTATGAATCTAAAGGTATTGCAAGGCAATATAGTGCTCCTAGAACCCCTCAGCAAAATGGAGTTGCTAAGAGGAGAAATAGGACATTTATTGAAGCTGCAAGGACCATGCTATCTGACTCCAAATAATATTATGGGCTGAAGCAGTTAGCACTACATGCTATGTTTAGAACGGTGTACTGATAGTCAAGACACATGGAAAAACCTCTTATGAATTGTGGCATAAGAGAAGACCATTCATAGGGTTCTCTAGACCTTTTGGATGTCCATACACCCTTCTTAATACCAAGGATCGTTTATCGAAGTTTGCTGACAAATAAGTAGATAGGATCTTTGTTGGATACTTATCACAAGCTAAGGCTTATAGAGTATACAATTAAGTTAATCATACCATTGAGAATCTAAAAATATCATATTTAATGAAAATTCTTCGAATAATCTTTGAAACACCCAAAGTTGGATGTTTGATCTAGATGGATTCATAAATGCATTAAACCATTTGATTAAGAATGTTCAGGAGACTCTCTTAACAAGTCAACAGACATAGAAGACCTAAGTGCTGAAAATCACAGGGTACATCTACCATAAGGGGCTAGTCATAACAGATCATCTGCTATATAGTCTAGCCTCATTTAGAAGAAGTAGATGCTAGTACCACAAACAATGTAGGTCAACCATCACTTGCTCATCAAGTGTGACAACCCTAAAATTAATTTAATTTATGTCACAATAATATTATTTTTAGTATATATATTGTAAATACATAGGTATGCTTGCATGGATGTATAGAAATCAACTGTTAATATATATATATATATATATACAATTTTATAAATGGTAAGTGTATCTACATATATATATATTCCATATAAAATCTATATTTGGTGTCCTTGATATAATATATGTTTTAGTATATATTTGAGTATGAAAGTACGTATGCATGTTACATGCATGCTTATATATTAATATATTAACTATGTGTATATGTATGTTATATACCCAAAATCCACACATACGTATATATGTGTATAAATACACAAGTTTTTACGTATGCATGTTTATCTATATATGTGTATATGGAAAATCTTCAATTGCAAACATAAATGTTTAATATATATATAACTCACCTATATATATATACTTACGGGTATATATATGTATATATATGAACACATCAAAATGTAAACTAAATCCTAAATCTAAACACTAAAACTCTAAAACTACCTTACACCACTTAAACCATCATCACTCGAAAACTAACCCAAACTACCACCCCCGGCCACCTTGTGAAATACCACTCGAAACCATCACCACTTTTGGTTATTCATTAAACATAGAAACCTTCACCATGTTGTCTTAATCCATGTATGTAGGTCACAAAGTCAACTCTACTAACCTAGTCTTCCATCCCAATACCCTAAACATTCCATTCACATGTGAATAGCCTCAATATGTGCCACCTATCTTCTCCTTCTCTCGGTTTCTTCCAAACCACCATCCAAGCTTTGGTTTTCTTGCTTTCACACTTTGCTACACAAACGTAATTACAAACTTAGAGAGGTGGCAGCCCCCTAGACATTCTCGGTTGCATTGAGAAACCCGCACACACAACAAATTGCCACCTTGCATGGCTAGTGAATGATTCACCCAATCTAAACCTAATCCACATACATCTCTCGGTACACCTAGCCAAACCGCCATCTCAACTACTCCAAATCCATTGAACCCGTGAGAAAGACTTACTATAGTCAATGTCTTGTGAGAACACCATTATTAAAGGAATCTAGCAACTACCAAGGGCATCCATCGGGTACCTCCCCTTCACACTAAGATAGCCATGCAAATTGCCACCTATCAAGGCTAGACAATGACTCATAATAGGCTTCATGATTAGGATAGTATAGGCGGTCAATTGAGGGGCAATATATACCCCATGCATCCGTAACTTCACAAAAACAAACCACCAAGCTTTGGCTCTCTCTTTCTCGATCATACTTCACACACTCGACCACCATCACCTTTAGCTACTTTTTACCCCTTTCATCCTCAGTTTGTTCATCAAACATCACCACCACCAAACTGCTTTCTCACTCTCAGGTATCACACAACAACAACAAACAACATCAACAACAACAACCCGACCAACTTCAACACATCCCCAACATCTACCACCACCATCCACGATCCTTACCACCTTGTTCTCGGATTCCAGAAGTGAAACATCATCAAGTTCATCATCAAAGGTGATCAAAAGGTTTAGTTACATATATGTTATTAAAACATATATACATACATACATATTGATATGTATGTATATAAAAGGCTTAGCCACCCGAAACCAATTTTTGAAAAAAATTTAATCATAAATTTTGAATAATAAGTCCCAAAACTCAGAAACTTATGATTTAAAAAGATATATTTAAATTTTGAATATATATATCATAATTATGTAAGAAAAATCAAGTAAATATTAAATAACTGCAATTGTAGGAATAAACATTGAAAAACTCTTGTTTAGATACTGAAGAATTAAACTGAAAACTTTGATAAAATTTTGATAAGTAAAATAATTTATATAAATTATTTTATAAATGAAAAATAAGAGAAAATGTCAAAAATAGAAATAAACTCGGGAAAATTCTAATAAAATTACAGAATGATTCTTTTGAGGTATAAAAACCTCTGGAATTATTTTAGAATTTTATTCCTTATTATGATTAAAAATGAATTTTTATATGTTCTGCAGTAAATAAATCAGATTAAATAGTTAAAGTGAATAATAAATTATGATAAAATCATAAATGTAATACTAAATATATATCTACAGAATATATAATTTTCATAATTTTTGGATCAGTATAAGTATTTTTGCTAAAGACTGTAAAGCAGGAGAGTTACACCATATGTTGGTGGCGGATATAGGAGTTAGGAGGCCAATTGCCCAACGGAACATGAGAGTTACACCCAAGATCAGATGGGGTCAGCTCAAAGACGAAAAGATTACCATTTTTAGAGATAAAGTCATACCAATGAACCAAAATGGGCCACAGGAAGACACAAACCAAAAGTGGGAGGTTATGGCAACTAGGCTCATCCAAGCAGCTAAAGAAACGCTTGGAGTTACAACAAAAAGGACAGTTGGTCATAAGGAATCATGGTGGTGGAACGAAAATGTACAGGAGAAGATACGTATCAAACAACAAAGTTTTAGAGAGCTCATACGATGTAACAGTGAGGAAGAACACGCAGAGCTAAAACAAAAGTACAGGGAGGCTAAGAGACAAGCGAAAAAAGCGGTGTCAGAGGCAAAGAACATGGCATACGAAAAGATGTATAAGCGATTAGAGACGAAAGAAGGAGAGCATGACATGTTTAAGATAGCCAAGGCAAGAGAAAGAAGCAGACAGGACCTGAGAATGGTTAAGTTCATAAAGGCGGCGGATGGAAAGGTTTTGGTGAAGGAGAAAGATATCAAGGAGAGATGGAAAACTTACTTCGATAATTTATTTAACAAAAGCAACCCAAATCAACAAATTGAGATGGATAGAACAACCCAAACAACGCAACAAAACCTATGCTATTATAGAAGCATCACAGTAGACGAAGTAAAAAGAGCTATGAAGAAAATGGGAAGGGCTAAAGCGGTTGGGCCAGACAACATACCGATTGAAGTGTGGAAATGCCTGGGTGATGAGGGTCTCCAATGGCTAACAGATCTATTCAACACTATCTTTAAGATAGGGAAGATGCCATACCAGTGGAGAACCAGTGTCATAGTCCCCATATATAAGAAAAAAGGAGATATCCAAGGCTGCGAAAACTACAGGGGAATAAAGCTACTGAGTCACACGATGAAACTATGGGAAAGAGTTATTGACACGAGAATTAGACGGGAAACCCAGATAGCAATAAACCAATTTGGATTTATGCCAGGACGCTTTACAACAGAAGCCATACATGTCATAAGACGGATAATGGAGAAATATAGAGAAAAGAAAAGGGACCTCCATATGGTATTCATAGACCTAGAAAAGGCCTATGACAGTGTACCGAGACAACTAATTTGGGAAAGCCTACGACATAGAGGGGTACCAGAGAGGTATATCAAATTAATTAAGGATATGTATGACGGGGCAAAAACATGTGTGCGAGCACCCGTAGGAGACACAGACTCATTCTCAATGGAAGTGGGACTACACCAAGGATCGGTATTGAGCCCATTTCTCTTTGCACTAGTGTTGGATGAGATGACTAAGCATATACAACAGTCAGTCCCGTGGTGCATGCTCTTCGCGGATGATATTGTCTTAATATCAGAGTCTAAAATGATGCTTAACGACAAGCTAGAGCAGTGGAGAGCAGCGCTAGAGAGCAGAGGATTAACGATAAGCCGCTCTAAGACGGAATACATGCATTGTAACTTTGGTGGCGATGAGGAAGAGGACACCCAAATCAGTATCCAGGGTATGCCGGTACCACGGACATCAAGATTCAAATACCTGGGCTCGTACCTGCAGGAGGACGGAGAGATACACAGCGATGTAGCTCACCGTGTCCAAGCAGGATGGTGTAAGTGGAGAGCAGCATCAGGGATCCTATGTGATAAGAGGTTTCCAGCAAAACTTAAGGGAAAACTATACAGAGTGGCGGTACGCCCAGCTATGCTATATGGAACAGACTGCTGGGCCATAAAGAAATCGCACGAGAAACAAATAGAGGTTGCGGAAATGAGAATGCTTAGGTGGATGTGTGGCCATACAAGACTGGATCGGATAAGAAACGAAGTGTTTTGATAGAAGTTAGAAGTGGCTTCTATTGCAGATAAAATACGAGAGGGAAGATTAAGATGGTATGGACATGTCAAGAGGAGACCAATGGCAGCACCGGTCAGAGCAGTGGAGAACATCATCATAGAGGGTAGGAAGAGTAGAGGAAGACCTAGGTTGACTTGGGAAGAGAGAATTAGGCTAGATATGGTACACTTGCACCTCTCTGAGCACATGATCGAGGATAGGAGTGAGTGGAGGCGTAGAATCAAAATTAAGGACTTTTAGTGGTTCCTGTAGCTAGAAAGGACTTTGATTAATTGTTACGGGGCCTGATGTGTATGTTGTACGCTTGGACCTTTTTAGGGGAAACTTGCTGCTTCCCTGATACATGCTTGTTCATTTTATACTCCCTTTTGGTGATATTTTAATGTTTGTTGTATGATGTGTGCTGTACCATATACCATATATCACATACCGCATGTTTGATTATATGTTGATGCGTTAGCGTTACTGCTTTTGCTATCGAGCCAGGGGTCTCTTTGGAAGCGGTCTCTCTACCTATCTGGATAGAGGAAAGACTTGCCACCACCTACCCCTCCCAGACCCTGCTCTTGAGTGGGATATACTGGGTTTGTTTGTTTGTTTGTTTGTTTGTTTATAAGTATTTTTGCTAAATATTTAAATTATTGTAGAAATTATAGAAACTTCTCTGTTATGATTTGAACTTTAGGATAATTATATGATACTTGGTTTTGTATAAGGAGTTTTCTGTGAAATTTTGGAACTTTTAGTGGAAAGAAGCTATTTTTAACTATTTTTGAGAATATTATGGAATTTACAGAAAATAATCTATTAAGCTTTGGAAGTTGTAAAAATTATGAGATGTTACTGAATTTTTGGATAAAATGCTGTGAAATTTTGAGGATTTTTGGACAACAGTAGGTATTTTGATGATTTATGTAGAATTTATACTAATTTGTGAACAAATTATGTATAAACAATTTGTGGGAAGTTTTGTAATAACATTATGGGTAGAACTTCAACAGATACTTACATCTGAGGTTCTAAAAATTCTAAAGAATATATTGTCTGACACTGTGAACTGTCTTGTTAGGTTCAAGTGAGAAGACACGGTGAGTTCATAGCCCCATTTTCAACCGTTTGGTATTCAGTAAAGTTTTGGGGGAAAAAGTATAATGTTTGGGTTAATGTATTATTTTTGAAAATATTTTTGTTGCTTACTGTCATTTGCGATACAACCATTAATTTGAATGAGGAACCGTCCGATAATGTTAGTAGCGCTACTTAGGAGAATATTTGTACCAACCGGATGAGGGTTGCTACTATTTTCTTGCATCTAACTGAATGAGGGTTAGGATGTAATATTATCTGATTTTATGATTATTTCGTGACAGTATGTTTATGTTGTGAGCAGGTTTGGTTGTAATTGATACATCAACTAAATATTTTGTCTGGATTAAACCAATGTTCTCACCAACATTTTTGTTGACTGCTTTAAGTGTACTTTTTCAGAAAATGAGTAACATATTTGATTTCAGCTTTGAGGTTCACGATGGTTGGGGCGAAGTCGTGGGACGAGTCTGTGTAACACTGACCGTCAACATCGTTGACGGAAGTGTGTACGTGGACGCACATTTTCATAGATTTTAGACATGCTGTAACTTAGTTGTAATTAATTACATCTAATTTTGGTATATTATGTAAAAGATGTAATTCCTCTAGTATTAAATAAAAGCATGTCTATGTTCTGTTTCATATTATAACTGTGTTTATTTCACTGTAAACAATGCACTCTGATAAAAGCTAGTCACATTCCACCTATATCGTTCACGCTTCCGCCGGGATGTGACATCAAGACTTATTAGATGAATAGTTTAATGATCATTGTGGTACTAGAAAATCTCTTGAAAAGGAACCAAGTATGACAAGTGCTGAAAATAGATTCAATTCAGTAGATGAACTAGTCAATCCATCTACCGACCTTCCTAAAACAAAATTTTCCAATTTAGATCTATCTTAACAACTATAAATAATCCAAAGACTAAGAATTCATAAAGAGCATCCGACTGAGAATGTTATTGGCAATGTAGATGCTGGTGTCAAAAATAGGAGGCAGGGTGAATGAAGCAAACATATGTCAGTTTTAATGCTTTCATTCTCAACTGGAAACAAGGAAAGTTGATGAGGCCTTAAGAGAAAACAATTAGGTAGAAGCCATGTAAGAGGAACTTCTTTAATTCTCTCGGTAAAAGGTTTGGAAACTATATGCACTTCTAAGGGGGAAGACTACAATAGGGACCAAATGGGTTTTCAAAAACAAAAATAATGACAGGGGCATTATTATCAAGAACAAAGCAAGACTTGTGTTACAAGGTTACATACTAGAAGAAGAGTGTTATAATTAAGTCTTTGCTCCTGTGGCAAGGCTTGAAGCAATTAGAATTTTTCTAGCATTTGCTACCTCCAAAGACTACAAGGTGTTCAGATGGATATCAAGAGTGCATTCCTCTATAGTGAGATTGATAAAGAAGTTTATGTGTGCTAACATCTAGGCTTTGAAGATCCTAATTATCCAGATCATGTATGCAAGCTTGAGAAAGCCCTTTATGGTCTTCATCAAGTTCCAATGAAGTGTTATGTGACACTCTTTATCTTTCTCCTGAAGAAAGGATACACCAAAGGATCCATGGTTAAAACTTTCTTTATCAAGAAGGTTGATTTGGATATTATTTTAGTACAAGTGTGTGTGGATGGTATCATCTTTGGGTCTACTAGTAAGAGCTTGTGCAAAGCCTTTGATAGTCACATGAAGTCAAAGTTTGAGATGAGTTTAATAGGAGAGGTCACTTTCTTTCTAGGGATGCAAGTAAAACAAACCTCCGATGTCATCTTCATTAATCAATCTAAGTATGTTCAAGACATCTTAGTGAGATTTCAAGCTACTGATGCTAAGGCTGCTAAAACACCAATATCAGAGACATGTTCCCCTAATTACTAATCTTAAGGGAGAAGAAGTTGATCAACAGAAGTACAGAGCCATCATTGGATCTCTTATGTACCTCACAACCAACAAACCAGATATCATGTTTGCCATATGCATGTGCTCAAGATGCCACGCTACTCTAAAGTGTCACATCTAATAGTTGCCAAGAGAATTCTGAAGTATCTCAAACACGAACCAAAGTTAGGATTATGGTACCCTAAGAGTGCTGACTGTAACCTCTATGTGTATACATATAGTGACTATGGAGGATACAACATCAACAAAAAGTCCACCTCAAGAGGATACCAATTTCTAGGGGGAAGACTAGTTTCATGGTTGTGCAAGAAGCAAACCTGTGTCTCCATATTAACTTCTGAAGTAGAATACATTGATGAATCATGTTTTTGTGCTCAGGTGCTGTGGATTCAAACTCAACTTAGAGATTACAGAGTAACTTTCAAGAATACTCCAATTCACATTAACAACGATAGTGCTATCTCCATCACCAACAATCCTGTTTAGCATTCAAAGTCAAACACATTGCCATCAGGTATCATGTCATTAGAGATTTAAATTAATCAAAGTTCATATAAATGAATAATATGCAGATTTATTCATAAAGGCTTTTGATGAATCTAGATTCTAAATATCTTGTGTGTGTTGTTGTAATAATAAACTTTGAATAATTAAATGATTTAATTAATGATAACTGAAAATTTTGTAAAGAAATCTTTTTCTTGATAAAATGGGTAAAACTACGTGTCTTCCGAAATATACAAATTAGCAAATAAATAGGTATCTGCTGAATATTAGCATATATCTAGGTATCTGTCGAATTATGCAGATAAGCAGATTATTGGGCAAAGCGGGTATCTGCCAAATGGGAAGACTCGGTATATAGGATGATTTTGGCACATATCTTTGATAAAGATTCGGTAGGTCCTAGTTTTATCTTCTGATATGTAGTGGCGTCGGAGAAGTTACTTGAAAAGACTGTTTAATCATCTCACGCTATTGATTTTAAAGCTACGATGGTAAAACATTTTAAAATTCTCATTTTTATATATTATCCATAACTATTAAAATCAAAGGTTTTCCCACCATTTTCATATTCAATCGTTGTCACAAAGCAATCCTTTGAACCATTAATCTCTCAAGCCCCACCAAAATCAATCAACTCTCAATGGCTGCTAAACCTCAAACCCTAGAATTCCGTCCAAACCACAGCATCAACGCATCACTTCAACCCATAGGTGATGAGGTCTATGATCTTGTTCTTAAATTTCTAAGCATTACCAACTATGCCTTTACCATCATTATAGACCTAGTGATCTGTGAAACAAATATCAAGGAAGGACCACATGCTCCATACAACAGGAACGTGGAGGGAAGGTCCTCACTGCAAAAGTGCAAGGGATGAAGGTCAGCATTTCATGCGCCAAAATTCATCAATATCTAAAGTTGAACAATGCCAATGGTGAATCCTCTTTCTCCAAGGATGTGGTCAGTGCCACCTTCAAGTTGAACAATGCCAATGGTGAATCCTCTTTCTCCAAGGATATGAATCCTCTTTCCGAATCATCCTTCATATCTTCCTACACTGTATTTCTAACAAGTTAGGAGGATGGGACCAAGTGCTATTTGATTTAGCTGGGGATATTGATGGTCTAGTCAAATAGAAGAGTTAATATTTTTCAAACTTTATTTTTGTAAAAATGTATGCTATTGCAAAATTTTAGTTTTTAGTGTACCCTAAATTCTTACAACTGAATTTACAAGAAGAGTTATGGGATAAACTTAAACTTAGTGTAGTTGTTCATGCTTTAGGAACTTTAAAAAAGCTTCAAAGTTCAAAGCAACTCCAAAATCTTTTTCTCGAAAGGTAGACCTTATTTGCTCATATGATTGAGGTCACTGTGCCTTAACGTGGCAACATGGAAATACCCACCATTGTTGATACCACACCCTCGACATTAAAGGCTAATCTCACAAACAAAAGCGAACCCCTACATCTTCTACTATGATGATGCAGGCCCCAAAATCACCTCTCCTAAATATAATAAGACTAGAAACCAGGATCCCAATCAAGTGAAAGGTGTCAACCATAACTAGACAATGATCAAAGAAGAAGGTTTCTCTTCCTTCTTCTGAGTAGACCCACGCCCAAGTCATAAGCCCTCAATCGGAGTCCTGACACTCCATTGAGAAAACTAAAAGGTATATCTAAATGACTGAGACAACTTTCACGGAAGTAGTATCATTAGGAACTAGTTCACATCCTGGGCCATTAGACTCCGTTTCATAACCTTCTATACATATGTCTATCACCCAGGCTGATAATGCCCTTACTACATATCGGTATGATCCACTGCCTTCCCCTTTCCATATAATACAGACAGTGGGGACTAATATGTTTGTAGTAACATTTGACCCATACCTTAATCTCAAGAGATTGATCCTAGGGAGGAAAGGACCAATGTGAAATTGGCTGTCTCTACTGCTAATCCATCAATTGATCAGTACGATAGAGACAACATCACTAAAACATCAACATCTGGTGGTGTGGGTGCAGAGGGTAGGCCTAGTACCTCATCTCATAAGGATTCCACATCCATGGATGAGGGAAGTATGAAACAAGTAAATGAATTGATGGCCCAAAAACTTAAGCTTGCTCAATAACTCAACGCCTTACAAGCTAAGAATGTAAGGCTTTAAGGTTATGTTGAACGACCCATAGTTCATGAATTTGAGAACTATATGCTGAAACTTTCGGCGGATAGAGTATCTGAGGTAGAAGCACAACTCAGAATTTTCCAACGACAAGTTACAAGAGTAACCATCCTTGAAAAACAACTTAAAACTCGTCAGCAAGCTATTGCAAAGGCAATAGATCTTGAACATAAAGTGGAGCAACTTCAACAGACCATTGATCAACAATCAATCATTTTAAGCCTTCAACTCTCAACACCACAAGAACCTTTGGATATACCTTTCTCTCCACGCTTATTGTTATCTGGAATATTGGATGATGCTACCAAAAAGGGGGAAGATGAGCCCAAAGAAGCTGAAAACATACTCTAGATATTGGCTACTGAAGTTGTACATGCTACAGAGGAAATCTCTTTCTCTTCGAAATGGACTGACTAATATGAGCCTCTATCGGAAGCTGAAGCTAAATTGAATGAGCTTATTGATAGATATGGGTATGATAGCTTGAAGGAGAAGGAGATGAAAGCTAGAAGAGTAATAAAATGGATAAACCAAAAGGTTCAACTTGGGAAGAAGAAATTGGTGATAATGAAAAGATCCAACACTTTTTATATGCTCTCTCTTAAAAGAAAGAGATCTGATGATGAATCATTAAAGAGAGAGCTTGTGCTTGGACTTTTAGCTCTTTCCAAGGTATTTGCTAAAAAAGAAGTTCTATTACTAATGGTGCTATTGGAAGCTGCAGAAAAGCTGAATAAAGCAGCTACTGATACAATTGCCGAAAGCACTGTGCCAAAGGCTTCTTTAGCAGATAAATCCTAAAAAAATTAGTGGTTTATACAAGAGACTTAGACCATAGAAGATGATATTGAAAGGAATGGGGTGACTCTTGAACATGAACCAATCCAACTTCATAAACAAAAGGACACACTTGAGTCTGAACTCAAAAAATCAGCTGAGGTGATATTTGGTCAATCGTATGTTGAAACTGAAATCTTAATTAACTCTAAGGTGAATATGGAAATAGATGCCCTAGAAGTCACTAATGTTGCTGAGAGAGCTCAAAAACTGCCAATGATCCCAAGTCAGCTGGTGAGGCATCAGGTGCAACCCTTAGAGCTTCAGGAGTCAGGCTTATTGAAGTCTCTACCTACGAGAAATGTAAGAGACCTATGATTAATGAAGAAGAAATTGAGATTGAGGAACATAAATCAAAGCCTATATTTTCTATGACCAAAAAGGTGGAGCTGTTCCCATAAAGTGTTAAAAAAGGTTTTAGTATTGAAGGCGGGCAGATCTTAAGAATCATGTATCAAGAAGAACGTCATTGCACTAATTAAAAGTGTAAAGGATTCAAGAGTTGTAACAACTACAACAAAAGAATTCAACCATGATGGTGAACCAATCATATCAACATCAAAAGCTCCACCTAAACCAAAAGCAAAAGCTACTAAAAAAGGTGCAATCTAAGTCATCCAGACCATCTACCAAAAGCACCTAAAGAATAACAACTCAACACACTTCAACAACTGCAACTACTGAATCCAAACCCATGACCTCTTCTGCAAAGAAGGAAAAGAAAGATCAAGAAAAATATCTCCTTGTAGCTCAACTTAAGTTAAAAGGATTCAATTTTGATGAGGTCATGGAGTGGAAACCTATGCTAGATTGGAGGAAACAACCAAGTTAGCTAGAAGAAAGAGGGTTGCATTAGACAGGAAGCAAACAAAAAGAACCCAACAACAGTTCAGGATGAGCAACAAATGAAGTAAGTCCTTAAGTATTATGGATTCTCTCGTAAACAAGTAGGAACAATGAGCATGTTAACTCTTGATTTGAATATCAAAGGAATCAAACAAAAGGTTGCAGCTAGAGAACTCCTAAAGTTAGAACAAGCCAGGGAGCAATAGGAAAGGCAAAATGCCAAAACTAAGAAGTTATTCAAAATCCTTTCCATATGCCGACTGAGTCTAAAGCATCTCCTTACTCTAAATCAATAACCTCTAATGATAGTCAGCCCATCTCTACAATCCTTGAAAAGAAGAAAATAGCACCAAAGAAATTTATAAAAGCAAGGATTGTTGATCAACAAGTAGAGGAGAAGATATTCAAAGGATCAAAGGTGTTGGTAGTCGGGTATCTTCCTCAAATGAAGAAACTTGTTGTCAAGAGGGCTAATGGAGAAATCACTTACTATGATTATAAAAATAAGGTACATGATTTGCCCTTTGACATTCTTGAGCAGATTGTTAAGTACTTTAGCATCTTTGGATGTAAAAATGATGAATCCAAAGTACTACTACATAAGGTACTATCCTTAGTCAAAGCTGATACTGGTAAAGAGATTCCTAAAACTCCACTCTCAGTGTATGAGCCCATAGTGAACTGGAAATATGTTCAGAAGAAAAATACCTACTTCATAATTAGATCAGTAGCTGGAAGAGTAGCTTACTTAAGGAACCAACTGGTATGCTTCAACCGGTTTGAGATAGCTAACTTGACTAGGCTAAGACTAAGGAATCCAAACAATGATTCTGAGGTAAGGAAAGTGGAGAAAGTACTAATGAGGATCTACAAGTCTCATCCAAAAAGATCAAGGCAAGCATCAAAACAAATAAAAAACCATAGTCTGAAGCTGCCGATACTACTCCACCTGTCGAACCCAGCCACGAACCACAATCACCTCCTGCTACTTCTCCACCTTCTTAAACCATTGAGCATGTTTCTCTACAAGTCAAATAAGCTACTGGAACAGCTAAATCCCCTTCTTAGAGCCAATCTGGTGATTTAATAAATAAAGTAATTATCATACATGTGGTTGAAAGGATGAGACATAGACTGGAGCATCTTGAAGAAGAAGAACCCTCGGAAGATGATGAAGAAAAAGACTCAGATACTGATGATACAACAATCATTAAACGGGGTTATGATACAACAAGTTGAGTGCTTAATTCACTACCAAACAACATATGTTAAATGACTATCAATCAGCATATGCTAAAGCAATTACCGATCTGCCATCTACCGATAAGCTGCAGATCAATTACTGCTAATCAGTAGATCACTCCACGTAACACCCAGATATTTTAAGAAGTTGTAAAAAGAAGAATAAAAGTGGAAAATGTAATTTAACCCAAGTTGAGGGGTTAAAAGTGTCAAAAGGACAAAAAGAATAAAAAGTTGGTGCATAAAAGAGATATGATCGCCCATAATCTCCTGTACACTTCATTTCATTCGGATTTTTAGAGAGAGAAAGAGCAGAGTTCAGATTTTAAAGGGGGAACAAGAAGAAGTTGAATTAAGGTAAGAATTTGATGGTTTTTAGGTGTTCTTGACTGATTTTAGTTCGAGTCGATGCTTATGTATGTTTGTGTGTGTGTTTTGGTGGGTTTTAGGTGTTTAAGCTCATAGCAATCGGGTTTGAAGAAGTCTACTCGAAAGTTTGACAAGGTGAGTTTCTAGGACCCGTTTTTAATATGTTTTAACTGATTTTGGGGCTGGAAAGACATGTATATGTGTTTTCATAAAAATGGATTTTTACCCATATGTGTGTGTATGAATGTGTATGAGGGTGGGTGTAAGTTTGGGATTAATTTGTAGTTATGTTAATATTATGATGCTTAGAAGGTTAGTACTAAGCTTAGATCATGATAGATGTTGGATTAGGGACTGAATTATGTTGATTAGGTATAAGTTGGTTGCCCATGCGCCTAAGCAGTGGCCGATGCGCCCAACGGTCAAAACTGCCTAAGTGTGCCCAACCGCCCAAAACCCCATGCGCCTAAATAGTAGCCTAACGCCTAGAAAATTTGTCCAGAATGACTAAGTGTCTGGCCCATGTGCCTGAATAGTGTCTAAGCGCCCAAAGGCCCATGCGGCTAAGTGCTAATAATTTAAGTGTAAGCTCAGACGCGCACATAGTGGCAAAACGCCTAAACAGGACAGAAACGCCCAAATAGTTCCCATGCGCCCAAACACTTAGAATTATTTCTAATTTTTTAGGAAAACCAGAATCTTAGGGTTTGACCTTAATTTGACCCATGGGCTATAATTACCCATTTTAAGTATGATTATGGGATGGTTTAGGGTTATAGAATGTATGATGTGAAAATATGTATGATGTGTTATCTTCTAATGATGATTCAAAGTGTATATATATTATTATGAAATAATATAAGATAAGTATTATGTTATTACTTTACATAGTATGATGAACGAATGAAAGAACGTAAAGAATAACATAACAAAGTGAAAGATAACAAAGATGAGAAGTAAAACATAATTAATGATAGAATGGCTTGCAAGCAAATAGAAAGGAGGTGCACAACCATGTTGTCATTAGCTCAACTGTGATGCGAGTTAGCTACCCTAAAGGATGCACACAGGGTCAATCATTAAGATTGAAAAGACCTTTGTGGTATGCCCTAGGTGATTGGGTCAGCTTCATGCACAATGTTTGTGAGTTAATTACAACAGGCCTAGCATCAACTTCATGCATAATGTTCGGGCTATTACCAATTGGTCTGGATGAAAGAGAGTGATGACTTGCCCTAGGTGACTGGGTCAGCTTTGTGGATAATGTTCGTGATTTAATTACCACAGGCCTAACATCAGCTTCGTGCATAATGTTCGGGGTATTGTTCATCGATCCGTATAAAAGTAAAAGAATGACGTAACGTACGAAAGAAAGTAAGAAAGTAAGAAAGTAAAAGAATGATGTAAAGTACGTTATGAAAGTATGAAAACGAAAGTAAGAGATAATGTAAAGTATAAAACGAAAGAATGTATACGAAAGAGAACGTTAATGAAAAGCATGAAAATAAGTATATGTAAGTAAATGCTACTGAAAAGAATGGTATGAATATCATTAAGGAAGATAACGATAGTATTATCTATTTCTATGTATGATGCATGATCGCGTATGAAAGCAAAGAAGGGTTTTAACGAAAGTAAAGTATGTTATATTTTTATAAAACTAGAATTCACTCAGCAACAATGACTTTTATGTATTTTCCAGTTGGCAGGTAAGAGTTGCTGAGAATGGCACGGGGTAGCTACTTGGCATTTTTGGGATAGCATCCATTTATATAACAATGACGTTTTTATGATGTAATGCAAATTACAATATTTTGTAATAGTTAACTATATTGTATTACTTTGCAAAAGCTGTCACTAATATATGAAATGGTTTTAAGTAATTTCTGCTGCGATATTTTAAACAAATGTATGTTTTATGTGCGATAAATGACGAACTGTGAGGTGCCCGAGAACGGGGCCTTACAAGTTGGTATCAGAGCCAAATTTTAAGTGAAACAGGTAAAAATTTTCAAAAGAAACCTAAACTTAAACTGGGAATGGGACAAATGGAAGTGATGCCAGTCCGAGTAGCTACGTGCCATCTGGTATTTTCTTTAATGTTAACCAGTATTATGTGCGCATATTATTTGATCTGTTTGCCCTTAGTAGATTTAGATACTGATGTAGTCAGGGTAGGAAATACTTAGGGTATGAAGAGTAAAGTTAGTGACTAATCATAACTGGCCACTATAATTAAGGACTTACTATACTTGACATAGACTGAACAATTACCTTGAATGACTGTGTTAGTGTTTGAATCTTATAGTGATTAGAGAATGGCAGGAGGTAGATCTTTTAAGGCTTCTACTGGTGGAGCATGAAGAGGACGTGGTGCTGGACCACGGGTCGCAAGGGGAAGGCCAGGACTGAAGAAGTGGCTCAGAAGAGCCAGAGACCCCTCATCCGGAGGGTGATGATGAGAGTGCCAATTTGAGGGCCTCAGTGAAGGAGGCTGTGGTGGAGGAGGTTCACCAAGTCATGCAGACGTTCAACTCGTCTGTGGTGACCGAAGTAATTAAGGCTGTCAGGGAAGGAGAAAGGAAGGAAAGGAATAGGTCCTCGGGAAGGGGAGAACAACCGGAGACCGAGGTGGTTAGCCCTATTGATGAGGAGGAGGAAGAAGAGCCTGTGCCGGAGGCAGCATAAGGCTATAACTATGGGGTATTCCAAAGATGTAGGCCCTCAACTTTCGATGGCAACAGCACTACTGCTGTTGCTCACCATTAAGTGAGGGAGATGGAGTTTGTCCTTGAAATTAGCGAGTATCGGGAAGACCAGAAGGTGAAGTTTGCCATTCATTCGTTTATGGACTCGGCTCTATGTTGGTGGGATAACATTGTCCAAGCCGAGGGTAGTAGAGCGATTGGTAGAATGAGGTGGAGTGAGCTGAAAAAGTTGGTGATCGAGGAGTTCTGTCCTCATCGGGAGTTGGACAAGGTAGAGAGAGATTTCCTGCAGCTGGAGGCGGAAACCATGACACATCAATAGTACACCACCAAGTTCAACGAAATGGCATGACTGGTACTGGATCAAGTGTCGCCCCTGTCACGGAAGATCAAAATATACATTCAAGGCTTGCCGGTGGACATCCGCAGACACATGATCGCCGCCCGACCGAGTATGTTTAGGTCGGTGGTCAACTTGGCTGGAAGGTTGTATGATGAGAGGGAGGTGATGGTGGTCGAGGGGATGAAGACTGGTGGCGATGACCAGAACTAGAGCAGGAAACGGTTTAGGCGTTGCGGCTTTACCCAAATAACAGGAAAGCGAGGGTGGATGATCGACGGGTGGTTGCAACAGGCTCGGGAACGAAGAAGTGCGGTAAGTGTAGGAAGGAGCACGCTGGTGAGTGCATGCTGGGGATAAATGTTTGTTTCAAGTGCGGTAAGCCTGGACACATCTCTAGAGATTGCAAAGTGGCGAGGTGCTACAACTGTGGTGAAGTAGGCCACTTGAGCAGGGAGTGCAAGAAGCCAAGGGAAGAGAGTTCCGGAGCAGGGAAGAAGACCGGAACTGAGGAGCAAAGGGCAAGCTCAAGGGCATTCGCGTTGACCAGAGAGGAGGCTAGGACGGACCCCGATGTTGTGTCAGGTACGTTTTTAGTAAACCAAACTCTTGCCTCCGTGTTGTTTGATTCAGGTGCTAGTATAAGTTTTATTTCTCCTCCTTTCTGTGCTAATTTGTCTGTTAGTAGTAGATGTATTGATGAGCCCTTTGATGTAGAAACTGTCATAGTTAAGTCTACAAGGATTTCTGACTTGATTGAGGGTTGTGACATAGAACTAGAAGGTCATGAGTTTCCTTCTAGAATGTTTGTGATGACTTTAGGCGGGTTTGATGTAGTCCTAGGAATGGATTGGTTAGCGGACTACGATGCGAACATTGTGTGTCGCAAAAAGATGATTAGACTGACAGCACCTGACGGGAGTTCGGTGACGATATACGGTGATCAAGTTACGATGATTCCGAAAGTGATTTCGATGCTGGTGGCGGGAAAATGCCTCAGACGGGGATGTAGTGCCAATCTGGCCTACGTAAAAGATGTGGACATGTTAACACCATAATTGTCCGATGTACCGGTGGTGTGTGACTTTCCCGATGTGTTCCCAGAGGATTTATCAGGTGTGCCACCGGATAGTGAAATCAAATTTCAAATTGACTTGATACCCGGTGCTCAGCCTGTCGCTAAGGCACCGTATCTTTTGGCTCCCTCAGAGATGAAGGAATTGATGGAGCAACTGCAAGAGTTGCTGGATAAGGGTTTTATTCGGCCGAGTATCTCTTAATGAGGTGCTCCGGTTTTGTTCATAAAGAAGAAGGACAGTAGCATGAGGATGTGTATCAACTACCGCGAATTGAACAAGTTGAACGTGGAAAATTGGTATCCATTACCCAGGATTGATGACTTGTTTAATCAACTTCAAGATGTCAGTTAGTTTTCGAGGATAGACCTTCGATCTGGCTACCATCAGTTGAAGGTGAAAGAGCAGGATATTCCTAAGACAGCTTTTCGTATGCTTTATGGACACTACGAGTTTCTCATTATGTCCTTTGGTTTAACAAATGCTCCAGCTGCTTTTATGGACTTGATGAACCGAGTGAGCCGGCCGATGTTTGTTGAATCAGTGATTTTATTTATCGATGATATCCTGATTTATTCAAGGAGCGAAGAAGAGCATACCAGTCATATTCGAGAAGTGATAGGATCAAATGTACAAATCTGTGATGATATTAGTTAACAATTCAATGAAAAACACAATCAAAGTAATCAAATCTACGCACAATATCAACAAAATTCAATGAGTTTATTGATATAAAGCAAAGACAATTACAAAGAAGTGTAAGCGGATTCTCGTCTAATAACCTACACAAGTCTATGCTATATATACTACCAATAAACACAAAAGAAAGGAACTAACTAATTACAATACTAGTCCATATACTATTACACAAGACAAAAAGACACATAAAGACAAAATGTTAATCTTTAAAGATGTACTAACGATACTCCCCCTAAGATTTACATTGTCTTCGGTCTTCAAAATCTTCTGTCTTCATTCTTTGTCTTCTTTAATCTTCTTATCTTCTGTCTTTATCAGCTTCATTCTTTCATTCTTCAGTCTTCAATCTTCTCTTGACTCTCATCTTCCTTTATTCTGCAAAGAAATCTTCAGGTTCTTCTTTCACTTTGAACATTGACTTTGTCTTGAATTTCTCTTGATCCTTTAATGCATTTGCAATAGCTGATTTGAATTTTCCTGCAAGAATTCCTTGTTTAGGACGAGCTTCATTAGTTTTTATCTCCATTTGGCTCATTCGCTCTAGAGTTTCTTTGGAAAGACCCGTGATATCAATATTGGCGTATAATTCAATAGGATTTGAACTTCCTTTTGAATATACTTCCAATACTCCTTTCCTTGGGATATGCATAAACTCTATGTCCTTTATATCTTTCTTTACAATATTTGCATATGCAAGAGCTTTTCTCAAAGATATTCTCTCCATAGCAGCATTCATAACATTGATAATAGAGAGAAAATATTTCTTGTCTTGCTCTGCAATTTCTAGTGTTACTTTCTTAAATTTTTGAACAGACAAAAATGAGATATAGCTCGGATGGAGTAGTTTCAACTCAAAATCACCAAACAAAGATATCATGTCCTCATCCCAATGTTCTAGATTTCGGACCAATTTGAGCTCAAACGTTTCTGTGTTATAGAACCATCTAAGGATTGGTTTGGCCTTTTGATTACCATCTATTACCTTCAATCTTGGGGTAGTTTCTTTTTCAAAGTATTTATCACATAATTCAATCATAAAGTGTTCTTCTTCTGATTGTAACCCCCTTATCTTCTTGTTCTTCTTTAGCATAGAAAAGTACTTCTTGTCTTCTTGATCACATCTAGTCTGAAGGAAATTACTTGTTCTAGCTAGACCTCTACTTATAAGCTCTACAAACATTTCTCCTCTTTTTGCTCTAGATGGATTAATCAATGGAAGTTTGTTTAGTTCTTTCAGGTCTTGAATAGGAAGTTTAATAATGCTCGAGTAAAAGTGATAAACATCACAAACAAATTTACTCGTTTAATCAAGAAAGCATAAAAATATCATCATATTTCCAAGCTATGATTTTAACTTGGTTTGTAAAGTCAGGAGCAATCATTACATTTAACAATTCAGCTACAGATTGTCCTCTCTGTAAAACATTTCTCACCAAGTCTCCTGTTGATCTAGCATTATCAAAGATTTGTCTCTGTTTAGAAGAAGCTTTGTACACTTGCTTTTCTGAACTTGGAAACATCTTTATTAGCGCTTGTCTTCTTTCATGCGCACTTGTCTTCTGTGCCATTTGACTTATCTCTTGTGGCTTCAAGATTCTTGTTCTTTTAGTGATATCTAAATACTGAGGATTATCAGTATCTAGAATGATCATTTTGTTTGATTGCTTCTCTATTTGTTGGAAGCTTCTAACAAGATTTCTCAATGAAATGGATTGAAGTCGTTTCAACCTCTTCCATGGATAGTTCCTAGCTTGCAACCAAGACCTTAAAGAAGTAATGCTCATTTCATCTGGGTCCGGATGATGCAGCTCTGAACTTGGAACTTCTTCAACATTGATGCTCTCTTGAGCTCGGTTCCATTCACCATGCTCCATAATAATCTTATTTGGATCAACAGGGGCAACAGATTCAGCAGCTATACATTTTTCATACTCATCATTGATCTGTGATACTGTAAGCCCATCCAAAAATACCCTGTTATACTTCATCTTTACAAGATAATTGTATCTTTCTTTAAAGTCTTGAGGGAAATCATCATGCTCTTGAGCTTGCTCAAATGAAGAATGAGTTTCAAATTCTTCTTCAATATCTTCATCCTCAAGGACTTTATCATACCACTTATCAGCATACTCTTCTTCAATATCCTCTAATGCACCAATTTTCTCTTGAATGTATGTTTCTTGAGCTTCTTGTACCTCTTCTTCAACAATCTGTTCAGACCTTTGTACTTTTGAAGATGACTCAGGTAAAACTTGAGCTTCAATATCATCTAATTTCCTTTTTCCTTTCTCCTTCTCAACACTTTTATCAATCTCAATAGGAACTACCTTAGACACAATTTCAACTTCTGGAGAGATTGGTTTCTGAGATTCCTTTGCTTTACTTAACTCTTCTTTTAACTTTTCAGTTTCCTCAAGCAGCTTCTTATGTTTTTCTTCAAGAAAATCATAATCTCTTATCATTACTTCAAAATTTTTAGTCACATCCTCTTTATCTTTAGCATATTTTACAATCTTTTCATCTTTATTCTTATTTTCTCCTTTTAATTTTTCATTTGCTTCCTTCAGCTTTTCAATCTCACTTTCAAGAGAAACATTCATCTCTTTCAGTTTCTTATTTTCCTCTTTCAATTCATTTATTATTTTCTCTTGAGCATTGTTTTCCATCTTTTAACTTATCAAGCTCATCTACATCCAATATTTCTTCAGTTTGTACAGACACATTGTATGCTGTTATAACTGGTATATCCTCTATTTCTTGTTGAGCAGAACTTTGAAATACTGGCTCTGAAAGCATTGCTTCCATAAACTCAAAATCAAAAGTTTGATTTTGTGAATCTTCAAAATGCACTGTGGTCTCTACATGCTCATGAACAACTAACTCTTCCTTTTGAGCTTCAGTTTGATTTTGTGTGCGGTTATAGTCTAGTGTGTATGCAACCTAGTTCTCTATAACCAATGGCTCTGATACCAATCTGTCACACCCTCAAAATCCACGTGCGGAGTTTTACCGCGAGGCGTGTGAACAAACCAGGATCACAGTCAATAGTTACTCAGAACGACTCTATATGCCACGTTTAAAATAAAACAACCATAGTTCAAACTTTTAAAAGCGTGTGGAAGCGTATTGTAAATAAAACAAACTCAAAATGTAAAAATGTATAACATGGCAAAACATGCGCCATCCAACTGTTTAAAAACCCAAAATGTAAATATAAGCAAATGTATCATTGTTTAAATATTAGGATGCATGCTTGACTCGTGCAGTGCTCCTACTGGCAATCCGGATTAACGACCTGAGAATAGCAGACTAAAAGAGTCAACACAATGGTTGGTGAGTTCAAGAGTTTGCGTATAAACATAACAGTTTATCAATTGTGATATATATACAAGCATGTGCATTGCAATAGATAGCTAGTCCATTAACAAACAAATATTAATACATAGTGATTTCACAATTGAAGCTGACTGTGTTATGTTTGCCTCCTGTCACGACTTTACCATGTCGTGACAAATATACATAGGACAAATTGCACCCAGTTGACCTCGAGTCACATAGGTGGGGCTCGTCAGACCCAGTAGTACTACCCAAGTTTCCCCGCTATTCAATATTAACAATTCGAAAGTGTGAGGACTTTATCATGGTAAACAACACTATACTAATATCATACATATCTTAAATATAAAAAGCGTTTATAAAATTACCAGTATGCTATCTCCCCCAAAAGAGATTTAGTAAAACAGTGGGGCATGAACTCACCTGATACGCGCATTGAGTACTAGAGTTTACTTGAAAGAAAAGTGGACAGTCAACCCTCAGAGGTTACCTAGATCATGTAAGTACATGAGTATGTGTAAACAGAGAATATGAGAAACCCTAAGTGCACTATAACCAAGGACTCAAGGTTTTAGAAGAATAGACAGGTTTGACCTAGTTGACCCGTTTGACCCGTTGGTGACATTATGTATTGTAAACCATTTAAACAGACATGAGCATATATCATACAGGTCATGTAAGTTCTTAGCATCTAGCATACTCAGTGTATTCATAACACAACTAGTGTATCATATAACAGGTTAGATAATGCATAACCTACTTATATGACCTATAACCATGATTTAGCATATACGGGTCAAAATAGATAATTTACCAAAAAGTCATCCATACTATTCACAACACATTCAATTTGCTTAATACATACAACATACATTAATATGATCAATTTCCAGTCCCAAGCATGATGTCCTAGTTACTAATCAACCTAACAAACCATACATGATCATCAAATTGCATAAATCACCCAATCAAAAATAAACATTCCATACACCCAGTTTACAAGTTCTATCGCATTAGACATCCACAACAAGCATTCTAACATGATCCTAATGCCATGATTACGTCCAATTCCCAATATCTAATGTTCATGCACAATAAAGTTTCCCTTTTGGGAAAGTTCATCCCAAAATCTAGTAAACACCCAAAGTACATACAATTCATCAATAATATACTATTTCAAGCTCATAACAACAACTAACTATGATCAACAACATCAAACTAGCATGATTCATTCATCCATATACAAAAAGTTTCTACTTTTGGCAAGACATGAACAACAATATCCAACCTAAGTTTTCTAGCACACATAGCAACAATCTAGCATTCATATCATAATACCAATGTTCATACAACATCATTAACACCCTAATACCATCAATTTATCATCGAATTATCAAGTTCATGCACAAAAGTTACTATTAATAGTAAGGTATGAACAAGGTTCTCAATTCACCAATTTCTTGCATAATTCATGTTTTGTAGCATTCATACTAACTAATTATCATCCCAACAACATCAAACAACAATCAATTCCACAAAATCATCTTGATTTTCGAATTAGGGTTCTTATTCAACAAGGTTCATGATCAACCAATCAAAAGTGTAGTTTTCTTGCATAATCAACGTTAAACAACATGTATACAATCAAACTAACTCATTAACATCAACAAAACATCAAAAATTCAGCCTCATACACCCCTATTCGCAGCCTAGGTTTCGGGTTCATCAAAACACATGAAAAACTCACAAAAAGTCTAACCTTTAAACTTGTAATGGCTTCAAATTGATGTTTCTAACGTGTTGTACTAGTTGCAATCGATCAAAATCAAATGAATGGTGGTTGTTCTTGGCTGAAATTGCAGGGAGAAGGGGAAAGGAGTGCAGGTCGTGATTTTGGGAGGAGTGGGGGCTAGGGTTAGTGTTTTGTTTAATTTAATTAATCACATGTACACTTTTAACCCTTGCATTTTGTATTCTCATAAAAATTAAGCTTTTAACCTCTTTTTAAAGTGTTTTTAACCATCTAACAAATATATAAGCTAGTAATAACAACTATATATTTTATCTTCATAAAACACGCAACATACGAATTAACACACGCGTTTCCGCGTTACGCGATAAAATTCCCAAATAGTCTTTAAATCGCGTAGACACATAAGCATGACACAATAATCATTTAATCCACTAGATTATTATTAAATTAACATTATTAATTATTATTAGGTCACCAACATCAAACGACAACTAGTGTGTGCTTACGACACGTGTATGCAAAACTTAACGGAACTAATGGAGTTTGGTAACGGAAAATTACCGGATGTCACAGATATAGCTTCATCCCAGAAAGTGATAGGAATCTTTGCATCGGCTAACATAGAACGAGCAGCTTCTATCAGTGTTCTGTTTTTCCTTTCAGCAACTCTATTTTGTTGAGGAGTTCTGGGAGCACTGAACTGATAAGCTATCCCTTTCTCTGCACAAAACATTTCAATGTTAGCATTTTTGAATTCAGTTCCATTATCACTTCTTATTATTTTTACTTTGTGTTCAAGTTGATTTTCAACTTTAATGATAAATTCTTTTAGTAATTCAGCTGTTTCAGATTTAGCATATTAAAAGAAAACCTATGAAAATCTTGTATAGTCATCAATGATAACTAGACAATATGATTTTCTTCCAATTCTCTTGACGTTTGTTGGTCCAAATAGGTCCATGTGAAATATCTATAGAGGTTTGGAATTTGAGTTTATGAGTTTGGACTTATAAGACGCTCTGTGTTGTTTTCCCTTCAAACATGCTGAGCAGAGATCAGTTGTTGCAAACTTCTTGGATGGAAGTCCAATAACATGATTTCCTGCTACAAGCTTGTTCATGTTCTTGAACTTAGAATGTCCGAGACATCTATGCCAAAGCTGGCTTTCATTATTTGATGCTTTTGCAATTAGGCAAGTTATTTTTGTAGAAGGATCGACTTGAGACATATCCAGCTTGTATACATCTCTATCCCTTTTAGCTTTAACAATTACCCAATCCTTGCTAATCTGAAAACCTGGCTTTAAAACATAACAGAAAGAATCATCAAATAGAACAGAGTATCATTTATCACATATTTAGGATACACTTAAAAGACTGAAGTTCAACTGTGAACAGAAGTTGACTTTATCAAGACTGATTATCCCATTTGACACTGTTCCTTCTCCTGTTTTTTTGCCACCCGCATCACCACCAAAGGCGACGTATGTTCCATCCTTTAACTTAAAATCTTGTAACAAGGCTGGATTGCCTGTCATGTGCCGGCTACACCCACTATCCACATACCATGTATTAAGAGGTCTTCTCGGGCGTACCTGCACAACAAGAAAACTAAGTTGAGATATCTACCCATGTCGAGATGGTCTTGGGTTTTCCGTATTTGTCAACAATGGTAAATTGTTTAAAATAAAGATCATTTAAATCAGGTCTATTCTTGATGAATTTACCAATCTTGTTATGAACATTGTTAGGATTATTTCTGTGAGCATTCATAGCACTTGAGTGATCAAACTTTGAAGAGTATTGATGACCAACATTTTTATTAGTCATTCTCACTGATCTTGGTATGAATTTTTCTTGCACAGTTTGTTTAGGACTCACAAAATTGTTCTTTTGAAAAGATCTCAGACCTAAAGAGGGTTGGTTAGTTAATTGTTGAAATCCATCAGATTGATTTCTCATATACTGAGGATTAACATAACCTTTTCTTATGTTTGAATTGGCAAATCCTCAAGTAGGTGATTGCTTTCTAAAATAACAATTTTTAGTATTGTTAGTTTTCTCATCACAATAAGTTCAGTATCTGTTAAAATAACAATCTGCTGTAGAATGATTTCTCATGTCACATATGTGACAGTACTTGTTGAAATAACATTCAGCAGTATTGTGATTTTTCGTATCACATATGTCACAGTACCTTTGTGGAGTTCTAAACAACTGCTTGTTAACTTTTGAAGTTGACGCTTTATTTGATTCATTTTTAAATTTTGGCGTCAAAAAGTTAAATTGTTGTTTCTGATTTGTCAATTTTGGCTTTTGTGACAAATTAGTTTTCATCTTTTTATCATGAATCTCCTTCTTTAATTTAATAGGAACAAATCCTTTTGTTACAGTGGAAATCTTAAAATCTGAACCCATTTTCAGATCAGAGTGAGATTTGTTCACAAGAGTTATTTTGTTTTGTTGAAGAGAGTTCATATTTAACAAACCAGCTGACACAAATTTTATCGGTTTGAGTTTAGATGTCTGATTTGTTGATTTATTCAGATTTTCTGAACTTTTGTTTTGTTTAGTTTTGGTTTTTGACGATTTCTTTCTTCTTCTCTTATTCTTTGCTTTTGATGAACTTGGTTCATTTTCAGATTGAACATCTTCAGACGAAGATTCTTTTTCATCAACTTTTTGTTTTAGATTCACAGAATTTGAATCTTCTAATGTTCCTTCTTGAAGTTTAGCTTTATCTTTGCTTTGAACTTTCACTTCTTCTAATATAGACTGAATTTGATCAGAAGTGTTTTGTTTTGTCACTTTAGGTTCATAAGATTTTATCTTGATTGGATGACCATTGTTGATCTTTTCTTGATCGTTTTCAACAAAAACTTTCACATTATCTTTTTCTTCTTCAGAATTTTTATTTTTGTTCTGAAAGGCTTTGAGTTTAGCCTTATTCTCAGGAGAATGGTCATTATTATTAAAGTTCTCTGGTAAAGTGTTTGTAATTGATTCAGGCATAGGTTCATGAGTGAATCCTAAACCTGCTTTGTGTTTATCTTTTCTCTCATTCACCAGTTTCTCAACTATCAATTTTGAACTTTTCACTTTTGCAAGATCCATTTGTGTAGCAGCATGTGCTCTCTTCTCCTGTTCAAGATTTTTGGTCATCTCTTCCAATTGTTTAGTCACAATTTTTAATTCCTTTATTGTTTTATTCCATGATGTTTGAGGAGAGATGATCTTTTGATCTGCTATTTTATGATCAGATTTTAATTTTTTATGCATCGATTCTTCTTGTTTCAATTTCTCACAAATTTTGTATGAATAGCTTCGATAATATTCAACATGTTCGAAGCATGATTTAGTGCACAGTTTTTCTCTCACTTCAGAAGGTATTTTAGGAAAGTTTGGAGAGGAGGTTTTAGGTTTTGAGGATGAAGTGTCAACCTTGGGTTGATCAGATTGTGCCATTAAAGCTATGTCATCTGTATCCTCCTTAGGATCAGAATTGTCACTCCAATCATAGTTATTCTCTTCATTCTCACCTTCCACCTTTAGATCATAATTCTCTGACCAGTCCTCCCCCTGAATTTCTACAATAAGAGACAAACTAGAAGTTAAATAATTAGTAAACTGTTCAGCATATGCACTCCAATCATAACCATCTTTTATTCTGACTACACGAGCTTTCTTTGGCTCTTCAGTTGATTTTGATTCCTCTTTATGATCAGGCATAGGAAGACTTTGATAAGGCTTTTGGAAAGTCTTCTGAGCTTGTTGAAACCTTTGATTGCCAGAACTTGATTGTGCATTTCCTCCATTATTCCTTGAAGTTTTGCATTCTCTGGAGAAATGTCCATAACTATTGCAGTTAAAACACCTTGACTTTGACTTGTCAAATCCAATAGTCTTGTTAGCACTAGGCTTGTACTTCCTGTTGACATAGGAGTGTTTTTGTGTTCTGTACGCAATCATCACCATCTGCCAATTTAAGTCCATCTCTTCAACATCTTCAGGATCCATCTCGAACAAATTCTGCAAAACAAGACCTAATTGAGTTAAATGGCTACCTTGATATGCTTGAAAACTAGCCATAAAAGCAGTAAAAGCAGTTTTAGACTCTTCATCCTCTAATAGGATGTTTATCACATCTTTAACTTTGCTAGATTTAGAAGGGTTAGTTGATGGAGTCTCTGTTTAAACATTTGTACTCTGAGATTTAGGAGGAGATTGAGAATGAGACTGTGAACTATAAGCAGGAACAGTAGTAAATGATGAATCAGTAAAGAATCCTGCTCCAACAAATAAGTCTCCCTCTTCTTCTGGATCTTTATCACTCTTTGCCATGAAAGCATTTTCAATAGAGTTTGCAGGAGATGCAACAAACTGGTATTGTGACATTGATGCTGCTCTGTCATTGTTCCTTGAGCTTTCATCAATTTCAACAGACTCTATCTTGGCGGTGAGCAAATCTAATCCATTGGAAACTTCTCAGTATGCTTTAGCAAAGTTACAGTTTGTTTCCATAAGGAGGGTAAAGCATTGAGTAGTCTAAGATTTAGATCTTCAAGATCAGGCTTGATTCCAGCTGTTGACATCTCAGTAGTAAGTTGAACAATTTGTTCATCATCTAGTTTACTGTTTCACCAGACAAGTGTTGAAATAGTTCTAATTGCCTTTTCAGCTTTTGTTTCTTGAGGTTTTGGATCTCTTTTCCTCCTTCACAGATGGTCTTTAAGGCTTTGTACATGGTATATCCAGTCTGATATCCATCTAGCCTTGCAAGAACTTCCAAAGGTAGTCCTTTACACATCAAGGAGTATGCTCTAATATCATTCTTAACTCTTTTCAAATCATCTCCTTGTCAACCATCTTCATGGTATGGTTCTTGAGAATCTTTAGTATATACAAAACCCCTGTCAGGCCCATCAGTAGTTATTGGAATGTATGGTCCTTTTTCAATTGATTTCCAATGATCTGTGTTAATGGAATTCAAATGGTGTTTTAATCTAAGTGACCAATTTTTGAAATCAGCTCTATTTTCAGTTTAGGAACTCTATTTTCTGAGTCTGTTAGGACCGTGTACATATGGAGTACTAACTGATTCAAACGTGAAACCAGATCAAATAGTGCCGAATCCTATTTGATTGGCGATCCAATCAGGGAGAACGTTAATCCGATCAAAACTAACGATGCGAATATGTTAAGAATTGATTAGAATCGATCAGAAACGTTATATGAAGTTGGAAGGGACTCTCTGGACGAACCGGAACGGCTAGGGTTGATAATTCTCGAAGTGTCTACGTTTTTCCATGAATTAAGTGGTATTTATAGGTTACAGCTTTCATTCGTACGATTGACCCAAGCGACAGGATCAGTCGTGCGACTAAGTCATACGATTGATTCATACGTATGACTAAGTCAGTCTTATGACTCAATCGTGCGATTTATTCAATCACCTAGTTTAGTCGTGCGATTGGCCCATTCGCATGGTCCATTCGTGTGACTGAATCAGAATACTTAGTTAAACACATTCGTGAACCTTTAACAATTCAGAACTATGTCTAACAACTGTAAACCTATATAACATGTTCATATATGCGTGTAATAATGAATGATATTAATAGATATGACATTAAACAACCAATAAACATTCATAGAAGAGTTTTTCATTTCATTGACAGAACATTACATATGTGTTACAAGATGAAAGTCTATTACATTGAAGCTCACTAGATTAGACCTAGGGACATGTGTACCAACAAACTCCCCCTTGGACCTAGATCTATCTAAACTTTGACTTCCTTCTTGAACTCTTCAAATTTCTTCACTCGTTTTTCTTTCTAAACCCCAGCATGAATATTCAGTGCAAAGCATAGACGTATGATATGCTGAAACTGTAGTGCTTGCACTATATCCTGCTTGTCAAAAAATAATGGCCACTTGTATAGCGTATAAACATCTGACGCTGACAAGTTTATTAGCCCATGGGGTCAAACACCCTTATTGTGTCCACCGTGCCTTCCTTATCCAAAATGATGATGGCCTCTCCTGAGCGCCAGTCATAGTACCACCACTTAAAGTTTGGGGTAAAGTCCTGTGGCATCTCCCTCAGTGGAATTCGGGACATTGTGCGCGGAGGTCGCCACTTCAGGACTATCTTCGGTTGACCTGTGATGGGACTCACCTCAGACCTCCTGAGGTACCTAGTAGTCTGCTGAGGTTTGAAGTTCACACATCTTCTTAGGGTTAGATATAGAAGCTTTAGTCGTGCCAGCTGGTTGAGCTCAAATCCAGGGAGAGTCTTCAGATCGTGAGGGAATCTGAAGTACTCTATTCCCCTCTCTCTCTTCACGGCATAAACTCAAAGATCCTTGAAGTGAGCCCATGCTATAATCTTCCCTGACACCTTCATGTTCCTCTTTACTTTGTAGTGCTTGGTGTAGGAGCTTTGTTTTGCAGTTTCGCGCTGGGCTCGGATCTCGGCAAAGCAAGCCGCCCATTCAGCCTTTCTGATATCAACATCAGCGTCTGAGGCTCGGGCTTAGCTGGAAGATGCTTCTGCTTCTTTCTCCTTCTTGCTGAGATTCTCCAGAACATCACTGCCGAGAGTGTTAACCAGATCTGGAAACATATTTCCCACTCGGTCAGTGTATTCTAGATAATGCTTATCCGTGATGTCTTCAATCTCTATTTCTTCAACATCGTTGAGCTCGTCATTACTAGCATCATCAAAGGTTGGCACGTCCTTTATGATCTTATCTGGATTTAGCCTGAACATCTCAGCAATCTGCTCATCAGTTAGGTCGTGAATTATTTTCCCTTCTTCAGGAGTATAACTCACAGACCTTCTGACGATCCCCTGCAGATCAAGAATCATGGTGAGTTGAGGCTTGATCTGTTGGAGGGGAGTAGCATCATACTCATCTTGCTGAAATGCTAGATCTGTTTGATTTAGACATGAAGCATAACGATCATTAGTATATATTCAAGATAATTAAACATTAAATACTCAATGATTACATTAATTACATAACCAGCAGTAGAAGATTCAAGCACAAAAGTTAAATAATAAAACATCTAATCTATACTTTTGCCTTGGATTTGCTCGGTAGCACCAGTAGTAGGTGATGATGGAGATGTTGTAGATCCATGGTCTTGTCTTCTTTTTGTACGATGTTCCCGACCAGGATCAACAACATTTGAAGCAGAATCGTCATCATCATCATCATCTTGCTTCTCCTTAGCTTGATCATCACCACTATTGTCATCATCCTCATCACTCTCATTATCTTCTTCATCATCTCCATTGTCATCATCATCTCCCTCCTTATCTTCAGAGGATCAGCTTGAGACCCCTTCAGCTTCAGCAGAATCTTCTTGTTAGCAGACTCCAACTCCTCAATCTTTTGAGTCGACAGGATGTTTTGTTCCTGGAGTTGGGCAATCTGATGTGCTTGAGAAGCATTTTGCTCCTCAAGCTGAAGTAGTCTCGCTGTCTTCTCCTCATCCGCAGCTAGCAGCTTCAGTACCATTCTGTTCAGTGCTGCTAGCTGTTCCTCCACTCCAATAGGAGGGAGGGATGAACCTGTTGGGAAGGAGGATGGACCGGCTCGGTGGCTCGTGGTGGTAGCTGTGTCGGTGGTGAATATTGGTGGTGGAATATGAGTGGGTTGTGAAGTGGGATGTATGGTAGTGGTGGGTTGTATGGTAGTGGTGGGTTGTATGGTAGTGGTGGGTTGTATGGTGGTGACAGGTGGTGGAATAGGTATAGTGGTGGCTGTGTTAGTTTGGGTGGTTGAGGTAGTGGAAGTGGATGTGGTGGTGGTGAGTAGTGTCAGCCTTCAGCGATTGGGCTTCTTCCCGTGGGGCTGAGCCATCCTTTTGAGTCTGGATCCTTTTGATTCGGATGCTCCCCCTAGGCTACTGGGAGTGTCTAGGGTGTATGAAGGGTCAGCTGTAGAACCCCCGGACTCTCCCTGGCGTCCACCAACCACCCTCATGCCTCTCTCTGTGGCAATCACCTTGCTGCCCACAGTCCTCGTCAGAGGCTCCTCATCACTTTCTTCCTCCTCATCGGACAGACAGAAATCCTGGTGAAAACTAGCAGTTGTGGCATCTGGGTGTGTAGGTGGAGAGTTAGTGAACTGTCTAGTAGGGCCCCTTGAAGTAGCAGGACCTGAGTCTCCGCCTGTATCATCACCATCATCATTAGAGTCATCAATCGGAACTGCTATCGGCTCCGTGTCTGACTCACTATCATCGTGACGCCACTTTTTCCTAGCTGGCGCCACATAATCCTCTCGGGCCAGGTGCCCAAACAATCTCCTCACCGGGGGTTTAACCTGCTTCCCTAGGTAGACCTTCATCCTTCCCAGTGTTGTATCATCCATAATCTCCAACACTACTACATCATCTTGAGCTTTGGGCAGTTGGGGAAGTTTCTAGTCTATCATCATCTGAAGGAACTGAGGATACATGCAAAATCCCTCTTTCCCCTTAGCTTCGATGTTCTCCACCATGTATGTGAAGATCATTCTAGAGAAACCAAAAGGATGGTTCAGCACTAGTGCAACATATGCATTTTGCATCTGGTCTGAAAGCTCGTCAAATCCTCCCTTCCTTGATGCAATGCATCGCAGAAGTACGTGTGCCAAGTACTTAAACTGGGGGCACAAGTTGCTCTTGTTGAGCATGCTTATGTTGATATCCCCAGAGTACTTGGCTCTCATGAAGCAGCCACGGACGGTCAGGGGATGAAGTTTGGTAGGGTAGTCTGCGTCATCCCCTAACTCAAGGACCGTCCGTATATCCTCCTCTGTGATCTGGATAGCCTCCCCAAATATCGAGCTCCTGATGGAGTAGGAATCAGTCGACCTATCTACCACAGCGTTCTCCCAGAAAGCCTTCTGTATAGAGAGATAGGGAGTGCATGGCGCTGAGATAGCACGGTAAATCCTCGATCGTCGTAAGAAAGTGATAATCCCAGCAAACTCAGCAGAATTGCGGGATGTCAAATCGAGATAAGCACAGATGTTGTGCTTAGTACTCATGGGCCATCTGCTCGCCATCTGTGACACAAAACAAGCAAACGTTAGAACATGTTGAGGATAGCTAATTTCAATCAATGAACTTTAAACTTTAGTTTAATCGTGCTATTGAACAAACGACTGAGTTCCAGTCATGCGATTGAACTGTGCGACTGAGATCTAGTCGTACGATTGAGTTCATTCGTACGACTGAGTCATGCGATTGGACTTAGTCGCATGTCTTCTCATACGTGTATCTCAGTCGTGCGCCTGAACTCATTCGCATGGTTCAGTCGTTTGATTGAGTCATTCGTCCATCTTAGTCGTACGATTGAGCCAATTGGACAGCTCAGTCGTACGATTGAAGTTCATCAGCGTGTCCAGTCGTTCATTCGACTGTTTGTCCATTCAAATTCGTGTTTTGAGCTATACTTGATGTTAAACGTCGAACTTAGGCTCATTACACTCAGAAACATCCGACTAAACCTATTGTATCATTAATTTGATCATTAAGTTCAATTTAGATGATGTTTTGATCCTTTTAATTCCCGGTTACTGTTAGGTTAGAATTTAAAGGATTCTTGATGATTATCTCCAGTTTAAACGTTGATGCACCTTGATAATTACCTGTATAATTGATATCAAACGTCAGAGAGCAATAATCGAAGGTAAATGTGGATTTTGGAAAATTTTGGCAGAGTAACGTCGTATCGTACGAGTGAAAGGGCGATTAGGGTGAATGAGCGACTGAGGGCGATTCATCTAGTATTTATACTAGGGCAACCTCCAGTCGTACGACTAAGCTTTGTCGCATGACTTAATCGTGCGACTGAGCCTAGTCGCATGATTGAGTCGTACGACTGAGCTTGCGTCGTACGATTCACCCAATCGTCCTTCTCCAGTCGTACGATTAGAATACATTCGGATATCTGTAATGCCCCGATCCCGGGCACCTTACGGTTGGTCATCATCACACGTAAAACATACATTTAATACATGATCATAAAATACGCAGCGGAATTAATAAAACATGCATTCTCATTTCATCATAAAAGCTTTTACATCATTGTCTTGGTTACAAAATACAAGCTTTTCCTTACATTGCTTAACTATACTATGATTGCTGCTGATGCATATTCCGCAGCAATCATAGGGTCATACAGCGACCTCTACCGAAAGAAAATAATAAAAAGAAAATATATTCTTCTTCGTTAAGAAGATATTAAATTCAAATATATATTTTTCTTCATAAAGAAGATTTCTTAAATAATCCTGTTTATCAGGATTATCAAGAAATCTTGCACTTGCATGCAACACGATGTGTTACGTGCATTACGGGCCCACAACACATGATGTGGCAGCATAATCAAAAAGTGAATGCCATCCCAAAAGAGCTGAGTAGTCGCCTCGTGCCATCCTCAGCAACACTACCTGCCAACTGGAAACACATAAAAAGTCAGCGTTGCTGAGTGAGTTCTAGTTTTATAATAAAACATACTTTCATTCTCATTAACTGTTCTTCCATACATGTGTTCCTACATCATACGTACACGTAGATAATATTATTATTATCTCATCATTCATTACTTACTTTCATTCGTGTACACTTCATCATTCTCGTTTACTTTCATATATACATACTTTTCATACTTTCGTACGTACTTTACTTTCATTCATACTTCATTACTTACGTTCGAACATTCATTACATTCATTCATACTTTCATTACTTTCGTTCGAACGTTCATCACATTCGGTGACATGTACGATACCCCTTTCATCATACATACTACTGGTGCTGGACCTGTGGTGGTTAGCCACGAACGTTGTGCACAAATGCTGATCCAGTCACCTGGGGTAGGTACATGCACCACTTATCTTTTCACTTTACTTCTGGATCAATGCCATATGCTATACCCCGAACGTTGTGCACAAATGCGGGTGCTGGACCTGTGATGATCAATCACGAACGTTGTGCACTAATGCTGATCCAGTCACCTAGGGCAAGCGGCAAGGATCCCATACATACTTCTGGTCAATCACAAAGACTGACCCCGATGTGCATCCTTCGGGGTAGCTAACCCGCACACCGTTGAGCTAACACCTGCCAGGGGTGTGCACCTCCTTTCATTTGCTTGCAAGCCTTACTTACATTCATTTATTCATTCTTTAATGCATGCATTCGTTCATCATGTTCCTTCTTTACTTATCTTTCACTTTACATTCTTAATACATTCTTTTCATTCTTTCATTCATTCACGTAAAGTTATTAAAAGATAAGACACATATACATAAGGAACATAAATACTTACATATCATCAGTATTCACCATCTATCATGGCAACATCATACTAACATACATACATCATACAGACACTTCTACATTCACTCACATCAACCCTGTTCGGCGACTGAACTTATACCAGTCGCATGTCCTCCATGCGACTGGGCCATGCGATTTGGCTATCATGCGAATGGGTGCTCAAACGTGCGATTGAACCTCCTTCCGTACGACTAGACACTATGCGACTGGGCTATATGCGAGTAACTCTTAACCGTCCGACTGAACTATTCTGCGATTGAACTTATGCGACCGAAACCCTCAGTCGCATCACCTATCGTGCGATTGAAGCTCAATCGGGCGTCTGAGCCTCAATCGGGCGATTGGACATCTACTGACACTCATTCGGCCGAATGGCCATTCAGTCGCATAACCCTAACTGGGCAGCGACTGGAGTTCTTCATGAACAGCAGTCGCGAACTCCCGCACCCAAACTCGTCTTAAACCCGTTTTTAGCCCAAATCGACCCTCCCTAGCCTCAGGGATTCATACTAGGACGTCATACAAGCATATACAAGTCCTACTTCATACCATAAACACATTACTCAAGATTTACCCAAATGGGTCAAACTTACACTATTTCAAAAATAGGGTTTATATGTGAATCCAGCCCCAAAATCGTTAGAAAACATGTAAATGAGGGGTCCTAGAACTCACATTAACAGGTAGAAGTTGATGAGCTTCGATTTAGCTTGCTTCTCGAAAATCGGTCAGCACTTCCCCTCTTTCTTCACTGCTCTCGGTCGCCCTCTGCTCTCTCCCCGACTGAAAAATGGGAGGAGAGTGGAGCTGCTCCTCTTTATACCCATAGCTCATTCGCATCTGGTCCAGGCGCGACTGGACCTTCAGTCGCATCAACACTATGCGATTGGACCCCAATCGCACGTGTTCCATGCGGCTCATACTTCATTCGGGCGGTTGAACTCCAATCGTGCGGTTGAGCTTCAATCGGCCGAATAGCCATGCGGTTGAACCTCCAGTAGCACAGATCACAGGCGACTGAGGCTCAGTCGCATAACCTACCAAAAAGTCAAACTTCCGGGTGTTACAAGTCCACCCCCGTTATTTTAGGTTTCGTCCCCGAAACCTGTCATTCCTCGAACAATTGTGGGTAATGCTGCCTCATTTCTTCTTTTGTTTCCCACGTCGACTCGGATCCCTTCCTGTGCCGCCACTGTACACGCACAAGGGGAAACACTTTATTTCTCAACCTCTTCTCTTTGCGATCGATAATCGCCACTGGTTGCTCTACATAATTGAGCTTTTCGTCTACCACGATATCATCCAGTGGAACGACCATGTCTTCTTCCGCTAGACACTTCCTCAGATGAGACACGTGGAAAGTCGGGTGGATTCCACTTAGTTCATCCGGCAAATCTAACCTATAGGCCGCTTCTCCTACTCGAGCAATGATTCGGAAAGGGCCTATATATCGCGGACTCAACTTACCTCGCTTCTGGAATCGAATGATCCCCTTCCAAGGTGAGACCTTCAACATAACCCGGTCGCCCACCTGGAACTCAATCGGCCTGCGTCGTTTATCGGCATACGACTTTTGTCGGTCTTTGGCCGCCTTCATATAAGCTTTAATTCTTTCGAGCTTTTCAGTCGTAGCCTCTACCACTTCGACGCTTCCCAATTCTTTCTGACCAATTTCACCCCAACAGACGGGGGTCCTGCATCTTCTACCGTATAACATCTCGTAAGGTGGCATGCCAATACTAGCATGATAACTGTTGTTGTACGAGAACTCAGCCAACGGTAAATGGTCATCCCAACTTCCCCCGAAGTCAATAACACATGCTCGGAGCATGTCCTCCAAAGTCTGAATGGTCCTTTCTGACTGACCATCAGTTTGAGGGTGATAAGCCGTGCTTATATGCAACCTCGTCCCCATGGCATCGTGGAATTTCTTCCAGAATTTGGATGTACACCGGGTGTCGCGATCTGACACAATCGACACCGGTACACCGTGACGAGTCACAATCTCTTTGATGAAAAGATCGGCCAACTTCTCGGACGAATATGTCTCGCGTATTGGTAAGAAGTGAGCACTCTTCTTCAATCGATCCACAATCACCCAGATCGTATCATACCCTTTCGGGGTACGTGGTAGCTTTGTGATAAAATCCATGGTGATGTGCTCCCACTTCCATTCCGGTATGTCCAACGGTCGAATCTTTCCATACGGCTTCTGGTGCTCCGCCTTTACTTGCAAACAAGTGAGGCATTTACTCACATACTCCACCACATCACGTTTCATACCCGGCCACCAATAATCCTTCTTCATATCTTGGTACATCTTGGTGGCACCGGGATGAATGGAGTATCGAGACTTATGAGCTTCATCCAAAATCTTCATTCGCAGATCCCCAAGACGAGGAATCCACATACGCCCAAACCGAGTTCTAACACCCGTTGCGTTCTCACCCAACTCCGCGACCAGACCTCTCATGTGTTCAGAGTTAAGATGTTCGTCTTTCAAAGCCTCATCTTGGAACTCTTTGACCTGTTTCATTACGTCGGAGGTCATGATTAGCTGGTACGCCTTCACCCGAATTGGCTCGGGCCTCTCCTTTCGGCTAAGGGCATCAGCCACCACGTTAGCTTTGCCCGGGTGGTAATGGATTTCACAGTCGTAGTCTTTTATTAGTTCCAACCACCGTCTCTGCCTCATATTCAGATCCTTCTGCTCGAAGAAGTACTTCAAGCTTTTGTGGTCCGTAAAGATGGTGCACTTCGTCCCGTATAAATAGTGCCGCCAAATCTTCAACGCGAAAACCACAGCTGCTAGCTCCAGGTCATGAGTAGGGTAATTAACCTCATGAACTTTCAGCTGTCGGGATGCATAGGCTATCACTTTTCCCCTTTGCATCAATACACATCCCAACCCCGAGTAGGAGGCATCAAAATAAACGACCAAATCTTCACTCCCCTCGGGTAACGCCAATACTGGAGCTTGGGTCAATCTCGTCTTCAGTTCTTCAAACGCCTTCTCTTGAGCTTGACCCCATACAAATTTCACATCCTTCCGAGTCAACTTTGTCAGTGGAGAAGCAATTTTGGAAAAGTCTTGGATGAACCTTCGGTAGTAGCCCGCCAAACCCAAGAAACTACGAATCTCGGACGGCGTCTTTGGAAACTCCCATTGCATCACTGCTTCCACTTTCGCCGGATCGACCATAATCCCGTCTGGATTTACCACGTGACCCAAGAATTGAACTTCACGCAACCAGAATGCGCACTTGGAGAATTTAGCATACAACTTCTCCCTTCTCAACGTCTCCAGAACTTCGTGAATGTGACCGGCATGCTCAGTCTCGTTCTTTGAATAAATCAAGATGTCATCGACGAATACAATCACTGATTTATCCAACATTGGCCGGCACACTCTGTTCATCAGGTCCATAAAAGCAGCTGGCGCATTGGTCAACCCAAACGACATGACAAGGAACTCATAGTGACCATAGCGCGTACGAAAAGCTGTTTTAGGGATATCCTGCTCCTTCACCTTCAGTTGATGGTAGCCTGATCGAAGATCTATTCGTGAGAACCAACTCGCACCCTGAAGTTGATCAAACAAGTCGTCGATCCTCGGCAAGGGGTATCTGTTCTTTACTGTCAGCTTATTCAACTCGCGGTAGTCGATGCACATCCTCATACTACCGTCCTTCTTCTTTACAAACAGGACCGGAGCACCCCAAGGTGAGATACTCGGTCGAATAAACCCCTTATCCAACAGCTCTTGTAACTGCTCCATCAACTCTTTCATCTCCGTCGGGGCCAATCGGTATGGTGCCTTGGCAACAGGTTGGGCGCCTGGTACTAAATCAATCTGGAACTCGATCTCTCTGTCAGGTGGCAATCCCGATAAGTCTTCCGGGAACACGTCTGGGAACTCACACACAACCGGAACATCAGACAGTTGTGGTGCTGGCTTCTCTACATCTTTCACATAACATAAATAGGCGTTACATCCACGCCTCATACATTTCCCCGCCACTGCCATTGAGATCACCTTTGGAATCGTAGTAACCCGATCCCCATAAACTGTCACTGGACTACCGTCAGGCGCTGTCAAACTGATCATCTTCTTGCGACACACAATGTTTGCCTCGAAATCGGCCAACCAATCCATTCCAAGCACCAAATCGAAACCGCCTAACGTCATCGCAAAGGGTTTAACTGGGAATTTGTGACCCTCCAGTTCTACATCGCAACCCTCAATTACCTCTGAAATCCTGGTGGTTTTACCTATAGCAGTTTCTACATCAAACGGCACATCCACACGCCTACTACTAACGGGCAATTTGGCACAAAAAGCAGCAGAAATGAAACTCCTACTGGCACCCGAATCAAATAATACAGAGGCTAAAGTTTGGTTCACCAGAAACGTACCGGACACTACATCGGGGTCCGTCCTCGCCTCTTCCTGCGTCATCGTAAATGCCCTGGCGCTCGCTTTCGACCCTTCACCCCTGTCTTCTTCATGCCAGAACCCTCAGATCTCGGCTTCTTGCAGTCTTTATTCATATGACCACTTTCCACACAGTTAAAGCACCTCATCCCTTTACACTCTTTGGCCACATGACCGGGCTTTCCACACTTGAAACATACATTCAACCCCCATCTGCACTCACCACCGTGCTCTCGCCCACACTTCCCACACTTTCTCGACCCTGCACTTGTCACGACCACACGACGATCATCAACCCGTGCCTTCTTACTACTTGTCGAAGTATCACCCCGACCAAACCTCTTCCCCTGCCACTTCCTCTCATCACTTCCCTTCTTACTGCCCTCAGATTTCACCAACGCAGCTCGTTCATCGTACAACCTCCCAGCTAAATCCACCGCCGACCTGAAAGTACTTGGTCGGGCGGAAATCAAATGCCAACGAATTTCAGCTGGCAACCCCTGAATATATCGGTTAATCTTGCGAGACACCGGCGTCACTTGTTCTGGCACCAACCGTGCCATGTCATTGAACTTGGTGGTGTATTGTTGGTGGGTCATCGTTCCCGCCTCCAACTGCAGGAACTCTCTCTCAACTCTGTCCATCTCTCGACGAGGACTAAACTCCTCGATCACCATTCTCTTCAACTCAGACCACTTCATTTTTCCAATGGCCCTGCTACCCTCGGCCTGGACAATATTGTCCCACCAGCACAATGCCGTCCCCGTAAACGAGTGGGTAGCAAACTTTACCTTTTTATCCTCCTGGCAGTCACTGATATCAAGGACCGCCTCCATCTCTCTCACCCATTGGTGAGCATCAGCAGCCGTACCTGAACCATCAAAAGTCGGAGGCCTGCATCTCATAAATTTCCCGTAATCACAACCCCGGGATGTCCCCCTTACCTGTTCTTCCTCCTCTTCCTCTTCGTCATCGGACGATACCGTTTCTGCCTCTGTCTGTTGCTGTCTACCGGAGGACCGTTTCCTCCCTCGTCTATCATCCTCGCGTACTGCCTTTATCACTTCGGTCATTACAGACGGTAAGATCGTCTGCATAGCCTGGTGCACTTCCTCAATCACTGCCTCTTTTACCGAGGCTCTCAACTTGGTGCTTTCGTCTGTCTCCTCCTGATGAGGAATCTCGTTCTCCTCACGAACTACTTTCTCTTTCCTAGATCTTCCTTGCGTGATACACGGCTCATCACCACGTCCACCATCACGGGAAGCATCAGATGATCTATCACCGACCATCTTCTATCACACTGAAAGATTCAAACACCAACACGGTCATTCAAGGAAATAGCTCAGTTTATGTTAAGTATAGTAAGTCCCTAATTACAGTGGCCAGTTGTGATTAGCCACTTACTCTACTCTTCACACCCCGAGCATTACCCGTCCTGACTACATTAGCATCTAAGTCTAACAGTACACGTAATTCACTTAACAAGCGCACATAATACCAGTTAATCTTTAAGAAAAATACCTGATGGCACGCGACTACTCAGATGGCATTCTCATTCTCCCTGTCCCATTCTCAGTTTAAGTTTAGGTTTATTATAAAAATTTACTCATTTTACTTAAACTTTTGCTCTGATACCAACTTGTAATGCCCCGATCCCGGGCACCTTACGGTTGGTCATCATCACACGTAAAACATACATTTAATACATGATCATAAAATACGCAGCGGAATTAATAAAACATGCATTCTCATTTCATCATAAAAGCTTTTACATCATTGTCTTGGTTACAAAATACAAGCTTTTCCTTACATTGCTTAACTATACTATGATTGCTGCTGATGCATATTCCGCAGCAATCATAGGGTCATACAGCGACCTCTACCGAAAGAAAATAATAAAAAGAAAATATATTCTTCTTCGTTAAGAAGATATTAAATTCAAATATATATTTTTCTTCATAAAGAAGATTTCTTAAATAATCCTGTTTATCAGGATTATCAAGAAATCTTGCACTTGCATGCAACACGATGTGTTGCGTGCATTACGGGCCCACAACACATGATGTGGAAGCATAATCAAAAAGTGAATGCCATCCCAAAAGAGCTGAGTAGTCGCCTCGTGCCATCCTCAGCAACACTACCTGCCAACTGGAAACACATAAAAAGTCAGCGTTGCTGAGTGAGTTCTAGTTTTATAATAAAACATACTTTCATTCTCATTAACTGTTCTTCCATACATGTGTTCCTACATCATACGTACACGTAGATAATATTATTATTATCTCATCATTCATTACTTACTTTCATTCGTGTACACTTCATCATTCTCGTTTACTTTCATACATACATACTTTTCATACTTTCGTACGTACTTTACTTTCATTCATACTTCATTACTTACGTTCGAACATTCATTACATTCATTCATACTTTCATTACTTTCGTTCGAACGTTCATCACATTCGGTGACATGTACGATACCCCCTTTCATCATACATACTACTGGTGCTGGACCTGTGGTGGTTAGCCACGAACGTTGTGCACAAATGCTGATCCAGTCACCTGGGGTAGGTACATGCACCACTTATCTTTTCACTTTACTTCTGGATCAATGCCATATGCTATACCCCGAACGTTGTGCACAAATGCGGGTGCTGGACCTGTGATGATCAATCACGAATGTTGTGCACTAATGCTGATCCAGTCACCTAGGGCAAGCGGCAAGGATCACATACATACTTCTGGTCAATCACAAAGACTGACCCCGATGTGCATCCTTCGGGGTAGCTAACCCGCACACCGTTGAGCTAACACCTGCCAGGGGTGTGCACCTCCTTTCATTTGCTTGCAAGCCTTACTTACATTCATTTATTCATTCTTTAATGCATGCATTCGTTCATCATGTTCCTTCTTTACTTATCTTTCACTTTACATTCTTAATACATTCTTTTCATTCTTTCATTCATTCACGTAAAGTTATTAAAAGATAAGACACATATACATAAGGAACATAAATACTTACATATCATCAGTATTCACCATCTATCATGGCAACATCATACTAACATACATACATCATACAGACACTTCTACATTCACTCACATCAACCCTGTTCGGGCGACTGAACTTATACCAGTCGCATGTCCTCCATGCGACTGGGCCATGCGATTTGGCTATCATGCGAATGGGTGCTCAAACGTGCGATTGAACCTCCTTCCGTACGACTAGACACTATGCGACTGGGCTATATGCGACTAACTCTTAACCGTCCGACTGAACTATTCTGCGATTGAACTTATGCGACCGAAACCCTCAGTCGCATCACCTATCGTGCGATTGAAGCTCAATCGGGCGTCTGAGCCTCAATCGGGCGATTGGACATCTACTGACACTCATTCGGCCGAATGGCCATTCAGTCGCATAACCCTAACTGGGCAGCGACTGGAGTTCTTCATGAACAGCAGTCGCGAACTCCCGCACCCAAACTCGTCTTAAACCCGTTTTTAGCCCAAATCGACCCTCCCTAGCCTCAGGGATTCATACTAGGACGTCATACAAGCATATACAAGTCCTACTTCATACCATAAACACATTACTCAAGATTTACCCAAATGGGTCAAACTTACACTATTTCAAAAATAGGGTTTATATGTGAATCCAGCCCCAAAATCGTTAGAAAACATGTAAATGAGGGGTCCTAGAACTCACATTAACAGGTAGAAGTTGATGAGCTTTGATTTAGCTTGCTTCTCGAAAATCGGTCAGCACTTCCCCTCTTTCTTCACTACTCTCGGTCGCCCTCTGCTCTCTCCCCGACTGAAAAATGGGAGGAGAGTGGAGCTGCTCCTCTTTTATACCCATAGCTCATTCGCATCTGGTCCAGGGGCGACTGGACCTTCAGTCGCATCAACACTATGCGATTGGACCCCAATCGCACGTGTTCCATGCGGCTCATACTTCATTCGGGCGGTTGAACTCCAATCGTGCGGTTGAGCTTCAATCGACCGAATAGCCATGCGGTTGAACCTCCAGTCGCACAGATCACAGGCGACTGAGGCTCAGTCGCATAACCTACCAAAAAGTCAAACTTCGGGTGTTACAATATCTGACATAGTCGGTCATTTTCAATTGAGAGATTGGGCTCATTCGCATGGTCCAATCGTACGATTGTACTCATTCATAGGCTCCATTCGTACGACTGGTTCATACTGATGATACAGTCGTACGACTGGGCCATACTTGTGACATTTTGATCATTTTACCATCCGACACTTAGTTTCACTTAACAATAGATAAAACATTAAGAACAATTTATCATCTCAGACATGATCACTTTTAGATTAAAGTCTGTTGATCACCTCAAACGTTATCCATTTATCCACCCGATCACCACAGACGTGATCCATTTATCCACCCGATCACCTCAGAAGTGATCCTTTTATCCACCCGATCACCTCAGAAGTGATCCTTTTATCCACCTGATCACCTCAAACGTGATCCATTTATCCACCCGATCATCTTAGACATGATCCTTTTAAACTTTCAGTAACAATTTGTTTAGATTGAACATTAAGCTCATTTGGTGATGTTCACAGAGAACAATACGCACAGTCCGATACTGACACACAATGCATATAACTTGAAAATTTTATACTACGAACAAAATAAACATCTTTTTGTGACTTTTGTTAGGGCAGGTTAGAATAGCCTATTAGCATTGACATCATGTCAAGGACAGACTCATATGGAATCAGACAGGTATATACACCATTACTTGGAACCTTTTATCTGTATTTAAATTTAAACACTTTCATAATTTACATAGCACAGTTTTCACTCATCTAAGACTTCTAAGTTCTAAATATGAATCATGCTTGATATGATACGTAACACCCATTGATTTTGAGCATCAAATGATACAGCCACGATGATTGTCAGTATACTTGTCCACTTAAATCCATACACAGACTTTTGACACACATCAGTGATTAATTAGATGAATTAGGTCAACGAGTGTTTATGTGCCCTACAGGTATATGGTAATCAATCTTCCTCAGGAGATTTTTGAGTGGTCTGGGGATTTAGAAGATTTGGTTCTAAGAATTTTCAAAGAGATGCTAATCCTTAGGTCAGTGCCATCGCACAGCAGAGAGGCACTAACAACAATGAATTCTTAGAACGGATAGGTTATGCTAAGCCTCAGGTCAGTGCCATCGCACAGTAGAGAAGCACAATAACTGTCTTCTTCTTAGAGCACTATATTTGAGTATATATTGTTTTCAGTGACATTTGTCATCTTTTCCTCTGTTTTTCAGGTCTTTGCTCACATTTGTGGCATTTGCTTGCTCCTCACCCCTTATTAAAATTGATTGATTGTGCAGACCAGGGATACCATGAAAACCCACAACTCGTTGAATTATTTAAGTTTAAGCCAAATCACCGATGACGTCTACTGATCTATTGTGTTGAATCTACCGACACATCGTATAATGCACTGTCACCACCCTAGATCTACTTTCTCCGGGTAGTTACAGTACCAACCAAACGTACTATCATTTTCCCAATTTGTTAGACTTAGACTTCTCTGATTTATAATTTTCTATGATTTTATTTAACCTTGCCAAACAGAAACTCTTTTTGGTGTACCAAGTAACGCGACGCCTGTATACCATCACTTTCCATTTTGCTGAATCATACTTCCCGTTTTTATGTCTTTTTGTCTTTTCAGCTTAACTAACCTTCCCCCTTTTTTTTAAGTAAATAATTACTGAAAATAACCTAATCTCCCCCTAAAATTCTAAAACAGAAAATCTATTTGTGTTTTTGGATTTTTTTTCTACGAAAAGGAAATTAAAAGACATAAACTAAAATAAAATAAAAATTAAAGATTACACATGTGTCGGACTACGCGTCTGTGTCTTCTGAGATAACTTCATTTTTCTTTTTAACACTGTTGACCTCTAACAGATAGAAAAACCTAGGTTTATCAAATGGTTTGGTGTGGAGGTCAGCGCGTTGAAAATCCATGTTTATTTTAACCACATCAATGAATTGTTTTTCATAGCAGTCGCGTATGAAATGATACTTTATGCCGATGTGTTTTGTTTTAGGGTGTTGAACCGATTTTTAGTTACAGCTATGGCAATAGGGTTATCAACATAAATATGAGTGTTGGAAAATTGCAAACCGTAGTCCCGCATTTGCTGTTGGATCCAGATGATCTGAGAGCAGCAACATGCAGCAACAACATGTTCAGCTTCACAGGTTGATAATGCAACCGAGGTCTGCTCCTTGCATTGCCACGTGACTAACCGCCTTCTAAAGAACTGACACCCTGCTGATGTTGACTTGAAGTTCATCTTACAACCACCATAATCTGAATCGCTGTACACAGTTAGCTCAAAGTCATCATCATGAGGATACCACAACCCCAGAGTTGGAGTACCCTTTAGATAACGAAAGATCCTCTTCACCCCAATCAAATGATTTACTTTGGGTTTCGCTTGATATCTAGAGCATAAACATGTAGCATACATGATATTTGGACACGAGGCAGTGAGATACATGAGAGATCCGATCATCCCACGATACATAGTGGCATCCACCAAATCCCCATTCTCATCAGGAGCCACATCATGATTTGTGGCGAGAGGGGTACAGGCAACAATGATGTTTTCCATATCAAACCGACTCAGAATGTCGCCGACATACTTAGTCTAATGTAGGAAAATACCGGTTCGTGTTTAATCCACCTGTAATCCCAAGAAGAACTTCAGTTCTCCCATGGCACTCATTTCAAACTCTACCTTCATCACAGATTCGAATTCTTTGCACAACTCTTCGTTTCTGGATCCGAAGATGATGTCATCCACATATATCTGCACCATAAGCAAATCACCATCCTTTTCTTTAATGAACAACGTGCAGTCAATCACACCCCTATGAAAGTCGTGTTTCAATAGATGGGTGGAGAGCTTCTCATACCAGGCTCGAGGAGCCTGATGTAGCCCATATAGAGCCTTGTCTAACTTGTAGACTCTGTCCCGATGATAAGGATCCTCGAATCCCTTGGGTTGACTGACGTATACTTCCTCATGGATTTCCCCATGAAGGAATGCACTCTTCACATCCAGTTGATAAACTTTGATCTTCATGTATGATGCTTAGGCAAGGAATATCCGAATTACTTCCATTCGTGCCACTGGTGCAAACACTTCATGTAGGATTCTATCTGCCCAAGACACTTAGAATATTGATGTGGTTAGTACGTTATGATCCAAGTCGGGTTATACCCAATAACAAGCTTAGCAAACACCAATTAATATTTAAATTGATGATATGATCATGCAATTAAATATTTACACCAAATTTAGAAAATGGGTTTTCTAAATAAGTTGCATATGAGATGGAACAATTTATTAGGATATTTTGTTCAATGATATTATTTGAAGTGTTATTTAAATTAGTTGTATAACACCAAATAATAATGAGAGTATACTACTTATACAATTAAATGGTTAATTGCATAAACTAGTTACAAGACTAGACAATGTATGTGTGTGTTAGTATTTGACATTTATAAAATATAACCACCTATTTTATAAATCTCAAATATTAATCAAAGAGGATAAAACCACTTCAATTCAGCACTCTTGGCTATCCCCTTCCATGCATGTGGTTTGTGCTTTTATTCTCTTGATTAGAACACACACATGCATGTGTGTTTCCACTAACTCAATATTCCCTTGAAGCACACACACATGCATGTCTTTTCCCCTCCACTAACTAGTAAAAGAGATGCTCTCCATTATATCAATACAACACATGCAACTAACAAAAGAATCAGCTCTCTCTTCTCTCCCTCTAGAACCCACGGTTTTAACAAGCTGAAAAGAGGGTTTTCAGCAAGAATCAATAACAAGAAGGTGTGTTTGCAATGAGGCTTGGGGTATACAAGCTTGAGTACTTCTACTCTTGAAGTCTTGGCCTTTTTCAGCATCATTCCAACTTTTTTTGGTCGACTTTTTGCTGCTGCAGTAAGGTAGTTTCACAGCTCAATGAAGCTGTGATTTTATGTAGTTTTACATATGTTCATAGCTTGCTAATTCACATAAATGATCCTTTGTTCTTTGGGTTTGTTTTATACATCAATATGGTCATCTAATGAACATATTTTTCAGCTTATAAACATGGTTATAATGCTTTACTTCCGCTGCGTTTTCAGAAAGTTTAAATGGTTAAACTATGATTTTATGTTCTAACAAACCCAAGAATGGCATCAAGAGCCGGGTATGTGGATAGTTTGCTTGTTCTTACCCTTTAAAAATCATTTTAAAGGATGTTAATCAACTAATTAGGGGCTGATTTTGGTTGATTAAATAAACCCCAAGTCTTTCAAAGTTATATCTTCATGCTTATGATTAAACTTTGAAAGATAGGAATGTCAATTGGTTGATATATTTCGATGTTGTTTGTTTGGACAAACAAACCCTAATTTTCAGTTTATGTTGGCTGAAAATTTGGGGTTTGATGGGGTTTATTTAGTTTGTTGAATAATGTTTATGATTGGTCATATAATAGTGCATAACCTAGCTTAGGCCTTATGTCATTTGGATGATTGGAATGGTTGTTTTAATTCATTCAATTGGGTTATAATATTTTGTGTTTATTATTTGGGTTGTAATTATTTATTCATTTTGATATGTAATAAATAGATTAGGTGCATTTCTTTTATTAGAAAAATGTATTAGGATATAATTTTTGTAAAAGGAAGATGCACAAGATGAAGACCCAAAGATGGACATCAAAGACACAAAAAAAGGATTTGAAGCATATGGATGCAAGTTCGAGTGGGAGTCTATGAAGACCTCAATTTTGTGTTGTATTCAACCCTTAGGAAAGACCAAATGACCACACTTGTGATGGCAAGCAAGTGTGGTCACAATAGTAGCTATGGTTATGCACATTGTGGTTGTTTATATTATGCTTGTTTGGTTGTTTGTTGTATGATTGTTGTTTGATATTTGGATATGCATAACAAACTCATTAGCAAACTTAACAAGCTGAAAATTTATGGTTTCTAATCATTAAGTGGTTAATAAAAGGTTATTAAAATGATTAATGATTTAATAAAAGAGGTTTTATTAAAAAGAAACCATAGGATACCTTGCATTTGAAAGCATGCAAATACACGGTATATAGAGTTTTCAAAAATAGAATTAATGAAAACCAAAAATCCCTTTTGAAACAAGTTTAACACCATCCTTTTACACGTCACTCGAATCACTTGAGAACTATTTGTGGGATAAAGGTCACCTAACCACTTATAGGGAACTTGTGTGTTTGAGGTGAGTCTAACATACTTGTGGGATAAAGGTCACCTAACCGCTTGTATGTGAAAACTCACACGTGTGTATAAGTAGGACGACTTGAATTGGAAACCATGTGCATAGGGTCACCGAAGCATGGCGTACAATGGTGTTGATGGGATTAAAGGCTAGAAGTTGCAAAAGGTTGCAATTGTCAAATATTGACTACCTTGTTAAATTAAATAATGGGATAAAGGTCACCTAACCATTATTTGAATGTAACGTTGGATTCTAGATTTTAATTATTAATTGTCTATGAGACATAAAAGGGTATTAATAATTAAAATAAAATTTTAAGAAATACAAATAAGAACTTTGTAAATTTTGTAGAATGGCCGCAAACAATAATGCTACCACCCCGACCGTCCATACCCTATCACTGAGAATCGTTATCAAAATGAGTAAAGATCTATGTCCTTGATGATCCCATGTCTCACCAACCAACGATGTTGATGTTAAGGCCTTTTGACGATTGGCTTAAGCACATTAAGGATTCTGTGCAAGTTTCCTACCTCATGTTGGGAATATGATTCCCGAACTCCAAAAGGGTTTGGAACTTCATAGGGCATATGACATGATAATCTAGTTGAAGGAAATGTTCCTTCAAGAAACATTAGTAAGATTGCTTCGAAACGGTTCAAGCACTTTATGCATGTCACATGGAAGAAACCCAATCGATATCATCTTATATATTCTTAAGATGAAAAGCCATATTAATAGCCTCAAGATGCTTAAATGTCCTGTCTCAAAGTAGTTGGCCAAGGATTTGATCCTTGATTGCCTAACTAAAGGTTTGAGACATTCATAATAAACTGTAATATGAACGGATGGGACAAGAGCATCGGTGAAATTCACGCAATGCTCAAAGCAACCGAGGCAGGGATGGGTAGAGAGGTTCTACCTATTCTCTCGATCAATGAGGGAGACTATAAGAAATGGCCAATCTCGATCCTAAGGCAATTATTGCCAAAAGAAGGGAATACATCAAAGCAAAGGTTAAAGCGAAACCTCAACAACCTAAGCTTATGAAGCCTAAAGTAAAGGAGAACGATCCATGCTTTGAGCATAGAGAGATAGGACAATAAAAGGGAATTGTCCCTCCTATCTCAAGGAGTTGAAAAATAAGAGGGATGCTAGGTAAACCTCGAATACAATTTTCATGATTCACATTGTATTAAATGTCATTTCTTCAAACACATGGGTATTGGATACCGGATGTGAGACTCATACTTGCAATTGTTGCAAAGGGGTTCAAAAGAAATGTGCGCTTCAAGGAGGGAAACTCTATTTTGAGACTTACAAATGGTTTGAAAGTTGTTCTCAAAACCTTTTGTATGCACCTAGTTTGACTAGGAACATAATTAATGTTTCCTAATAAAACAATATGGTCATGATTTAAAGTTTGTATATAATGGTATTAAGTTTTATGGATGATGTATTTCATTTTAAGGATATGCCTTTTAATGATATTCATGAATTAGTTCATGATAATTCGTCCTATAATAACTCTTTATACACATTAAGCACCAAGAAACTTAAAATCGGTTTAAGTTATTATTATATTTGACATTATCATCTTGGTCACATAAACAAGAATTGGATTCAAACACTTCAAAAGAATGGTCTTTTGGAAATAAATGAAAATGTTTCATTTGATAAGTGTGAACCAAAAGACTTATTAGGAATGATACATTTGGATGTATGTGGTCCTTTTAAGACAATGACAAAGATTGGTGAAAAGATACTTCATTACTGTTATCGACGATTACAGTCGCTATTATTGTGTGCACTTAATGACACATAAGTATGAAACTTTTGAAATGTTCAAAATCTTCAATAATGAAGTAGAAAATCAACTCTACATAACTATCTAAGTTCTTCATTCTGATAAAGGAGAAACTGGCCCCTATTTGGATATGGTTCAATTCATTAAGGCTATGATCTTACCACCTTTATCATCTTGGGTTTTCGCACTACTCTCCACGGCTCGTATTTTGAATATGGCCCAAACCAAGAAAGTGGGTTCGACACCTTTTGAAATATGGCATTGAAAGAGTTCCATCGCTATCATATTTAAAGGTATGGGGTAGTGAAGCTTATGTTAAGCTTAACACCCAAAACAAACACGAAAGTCGATCCACTAAGTGTATATTTGTTGGATATCCCAAAGACTGTATAGGATACTACTTCTTTGATCCAACAGAGTAAAAGGAATTTATTGTTCGAAGGGCAGAGTTCTTGGAAGCCAAGTTCCTTATGGAAGGAGTGACGCATAGAACAATGGAATTTGATGAAGATCAAGATCCACAAGCCGATACACGTTTGGTTGACACTAGCTATCAACAAGAGGTTATTGATGACGATCAAGAGGTTGATCAATACACACAAAACGTTCACAGATCTGGTAGAGTTAGCATTCCACATGAAATATATGGATATTTCATGGTAGGATGCTATGAGGTTGACTCCGATGAGCCAACTACATACCATGATGCTATATCCATTTCGGATTGTGACAAATGGCTGGAAGCCATGAATGTAGAGATGCAATCCATGTATGACAACCAAGTTTAGGAATTGGTTGACCCTCCACTTAACTCCAAACCGGTTGGATGCAAGTGGGTTTTCGAGAAGAAAACAAATATGCATGGAAGCTTGGATACTTACAAGGCAAGACTTGTAGCAAAAGGTTTCACTTAAACTCAAAGGGTTGACGATGATGAAACCTTTTTGCCTGTGGCAATGCTAAAGTCTATCAGGATATTGTTTGCCATAGCAGCATATTATGACTACGAGATTTGGCAAATGGATGTCAAGACCACTTCTCTTAATGGATATCTTGAGGAAGATGTCCATATGAAACAGCCTGAAGGTTTTGTCAATCCAAAACATCCTAACAAGGTATGCAAGTTAAAAGGATCAATCTATGGATTGAAACAAGCATCGAGAAGTTGGAATCAACGTTTTGATGAAGAGATCAAGAAATTGGGTTTCATCAAGAATGCTGACAAGGCTTGTGTGTATAAAAAGGCTAGTGGGAGTGTAATCACATTCTTAGTATTGTATGTTGATGACATAATACTATATGGAAAGGACATTCCGACAGAAATTGTTTTTCCATAAAAGATCTCGGTGAAGCCACCTATATTTTAGGAATAAAGATCTATAGGGATAGATCGAGGCGGTTGATAGGTCTAAACCAAAGTGCATATATTGACAAAATCTTGAGAAATGTTCAAGATGGAAAACTCTAAGAAATGTATGGTACCTATTTAAAGAGGGACAATATTGAGTGCATCTCAATGTCCAAGCTCAAAGGATGAGCAAGATTGTATGAAGGACATCCCATATGCGTCTGCGATAGGATCCATCATATATGCGATGATATGCACTAAGACCGGACGTGTCATGCGCGTTAAGCAAGACAAGAAGATATCAGCAGAATCTAGGTAATAGCCATTGGATGGCTGTTAAAAGTATATTGAAATACCTTAGGAAGACTAAGGATATGTTTCAAATATAAGGATCTGAGAAAGAGGAGCTCGTTGTAAAGGGTTACACGGATGCGAGTTTCCAAACTGATCGAGATGATCCTCGATCACAATCGAGGTATGTCTCCATTATGAATAGGGTAACATTGTCCACTACAAAATACGAATACATAGCCGCCTCATTAGCAGCTTTTGAAACTGCATGAATAAAATGTTTATCGTCGATCTAAGGGTGGTCTCTACCATTCAAGACCCCTTAGAAATCTTTTTTGATAACGAGGGTGCGATTGCTCAAATCAAGGAACCCCATGCACATCAAAAGATTAGACAAAATGAGCGGAGATTCAACTACATAAGGGATGTAGTTGAAAAGGCAAAGATATGTATTCGCAAAGTTTACTTTGTTCAAAATATTGCGGATCCACTCATGAAGCTCCTCGAAAGGGCAAAGCATGAAAGTCATACCTATGCCTTAGGACTTTGATATTCTAGTGATTGGAATTGATCAGTTTTAGTATTAATATTGAAAATATGGAACAATTGTAATATTTTACTCATCTATATATTACGATATTTTGAGTTATGTTTCTTTCAGCATGTTTATATCCATGAATATGTTTATTATTCTAAATGTCCGTAGTCGATCATATTTGTGGGAACAAATATGAACGTAAGACTATTATGAATTTGGATTGGCGGATATTCATAAGGCATGAATATAGAGCAATTGGTTGCTGCCAAGGTTCATAGATATTTGTGGGATACAAATATTGACTAACCCGAATCTCAAATTTTACTACATGGAATCTTATCGATTGATCATAAGTAAATTTGAGTAAAGGCGAATATCATTTGGTATCCTCCGACCTGAGATACATATTGGGTTTTGATATTCACCAAGTATTATAGCTTGAGCTAATTCTTCACTGTCCTGAAATAGCGGACAGTACATAAGGGTATGTTCAGGTATAACACGCGGTGTTTGTGAGAAACGTATGTAGTCAAGATGGAATTTGTTCCTATTATTCGTTGAGAGTTAGATGTCTAAGGCCTGATTAAGTTAAATCAACAAGGAATGATCATTCTGTGTCCTTGGATTTAACATGACATCTGTAACAAAAGGATAGATGATTGATTCACCTAAATCATTTCAAGTAGGGTACTTGAATAGGATGATGTTATTGAATGGCCATAAGTCATGCGTATTAAGGGTAGTAAACCGTTGTTAGGCGTTATTTACTGCTTGCATCAATCTTCTATGAATCTTGGGCAAGTGGAAGATTGTAGGATTCTATGTGCCCAAGACACTTAGAATATTGATGTGGTTAGTACGTTATGATCCAAGTCGGGTTATACCCAATAACAAGCTTAGCAAACACCAATTAATATTTAAATTGATGATATGATCATGCAATTAAATATTTACACCAAATTTAGAAAATGGGTTTTCTAAATAAGTTGCATATGAGATGGAACAATTTATTAGTATATTTTGTTCAATGATATTATTTGAAGTGTTATTTAAATTAGTTGTATAACACCAAATGATAATGAGAGTATACTACTTATACAATTAAATGGTTAATTGCATAAACTAGTTACAAGACTAGACAATATATGTGTGTGTTAGTATTTGACATTTATAAAATATAACCACCTATTTTATAAATCTCAAATATTAATCAAAGAGGATAAAACCACTTCAATTCAGCCCTCTTGGTCGTCCCCTTCCATGCATGTGGTTTGTGCTTTTATTCTCTTGATTAGAACACACATATGCATGTGTGTTTTCACTAACTCAATATTCCCTTGAAGCACACACACATGCATGTCTTGTCCCCTCCACTAACTAGTAAAAGAGATGCTCTCCATTATATCAATACAACACATGCAACTAACAAAAGAATCAGCTCTCTCTTCTCTCCCTTTAGAACCCACGGTTTTAACAAGCTGAAAAGAGGGGTTTTAGCAAGAATCAATAGGGTTTTGGAGCTATTCTTGGTGTATTCTACCTAACAAGAAGGTGTGTTTGCAATGAGGCTTGGGGTATACAAGCTTGAGTACTTCTACTCTTGAAGTCTTGGCCTTTTTCAGCATCATTCCAACTTCTTTTGGTCGACTTTTTGCTGCTGCAGTAAGGTAGTTTCACAGCTCAATGAAGCTGTGATTTTATGTAGTTTTACATATGTTCATAGCTTGCTAATTCACATAAATGATCCTTTGTTCTTTGGGTTTGTTTTATACATCAATATGGTCATCTAATGAACATATTTTTCAGCTTATAAACATGGTTATAATGCTTTACTTCCGCTGTGTTTTCAGAAACTTTAAATGGTTAAACTATGATTTTATGTTCTAACAAACCTAACACTTCATTGTAGTCGACGCCCTCGATTTGTCTGAATCCTTGAACAACCAACCGTGCCTTGTTTCCGATAACAACACCTTGGTCGTCCTTTTTGCACTTCAGTACCCATTTGGTACCAATCACTTTCACACCTTTTGGCCTGTCAACGAGTGTCCACACTCCAAGTTTCTTGAACTGTAGCAGCTCTTCCTGCATAGCATTGACCCATGCCTCATCCTTCAGTGCGTCACTGCCGTACTTAGGCTCGATTTGTGAAACAAAACATGAGAAAGCCCTGTCAGTAACATATCCTTTTCCATGGCTGCAGCATAGTCAGCAGAATATAGCTGATTTCGTGTCTGCACACCGGATTGAATATCCCCAATGATAGACGTGGGGGGGTGATTCACACTAATCCTAGTCACTGGTGTTTTAGGAACGACAACTTCAAAATCAAGATTTGTGACTGCAGGTTCAGTATCCGGATTTCCCGGTGCTGGTTCAGCAGCTGATGAGCCAACTTCTTGATATACATTATGCTCAATGTCAGTCTTAGCTGCTTCTTCATCATCTAATGATTCATCACTCTCGTCCTGAGCAGGAGTCAAAGATCCCGAAGTAGCACTGGCAGGTGTTGTATAGCTTATATCCAGATTTGGTGTATTTAGAACATCGTACATCATCTGAGTAGCAATCTCAGCATCTGAAACAAGCCGAGGAAGGTTAAAGGATTTGAAAAAGCCATCATAATCGGAGAATGATGATGGACGTTTCTAGCAGGGGGGTGGTGTATCTTTGTACATCTACATTGCACCACACTTCTACCTGACCTGTCGAGTTGTTGTAAACCCGTTTGTTTGGTATGCTGTATCCAAGAAAAATCCCTTGATCGGCTTTCTTGCTGAACTTGCCCTCCTGAGTCTTCTTCAACAGTGTACATGGAGCTCCAAATGGTTCCAGATACTCCAAGTTCGGTTTTCGCTTCTAAAGCAACTCATAGCAAGTCTTCCCATGCCTCTTGACAACTAGCACACGATTAAGTGTGTAGCAAGCATTGGCAACCACTTCATTCCAGAACTGTATTGGTAGCTTAGAATCCCCCAGCATAGTCCGTGCAGTCTCGATCAAGCTCCGATTCTTTCGTTCAGCAACTCCATTCATCTGTGGTGTGTATGCCGAGGTGAAGTGATGAACAATTCCCTTCTCTTTACAGAAGACATCCATCCACTGATTCTTAAACTCCATTCCATTGTCTGAATGAATCTTCCTCACCTTCAGTTTGTAGAGGGACTCTAGTGTTGTGATGACCACCTTGAATGACTCACACGTTTCTGACTTAGCTTTCAGAAACATCACCCAGGAGAAGCGTGAGTAGTCATCTGTGACTACAAAGCAGTACCAGTCTCCGACGCTACTCTTCGTGCTCACAGGACCGAATAGATCCATGTGCAGTAACTCCAGGGGAATCTCTATAGAATTGACGTGTTTGGACTTGTGAGATTTCCTGGTCTGCTTTCCCTTCTTGCATGAGACACAGAAATCAGGAAGTTTGAAGTTCTTGACAGTAACTCCCTCAACTAAATTCTTATGAATCAGATGATTCATCCTCCTGTGATTAATGTGTCCCATTCTTCTGTGCCATGTGATAGATTCCTTCTCTATTGCTTTGGACAAGAAACACTGAACCGTAGACTCGGAAGTAGAAACATTAGACATATCCAATACATATAAATCATTGTACCTGGATGCTGACATTAATACCTGCTCCTCTGGAATCTCCATCTCTTTCTTCATGTAAGGCCCCGCTCCCGGGCGCCTTACGGTTGGTGGTTCATCGCACGTAAAACATACATAATGTATATACTCATAAAATATCGCAGCGGAATTAATAAAATATACATTCTCATTCATTCATAAAAGTCATTACATCATTGACATGTTTACAAAATACAGCTTTCTCTGCTTTGCCTATCTTCACTATAATTGCTACTGAAGCATATGAAACCTTTGATTACATAAGTAATCTCGTTCATATGAATCCTCAGCAACCATAGGGTCATACAGCGACCACTAGAGAAGATATTAAGTTCAAAAATATAAAAATTATGTTTTTATACTAAAGAATATTCCTTAAGTAATTCCGTACATCGGAACCCTTACGGAACACTCTTGACACTCTCATGCAACATATTTCGTTGCATGTGCTATGCACACGCACTTCCAGTGCGTGGCAGCATATTCAAAATTAAAGAAGATTTCTTAAGTAATCCTTTTATGGGAATCCTCAAGAAATCTCGTAATGGCATGCAACGTGATGAGTTGCGTGCGTTATAGGCCCACAACGCATGACGTTGCAGCATTATCAAATGGAGAATGCCATCCCAAAAGAGCTGAGTAGCCTCCTCGTGCCATCCCCAGCAACGCTACCTGCCAACTGGAAACACATAAAAAGTCAGCGTTGCTGAGTGAGTTCTAGTTTTATAATAAACATACTTTGTTCATATTAAAACCGTTTATTTTTTACACGTGATCATACATTGTACATACATATAGATAATATCTTTATTATCTCATTCGTTCATTCATTCGTTCGTCATACATCGTTATCTTTCACTTCTCGTTTAGGTCCTGTCAAGCTTTACCCACTTCATGGCACTCAGCCATGATTACTGTGGTCGAATGACAAGGACCCCGTTACATCTTTTCTTGCACATTGGATATCTTTTGTACCACTACCATCTGCTATACCCCGAACGTTATTAGCTACCGGGCCAAAGTCATTAAATGAACAGCAAAACGTATGCCACGGTACTAGAGGTAAGCGGTAGGGATACCATACATATGGTCAATCACTAAGAAGGACCCGTTAAACTTATCCAATGTTTGCAAGTCATCTTTCATTAATTCGTTCGTTAATGCATGTATTCATCATCTTTTAATCATTCGTTCATCCATTAATACATGCATTCGTCATCTTGTTCCTCTTTCGTTATCTTTCACTTCTCGTTTAGGTCCTGTCAAGCTTTACCCACTTCATGGCACGCAGCCATGATTACTGTGGTCGAATGACAAGGACCCCGTTACATCTTTTCTTGCACATTGGATATCTTTTGTACCACTACCATCTGCTATACCCCGAACGTTATTAGCTACCGGGCCGAAGTCATTAAATGAACAGCAAAACGTATGCCACGGTACTAGAGGTAAGCGGTAGGGATACCATACATATGGTCAATCACTAAGAAGGACCCGTTAAACTTATCCAATGTTTGCAAGTCATCTTTCATTAATTCGTTCGTTAATGCATGTATTCATCATCTTTTAATCATTCGTTCATTCATTAATACATGCATTCGTCATCGTGTTCCTCTTTCGTTATCTTTCACTTTACGTTACATAATACTTCGTTCGTTCGTTCATTAATACATAAAGCCATGGAAAGATATTCATACATTATGATAAGGAACACACACATCATACATACATCATCACACATATCATCATACGTACATCGTCATACATAACATCATACATGCATCATCATACATCATCATACATAACCTCGTACATACATAGCCTACATCATCAATCATCACTAGGCACTTACTCCCGTATCCTCCCGAATCCGGGACTTACTATGCGTCATCTTGGTGCAGTAGCACTAACTGTCCCTCCAAGACCGTGGGGACTCATACTAGGACCTTATATAACATATCGAGTCCACAACCATACCTTAGACGTATAACACTACATTATACCCCGACGGGCCATACATACATATGTCAATAAACAAGTTTATATGTGTTCCAGCCCCAAAATTATTTAAAATATGTAAATGAGGGGTCCTAGAACTCACCTGTGCTTGACAAGTAGCTTCTCAATCAAGCCTTAAAGTCGCGGGTCACACTACACTGCCTGCAGATAAGTTAACACTCAAAAGAGTTAATTTCTGCCTAATTTCGCTACTAAGTTCGCAGGTAGTTTCACTCGTAAATTCGCCAGCAGTTTCGCCGGGCAAATCAGCAGTTTCGCTGCTAGTTTCGCCGGGCAGCATTCTGCCAGTTTCGCTGGACAGATTCGCTACCTCGAGCGTCCAACTTTCGTTGGAATTCCCTAGTTTCGCAATATCTAAGGTCAACTTGGGCACTGACATAGTCATCAGCGAAACTATAGTTTCGCTCAGGAGAATATGTAGTTTCGCCAAAGCGAAATTGTAACTTCGCTGTAAACCCTTCCAGTTTCGCTGGACCAACCTACAGTTTCGCTGGTCGAGACCTTAAATTCGCAGAACGAGCTGAAATTTACGAATCAGCTCGTTTTAGCCCAAAAATCCAGTCCTTTCCACCCAAACCCTTGGATTATCATCCAGGAAGCTATATCTAAGCTATTACACGTTTTCTTACCCTAAAACGTGTGTTTTGGGGTATTTTTGCCACTTTAAAACCTCAAAAACCCCCACTCGGGTTTTTCACCAAATGTAGCAATTTAGATACGTTTCTTACCTTGATTCTTGTAGTTTAGGAGTCCACAAACACCAGCCTTCGATTCTTGACCACCCGAGCTTCAATCCGGCACTTTCTCTCTCTACACTTTCTCTCTCTAGAATGGCGTTTGAGTGAAAATGAGAGTTGCTCAGCTGATCCATCTATTTATATGCCAGGCGTTCCCGGGACCCCAAACTCGTTAAACTCGTGACCTGGAGGGTTAACTCGGTGTAATACCCACAACCATTTTATATTTATTAAATGGTTTTTCATCCGAGCCCATCACTATCACTTGACTCGATTAGAAAATTTTCCGGGTGTTACAAGTCCACCCCCCTTATTTAGGTTTCGTCCTCGAAACCTGTTATTCTTCGAACAGATGTGGGTAATGTTGTCTCATCTCTTCTTCAGTCTCCCAGGTAGACTCAGATCCCTTCCTGTGCTTCCACTGTACACGCACAAGAGGAACCACTTTGTTTCTTAGCCGTTTCTCTTTTCTATCGATGATCGCCACTGGTTGCTCCACATAGTTGAGCCGTTCGTCTACTTTGATATCCTCCAGCGGTACCATCATATCTTCATCGGCCAAACATTTCCTCAGATGAGATACGTGGAAGGTCGGGTGAATTCCACTCAGCTCATCTGGCAGTTCTAACCTATAGGCCACCTCTCCCACACGGGCGATAATTCGGAAAGGGCCTATATACCGCGGGCTCAGTTTACCCCGCTTTCAGAACCTAATAATTCGTTTCCAAGGCGAGATCTTCAACATGACCCGATCACCGACCTTGAATTCTATCGGTCTTCGCCTCTTGTCAGCATACGACTTTTGTCTGTCTTTCGCCGCCTTCATGAAGGCTTTGATCTTTTCTAACTTTTCAGTCATTACTTCAACTACCTCGACACCACCCAGTTCCTTCTGCCCAATGTCTCCCCAACATACGGGCGTCCTACATTTCCTACCATACAACATCTCGTAGGGCGGCATGCCAATGCTGGCATGATAACTGTTATTGTACGAGAATTCTGCTAACGGCAGGTGATCGTCCTAACTTCCTCCAAAATCGATCACGCACGCTCGAAGCATGTCTTCGAGTGTTTGGATCGTCCTCTCAGACTGACCGTCTGTCTGGGGGTGATATGCCGTGCTAATGTGTAGCCTCGTCCCCATTGCATCATGAAACCTCTTCCAAAATTTGGAGGTAAACCGGGTGTCACGGTCAGACACAATAGACACCGGTACGCCATGACGAGCTACAATTTCTTTGATAAATAGATCCCCAATCTTTCAGATGAATACGTCTCGCGGATCGGTAGGAAGTGGGCACTCTTCGTCAATCGATCAACTATCACCCATATAGCATCATACCCTTTCGGGGTACGTGGTAGTTTCGTGATGAAATCCTTGGTGATGTGTTCCCACTTCCACTCCGGTATATCCAACGGCTGGATCTTCCCATACGGTTTCTGATGCTCTGCCTTGACCTGTGAACAAGTCATGCACTTACTCACATATTCCACCACATCACGCTTCATGCCCGGCCACCAATAGTCTTTCTTCATGTCTTGGTACATCTTGGTAGCGCCGGGGTGAATGGAATATCGAGACTTATGGGCCTCATCCATGATCTTTCCACGTAGATCCCCGTACCGAGGAATCCACACTCGCCCAAATCGGGTCTTAACACCAAGAGTGTTCTCACCCAGTTCTGTAACTAGACCTCTCATCCTTTCGGAGTTAAGACGATCTTCCTTCAAAGCCTCGTCTTGGAACTCCTTAACCTGTGCCATCACATCAGAGGTCATAATCAGCTGATAAGCCTTCACCCGAATCGGCTCGGGCTTTTCTTTCCGGCTAAGGGCATCGGCCACCACATTGGCTTTGCCCGGGTGGTAATGGATCTCATAATCATAATCTTTTATCAGCTCCAACCACCGTCTCTGCCTCATGTTTAGATCCTTCTGCTCGAAGAAGTACTTCAAGCTCTTGTGATCCTTGAATATGGTGCACTTCGTCCCGTATAGATAGTGCCGCCAAATCTTCAACGCGAAAACCACCGCAGCTAGTTCTAGGTCGTGCGTGGGATTATTGACTTCGTGGGTCTTCAGTTGTCTAGATGCATAGGCTATGACCTTTCCGCGTTGCATCAATACGCAACCCAGCCCAGAATAGGATGCATCCGAATAGACCACCAAGTCTTCATTTCCCTCAGGCAATGTCAAGACAGGAGCTTGTGTCAGTCTCGTCTTCAATTCCTCAAAAGCGTCCTCCTGTTCTCGACCCCACACGAACTTTACATCCTTGCGAATCAATTTGTCAAAGGTGAGGCTATCTTGGAGAAGTCTTGAATAAATCTTCTATAGTAGCCCGCCAGCCCCAAGAAGCTGCGAATCTCGGTTGGCGTCTTCGGTGACTTCCATTGCATCACGGCCTCAACCTTTGCTGGGTCCACCATTATTCCTTCTGCATTCACTACGTGACCCAGAAATTGCACCTCGCGTAACCAAAAGGCGCACTTGGAGAACTTGGCGTACAATTTCTCCCTTCTCAACGTTTCCAATACTTCCCGAATATGCCCGGCATGCTCTTCTTCACTTCTCGAATAAATCAGGATATCATCGATGAATACAATTACTGATTTATCTAACATTGGTCGGCACACTTGGTTCATCAAATCCATAAAAGCAGCCGGCGCATTGGTCAACCCGAAAGACATGACAAGAAACTCGTAGTGACCATAGCGCGTACGAAAGGCTGTTTTAGGGATATCTTGCTCCTTCACCTTCAGTTGATGGTACCCCGATCGAAGATCTATTCTTGAAAACCAACTGGCACAGTGAAGTTGATCAAACAAGTCATCGATCCTTGGTAAGGGGTATCTATTCTTCACCGTCAGCTTATTCAGCTCGCGGTAGTCGATGCACATCCACATACTACCATCCTTCTTCTTTACGAACAGGACCGGAGCACCCCAAGGTGAGATACTCGGTCTGATAAACCCTTATTTAGCAGCTCCTGCAACTGCTCCATCAACTCTTTCATCTCTGTCGGAGCCAAGCGATATGGTGCTTTTGCGACAGGTTGGGCACCCGGTATCAGGTCGATCTGGAACTCGATCTCTCGGTCAGGTGGCAATCCCGATAAGTCTTCGGGAAACACGTCTGGAAAGTCACACACCACTGGCACATCGCATAGCTGTGGTGTTGGCGTCTCTATATTCTTTACATAACATAAGTAGGCGCTACATCCGCGCCTCATACACTTTCCCGCCACCGCCATTGAGATCACCTTCGGAATCGTCGTAACTCGATCGCCATAAATTGTCACCGGACTTCCGTCGGTCGCCGTCAGTCTAATCATCTTCTTTCGGCACACGATATTCGCTTCGTAGGTTGCTAACCAGTCCATCCCTAACACTACATCAAATCCTCCTAGAGGCATCACATGTAACTTGGCAGCAAACCTATGGCCCTCTAATTCTATGGCACAGCCTTCTATCACATCCGTAACCCTAGTGGATTTACCAATAGCGGTTTCTACTTCAAAGGACTTATCGAGGCATTTACTTCTAACAGGCAATTTAGCACAGAAGGTAGTAGAAATAAAACTCCTACTTGCACCCGAATCAAATAACACAGAGGCTAAAATTTGGTCTATTAGGAACGTACCGGACACAACGTCAGGGTCCGTTCTAGCCTCCTCCTGCGTCATAGTGAACGCCCTAGCCTTTGCCCTCGGGGCTTCTCCTCCCGTCATCTTCTCCCCTGAGCCCTCAGCTTCTTGCAATCTCTGCTCATATGACCACTTTCCCCACAGTTAAAACACTTGCCCATTCGGCAATCCTTGGCCATATGCCCAGTCCTCCCACACTTGAAGCAGATGTTGGATCCCCACTTACACTCCCCCGAGTGCTCTTTCCCACACTGTCCACACTTCCTTATCCCTGCTCCCTTCGCGACCACTCGGCGGTCGTCTACCCTTGCCTTCTTGTTACTTGTCGAGGTATCACCTCGACCAAACCTCTTTCCCTGCCAACCCTTCTCACCACCTCCCTTCTTACCGCCCTCAGCCTTCACCAACGCAGCTCGCTCATCGTACAACCTCCCCGCCAAATCCACCGCCGACCTGAAAGTACTTGGTCGAGCGGAAATCAAATGCCAACGTATTTCGGCTGGCAACCCCTGAATATACCGGTTGATCTTTCGAGACACCGGCGTCACCTGCTCTGGGACCAATCGCACCATATCGTTGAACTTGGCAGTGTATTGTTGGTGGGTCATCGTCCCTGCCTCCAACTGCAGAAACTCTCTCTCAACTCGGTCCATTTCCCGTCGAGGACTAAATTCCTCGATCACCATCCTTTTCAGCTCGGACCACTTCATCTTCCCAATGGCCCTGCTACCCTCAGCCTGGACAATATTGTCCCACCAGCACAACGCCGTCCCCGTAAATGAGTGGGTAGCAAACTTAACCTTTTTATCCTCCTGGCAATCGCTGATATCGAGGACCGCCTCCATTTCTCTTACCCATTGGTGAGCATCGGCAGCGGTACCAGAACCATCAAAAGTCGGGGGCTTGCACCTCATGAATGCCCCGTAGTTACAACCCCGTGTTGTCTCACGCTCGGCCTCTTCCTCCTCCTCCTCTTTATCATCAGAAAGAACCGTTTCCGGCCCTTGTTGCTGCTGCCGCCTCCCTGAGGCTCGATTCCTCCCTCGCCTCTCATCCTCACGTACAGCTTTTTTCACCTTGGTCACTACAGACGGTAAGATCGTCTGCATGACTTGGTGCACCTCCTCGATCACTGTCTCTTTCACCGAGGCCCTCAAATCATCACTCTCATCCACTCCCCCGAGGGAGTAGTATTAGGTTCTTCGGGAACCTTCTTCTCTTGTCTAGGCCTTCTTCTTGTGGCTCGTGGTTCCGCACCACTTCCGCCACTGCCTCCACCAAGTGGGGCTTTAGATGATCTACCACCGACCATCTTCTATCTCACACTGAAAGGTTCAAATACCAACACGGTCATTCTAGGAAATAGCTCAGTTTATGTTAAGTACAGTAAGTTGCTAATTACAGTGGCCAGTTGTGATTAGTCACTTACTCTACTTTTCGCACCCCAAGCATTACCCTTACTGACTACATCAGTATCTAAATCTAACAGCACACATAAACCACATTACACGTGCACATAACTTTGATTATCATTAAGAAAATACCTGATGGCACGCAGCTACTCAGATGGCATTCATCCCCTTTCTGTCCCATTTCTCAGTTTAAGTTTTAGGTTTATTTTGAAAATTTACCCGTTTTGCTTAAACTTTTGCTCTGATACCAACTTTTAAGGCCCCGCTCCCGGGCGCCTTACGGTTGGTGGTTCATCGCACGTAAAACATACATAATGTATATACTCATAAAATATCGCAGCGGAATTAATAAAATATACATTCTCATTCATTCATAAAAGTCATTACATCATTGACATGTTTACAAAATACAACTTTCTCTGCTTTGCCTATCTTCGCTATAATTGCTACTAAAGCATATGAAACCTTTGATTACATAAGTAATCTCGTTCATATGAATCCTCAGCAACCATAGGGTCATACAGCGACCTCTAGAGAAGATATTAAGTTCAAAAATATAAAAATTATGTTTTTATACTAAAGAATATTCCTTAAGTAATTCCGTACATCGGAACCCTTACGGAACACTCTTGACACTCTCATGCAACATATTTCGTTGCAAGTGCTATGCACATGCACTTCCAGTGCGTGGCAGCATATTCAAAATTAAAGAAGATTTCTTAAGTAATCACTTTTATGGGAATCCTCAAGAAATCTCGTAATGGCATGCAACGTGATGAGTTGCGTGCGTTATGGGCTCACAACGCATGACGTTGCAGCATTATCAAATGGAGAATGCCATCCCAAAAGAGCTGAGTAGCCTCCTCGTGCCACCCCCAACAACGCTACCTGCCAACTAGAAACACATAAAAAGACAGCGTTGCTGAGTGAGTTCTAGTTTTATAATAAACATACTTTGTTCATATTAAAACCGTTCATTCTTTACACGTGATCATACATCGTACATACATATAGATAATATCTTTATTATCTTATTCGTTCATTCATTCGTTCGTCATACATCGTTATCTTTCACTTCTCGTTTAGGTCCTGTCAAGCTTTACCCACTTCATGGCACTCAGCCATGATTACTGTGGTCGAATGACAAGGACCCCGTTACATCTTTTCTTGCACATTGGATATCTTTTGTACCACTACCATCTGCTATACCCCGAACGTTATTAGCTACCGGGCCGAAGTCATTAAATGAACAGCAAAACGTATGCCACGGTACTAGAGGTAAGCGGTAGGGATACCATACATATGGTCAATCACTAAGAAGGACCCGTTAAACTTATCCAATGTTTGCAAGTCATCTTTCATTAATTCGTTCGTTAATGCATGTATTCATCATCTTTTAATCATTCGTTCATCCATTAATACATGCATTCGTCATTGTGTTCCTCTTTCGTTATCTTTCACTTCTCGTTTAGGTCCTGTCAAGCTTTACCCACTTCATGGCACGCAGCCATGATTACTGTGGTCGAATGACAAGGACCCCGTTACATCTTTTCTTGCACATTGGATATCTTTTGTACCACTACCATCTGCTATACCCCGAACGTTATTAGCTACCGGGCTGAAGTCATTAAATGAACAGCAAAACGTATGCCACGGTACTAGAGGTAAGCGGTAGGGATACCATACATATGGTCAATCACTAAGAAGGACCCGTTAAACTTATCCAATGTTTGCAAGTCATCTTTCATTAATTCGTTCGTTAATGCATGTATTCATCATCTTTTAATCATTCGTTCATTCATTAATACATGCATTCGTCATCGTGTTCCTCTTTCGTTATCTTTCACTTTATGTTACATAATACTTCGTTCGTTCGTTCATTAATACGTAAAGCCATGGAAAGATATTCATACATTATGATAAGGAACACACACATCATACATACATCATCACACATATCATCATACGTACATCGTCATACATAACATCATACATGCATCATCATACATCATCATACATAACCTCGTACATACATAGCCTACATCATCAATCATCACTAGGCACTTACTCCCGTATCCTTCCCGAATCCGGGACTTACTATGCGTCATCTTGGTGCAGTAGCACTAACTGTCCCTCCAAGACCGTGGGGACTCATACTAGGACCTTATATAACATATCGAGTCCACAACCATACCTTAGACGTATAACACTACATTATACCCCGACGGGCCATACATACATACGTCAATAAACAAGTTTATATGTGTTCCAGCCCCAAAATTATTTATAATCAGTAAATGAGGGGTCCTAGAACTCACCTGTGCTTGACAATCAGCTTCTTAATCAAGCCTTAAAGTCGCGGGTCACACTACACTGCCTGCAGATAAGTTAACACTCAAAAGAGTTAATTTCTGCCTAATTTTGCTACTAAGTTCGCAGGTAGTTTCGCCCTTAAATTCGCCAGCAGTTTCGCCGGGCAAATCAGCAGTTTCGCTGCTAGTTTCGCCGGGCAGCATTCTGCCAGTTTCGCTGGACAGATTCGCTACCTCGAGCGTCCAACTTTCGTTGGAATTCCCTAGTTTCACAATATCTAAGGTCAACTTGGGCACTGACATAGTCATCAGCGAAACTATGGTTTCGCTCAGGCGAATATGTAGTTTCGCCAAAGCGAAATTGTAACTTCGCTGTAAACCCTTCCAGTTTCGCTGGACGAACCTACAGTTTCGCTGGTCGAGACCTTAAATTCGTAGAACGAGCTGAAATTTACGAATCAGCTCGTTTTAGCCAAAAAATCCAGTCCTTTCCACCCAAACCCTTGGATTATCATCCAGGAAGCTATATCTAAGCTCATTACACGTTTTCTTACCCTAAAACGTGTGTTTTGGGGTGATTTTTGCCACTTTAAAACCTCAAAAACCCCCATTCGGGTTTTTCACCAAATGTAGCAATTTAGATACGTTTCTTACCTTGATTCTCGTAGTTTAGGATTCCACAAACACCAGCCTTCGATTCTTGACCACCCGAGCTTCAATCCGGCACTTTCTCTCTCTACACTTTCTCTCTCTACACTTTCTCTCTCTAGAATGGCGTTTGAGTGAAAATGAGAGTTGCTCAGCTGATCCATCTATTTATATGCCAGGCGTTCCCGGGACCCCAAACTCGTTAAACTCGTGACCCGGAGGGTTAACTCGGTGTAATACCCACAACCATTTTATATTTATTAAATGGTTTTTCATCCGAGCCCATCACTATCACTTGACTCGATTAGAAAATTTTCCGGGTGTTACACTTCAGAATGTAACACTTGCGATTGTCAAACATCACTTTGAAGCCCTTGTCACATATCTGAGACACTAAAAGCAGATTGTTTTCCAATTGTTGAACAAAATTGACTTTATCAAATCTTACCTTTGCATTACCTACTTCTCCTTGAGTGGTAATGTATCCTCCTTTGTTACCAGCAAAGGAAACATGCCCCCCTTTGATTTGTTTGACATTGAAAAGGAGAGACTTATTTCCCGTCATGTGCTTGGAAGCTCCGCTATCTACAATCCATGTATTGGTAGACGCACAATAGCGGACAACGTGCACATAATAGAAAACAATTAGTTAAGGAGGGGGACCCAAGCCTTGACTGGCTTGGGTTTCCCAGAGGCATCACACATTATGAACTCAACCCACTGTCCTTTATCAGATGGTGGTATCTCAACCTTCAATTTGTCACTGCATTCAGACACATCAGACGTTTTTGCTTTCCATAAACCATCCTTATGAAAGGATTGTTTGTGATAAACAGTTGACTGATTCACAATTTGAACCTTAGGTTTAGTTTCCAAAACAGGTTTCACCTCAGGCATCACAGACTTGCCAGTGACTTGTCTGTGTTGTCTGTGGTGTTGAGGAGGTTTATAAGACCTGGCAGGTGTGTTAGACCTAACAGGAGTCTTAGATCTCTATTTTGGGAACTGTTTAACTTCTTTTTCCAGTTCAATCTTAATCCTAGGTGTCTGATAGCGAGGACAATTTGAAGAGATGTGACCTTGTTGACCATAAGTGTAACAGGATCTCCTTTCAAAAGGACTAGGAGATCTCTTATGGGGTGGGGAATAGATCTCAGGTAAGGATTTTTTTGGTCTCAGTCTTTTAATTTTCACCTTCCATGACAAATTTTACTTGTTTAACATTATGATTAGCTTGTCGTTGAAGATGAGTGTTATCTTTCTTAACCGTTTTAGTTTGAGTGGTTTTGGAAATCTTAGGTTGTGTAATAGCACATTTTGAACCCAACCCAAGAGATGCATGAACATTCTCTTCCACCCGGTTTTCAGTGATGTTTTTACCAGTTGTGCCTGATGTTGATGTTATCTGATCAGCAGTCGGAGGAATAGGTTTAACTGCTGTGTCCGGATCACTGACCAGAGGAGTTGTCACCATATGGTTCTTTATTGGATTATTATTGATTGGACGTTGTTTAGTGTTCAGAAGAATCTCATGTGGTGGAGGCACAACCTTATAACCCAAACCCTCCCCGTTGTTGCGTTCCTTAACCAAGTTTTTCAAAATATGTGAAGAACTAGCAAGACTGTGAAGTTTTTGTTTTAAAGACTCATTTTCAACTTGTAAAATTGCTTTGTCCTTTTTAGTTTCTTCAATAGTCTTTAAATAGTACTTAATGTCATTTTCTTGGTTGAATGCAACAACTTCAGTTTCTTTTAACTGTTTCTTTAATGCCTCAAGTTTTTCTTTATAGCTACTTTCATTTTGTTTTAAAACTCTGTTTGCCTCTGTGCACAATTTTAAGTCATTTACTAAGTTATCATTGTGATCTAATAACCTAGCAAATTTCAGATCAATGCTTTCCCTAAATTTATCTCATTCAACACAAGCATGTTTAGGAAAAAGTTCATCTTTTGATGCTACCTATGCCGATGTGGATGTTCCTGCCATGAAAGCATTTTGAGACTTTGGTTGTGCTTCAGATTCAGCATTCAGCTCATTTTCAACAATTTGATTTACAGCAGCTAAGGTCTCATCCATGTCAGCAGTATCATTTTCAACTGAGTTCTCCCCCTCACTCGCTGAGTCTTCATTTAGATCTTCAACAGATGCAATGTTGGCTTCACTATCAGATAAAATTCGGAAGGACCAGTCCTGTTCTTCATCACCTTGAGCTACCATTGCCTTTGAGTCACTGCTTGTTGAGGCTGTATTTTTCTCTTTCTCTTGTTTGTTGAAGGAGGAGAACGGGTTCCCATTGCAGGTCTTCTTCGGTTTAACACATTCCCGCTTGAAGTGGCCCTTTTCTCCACAGTTGAAACAGGTGACTTTGGACTTGTCGAATCCAAAAGTAGATCTTTGGTAGCCACCAGATTCTGTCCTGTCTTCTTCACAAACTTCTTTGCTCGTCGCACAGCACTTGCGAGAACCCACATTATGTCCATCCTCTCCAGTTCATATTCATCCACCTGCTCGTAGTCTTCATCAGCCAGGTGACAATTTCCAATTTTCCCTGCTACTAAACCATCATAGGAATGAACCACAGCAGCAAGTAGGTCCATGTCTCCTTAGCCACTTCCACAGTTACTTTTCCCAGATTTTCTGTCACTAACTTCGTTGACTGAGTAACTGTAGATCTTTGTTGAACCCCTGATGACACATGTGACTCACCACCGGACTATGAGCTTTGTTCAGTTGTAGATGATGCAATGGACACAAAAACAGTCTGTAGAGGAGCGCTGGAGGATTTAGCAGTTGAAGTAGGGGTAACGTTTTAGAGAGATGGATCTTGAGTGAATGCTCGTTTCTTTGTCCTGTAATTGTGCCTCGCCTCTTCTTCTCTCAGTTTCAGGATGAAATCATTTATATCTAAAGTCTCCAGCACTGAGTTATATCGAAGAGTGGAGATGAACGAATCCCACTTCTCTGGTAGCCCATTAGCCAAGCTTGTCACCTTTTCTTCCTTAGACGTTGTAACACCATGAGTGTGAAGTTCACTCATTAAATGATAGAAGCGATCAATGATATCATCCAAGCTTTCATTTCCAATAGACGAGAAGTTGTCAAATTCTTTCTTCAATAATTTTGTCTTTAGTGACTTAAGTGTTGAATTACCATCATATCTCTTCTCAAGAGCATCCCATAATTTTTTACTCTGCTTATGTTCTGAATATTGATGGAAGATGTCTTTAGGAATTGACTGGGTCAACATTGCGTAAGCTTTCTTCTCTACATTATAAGTAACCTTTTGTGCATCACTCAGACCAGTCAAAGTCAGGGGTATTCCATCAGCACCAACTGGCATATTGTAGCCAGTTTCAATAGCGTTCCAGAGATTGGTATCCACTCCATTTAGATGAAATTCAAATCTTTGCTTCCACCGAGGAAATTCATCAATAGACAGTAGCTTAGGTGGTTTATTATGGTTCCCAATCTCATTTTCCAGTAGCAAAAGGTTCTGGATCATTGAGTCCTTTCCTGCTGAGAATGCGAAGTTCTCTGAGTCCATTTTGTCTTAGTCTTTAACTTGAAAAACAAACTGTGTAGGCGACTGAGATGGGCGACTGAGAGACGACTGAGACAATCACTGTGTGATTGAACTGAGTCATACGACTGGGCAGCAGATTAAGGCTGTTGTGCGACTGGACAGACCGACTGAGTCAATCGTGCGATTGAACGAGCGATTGAGTTCAGTCGTACGATTGGACTGGGCGATTGAAGTTCAATCGTGCGATTGAGATAATCGTGCGACTGAGGCTGCTGAAATCAAGATTTTTCACACACCTTGACCTAAAACGCAATTTTTGACATGCTAGTCGGCTGCAACTCGAAAAAGACTCAATTTTCAGAACATGCACACGTAAAAACTTGATTTTGAGCAGAAAGAAAGGATCTTTCCGCTTAAAAACGTTGACTTTTTCAAAACAAGATTGAATCCATGAAGAATCAAGAGCCAAGGCTCTGATACCACTTGTTAGGACCATGTACGTACGGAGTACTAACTGATTCAAAACGTGAAACCAGATCAAATAGCGCGGAATCCTATTTGATTGGCGATCCAATCAGGGAGAACGTTAATCCGATCAAAACTAACAATGAGAATACGTTAAGAATTGATTAGAATCGATCAGAAACGTTCTATGAAGTTGGAAGGGACTCTCTGGATGAACCGGAACGGCTAGGGTTGATAATTCTCGAAGTGTCTACGTTTTTCCACGAATTAAGTGGTATTTATAGGTTACAGCTTTCATTCGTATGACCGAGCCAAGCGACAGGCCCAGTCGTGCCACTGAGTCATACGACTGATTTGCATGGTCCAGTGGTGCGACTGAATCAGAATAGCTGTAAACCTATATAACATGTTCATATATGCATGTAATAATGATTGATATTAATAGATATGACATTAAACAACCAATAAACATTCATAGAAGAGTTTTTTCATTTCATTGACAGAACATTACATATGTGTCACAAGATGAAAGTCTATTACATTGAAGCTCACTAGATTAGACCTAGGGACTTGCACCAACAGAGTCTTCTGATTTCACTATTTTTTTTGTATTTTTTAAAAAAAATTCTAAGTATTAAGTGGAGATGCGCTTGAACAGTACATAAACGTTTATAGAGTTGAGAAACTTCTGAGTTTGTAACTAAACAGTCTAAGGGAATGCCTTAGAAAACTTTTCAACAACCGTCTAGAGTAGAAACGTCTGAACAGTTGCAAAATGTCTGAACAGTTGTCAGACGTCTGGAAGTTTCAATCGTCCAAACAGTTCTGATACGTCTACACAGTTGTAAAACGTCTAGAATTACTTGAGCTCAAGCAGTAGCAAAACTACTCAACAGTGTAAAAACGTCTGCTTGAAAAGCGCCTAAACAGTGATCAAACGTCTGAACAGTGCTCAAACGTCTAAACACTTGGGCAATTTTCAGTGATTCTCAACCCTCATGCGTCACATTCATCATACTCTTATGAATGTAACAAACTCAATTTTTCTAAAATCGATCAAAACTTGATGAATTGAACCGAATTCTTTCAATTAAGTAGGTTTAATGCCGATTAACAATCTTCTATATTCAATTTCCTTGATTATCAACAAACGATCAGTGAATCTTCCAAATTTCAGTTCGACAAAGATGAACACTTTTCGAACCAAATTTCGACTAACATTCTAAAATTTGATGAATTCGACTGCTAATTGTGGTTCAATTTATGTTTATGATGATTAAACACAACTTAAAACCACAATATTTCAATGGAATTGCTCATCAATCACAGAATTAAGTAAATTTTGAGTTTTCAAAGTTCGACAAAACTCAATTCACTCAACCAACAGCTCTGATACCATTTGATAGGATCAAATGTACTAATCTGTGATGATATTAGTTAACAATTCAATGAAAAACACAATCAAAGTAATCAAATCTAAGCACAATATCAACAAAATTCAATGAGTTTATTGATATAAAGCAAAGACAATTACAAAGAAGTGTAAGCAGATTCTCGTCTAATAACCTACACAAGTCTACGCTATATATACTACCAATAAACACAAAAGAAAGGAACTAACTAATTACAATACTAGTCCCTATACTATTACAAAAGACAAAAAGACACATAAAGACAAAATGTTAATCTTTGAAGAAGTACTAACAAGAAGTGATGGAGACATTGAGAAAGGAGAAGTTCTATGCTATGTTCTCCAAGTGTGCGTTCTGGTTGCGTGAAGCTCAGTTCTTGGGTCACATGGTAAATATCGAGGGGATTATGGTAGACCCGGCAAAGGTGGAGTCAGTGATGCAATGGAATTCTCCAAAGACGCCATCTGAGATCCGTAGCTTCTTAGGGTTAGTGGGATGTTATTGAAGATTCATCCAAGACTTCTCCAAGATAGCTTCTCCGTTGACTAAGCTGACCCGTAAGGATGTGAAGTTTGTATGGGGTCAAGATCAAGAGAAGGATTTTGAAGAGTTAAAGATGAGGTTAACTCAAGCTCCTGTTTTATCCTTACCTGAAGGAAGCGAGGATTTGGTAGTCTATTCGGATGCTTCTTACTCGAGGTTGGGTTGCGTGTTGATGCAAAGAGGGAAGGTTATAGCCTACGCATCCCGATAGTTGAATGTTTAAGAGGTTAATTATCCTACTCATGACTTGCAGCTAGCAGCTGTGGTTTTTGCCCTGAAGATTTGGCAGCACTACTTATACGAGACGAAGTGCACAATCTTCACTGACCACAAGAGCTTGAAGTACTTCTTCAAGCAGAAAGATTTGAACATGAGGCAAAGACGATGGTTGGAGCTCATAAAGGATTATGATTGCGAGATCCCCTACCATTCGGGCCAGGCCAACGTGGTGGCGGACGCCCTTAGCCGAAAGAAAAGACCCGAACCGATCCGGGTGAAGGCATATCAGTTGAATATGACCTCTGATGTGATGATGCAGGTCAAGGCGTTTCAAGACGAGGCTTTGAAAGAAGATCATCTTTACTCGGAATGAATGAAAGGTCTAGTCGCATAATTGGGTTAGAATACTCTCGGTGTTAGAACACGATCTGGACGAATGTGGATTCCTTGTTATAGGGAATTATGTGGAAAGATCATGGATGAGGCTTATAAGACTCGATACTCCATTCATCACGGTGCTACCAAGATGTACCATGATATGAAGAAGGATTATTGGTGGCCGGGTATGAAGCATGACGTAGCGGAATACGTGAGTAAGTGTCTTACTTGTTTGCAAGTGAAGGAGGAGCATCGAAAACTGTATGGGAAAATCCAACCTTTTGATATACCCGAGTGGAAGTGGGAGCATATCACTATGGACTTTATTACGAAGTTACCGCATACCCCGAGAGGGTATGATGCTATATAGGTGATAGTTGATCGTTTGATGAAGAGTGCACACTTCCTACCGATCTGAGAAATGTATTCCTCTGAGAGACTCGTAGATTTATTCATCAAGGAGATTGTAGCTCGTCATGGTGTACCGGTGTCTATTGTATCTAATCGTGACACTCAGTTTACATCTATGTTTTGGAAGAGATTTCACGATACAATGGGGACGAGGTTACATATTAGCACGACTTATCATCCTCAGACGGATGGTCAGTCAGAAAGAACCATACAGACTCTTGAAGATATGCTTCGGGCATGTGTCATTGACTTTAGAGGAAGTTGAGATGACCACTAACCGTTAGCTGAGTTCTCATATAACAATAGTTATCATGCCAGCATTGGTATGCCACCTAATGAGATGCTATACGGTAGAAGGTGTAAAACACCCATTTTTTGGGGTGATATTGGTCAGAAGGAGTTGGGAAGTGTTAAGGTGATCGAGGGCTACGACTAAAAAACTAGCAAAGATCAGAGCTTTCATGAAGGTGGCGAAGGATAGACAAAAGTCGTATGCGGATAAAGGACGTAGACCGATTGAGTTCAAGGTAGGAGATAGAGTCATGTTGAAGGTCTTACCTTGGAAGGGTATCATTCGGTTTAGGAAGCGGGGAAAGTTGAGCCCGAGATACATAGGGCATTTCTGAATCATTGCTCGTGTAGGAGAGGTGGCCTATAGGTTAGAACTACCCGATGAATTAAGTGGAATTCATCTGACATTCCATGTATTTCATCTGCGAAAGTGTTTAGCAGACGAGGATATGGTAGTACCACTGGAAGATATCGAGGTAGATGAACGGCTCAATTATGTGGAGCAACCAGTGGTGATTATTGATTGTAAAGAGAAAAGGTTAAGGAATAAAGTGGTTCCTCTTGTGTGTGTACAGTGAAAGCACAGGATGGGATCCGAGTCTACGTGGGAGACTATTAAGACCGAGTAAGAACTGGTACTAATCGAAACTACGTGAAACTAGATCAAATAGTGCGGAATCCTATTTGATTGGAGATTCAATCAGGGAGAACATTAACCTGATCAAAACTAATGATTAGAAAATGTTAAGAATTGATTAGCAATGATCAGGAACGCTCTATGAAGTTGGAAGGGATGACTTGGACGTTCTAGGACGGCTAGGATTGTGAATTCTCGATGTGTTCGTTTTTCCACGAATTAAGAGGTATTTATAGGTTACAGTCTTCATTTGTATGACTGAGCCATGAGTATGGCTCAGTCGTGCGACTGAGTCATACGATCCACTCACACCGACGACTCACCCACACGATTGATTCTTTCGTACTACTAAGCCAGTCTTATGACTCAATCGTGTGTTTGACTCAATCACATGGTTCAGTTGTGCGACTGGCCCATTAGCATGGTCCAGTCGTGCAACTAGATCATAAGCCTTGGTTAAACACATTCCTGAACCTTTAACGATACAGAACTATGTCTAACAACTGTAAACCCATATAATATGTTCATATAAGCATGTAATAAACAATAATATAAATAGATACGACATTCAATAACCAATAATCATTCAATAAAGAGTTTTCATTACATATATCAAAACATTACATCAGTGTAATCAAAGTGAAAGTCATTTACATTTAAGCACACTAGAACTAGAACTAGGGACATGTGTACCAACAAACTCCCCCTGGGGCCTAGTTCTATCTATTCTTTGACTTCCTTTGAAAACTCTTCATATTTCTTGAATCTTTCCTCTTTCGAGACCCCAACATGAATATCAAAAGCGAAGCATAAGCGTATGACATGTTGAAACTGAAGCACTTTCATGATATCTTGCGTATCAAAAAATAGTGGCCACTTGTACAATGTGTAGACGTCGTCTGCAAACAAGTTTGTGAGCCATATTGGGTCGAACACCCTTATTGTCTCGATTGTTCCCTTCCTATTCAAAACAATGACGGCTTCTCCAGTACGCCAGTCATAATACAACCATTAGAAATGGGGTGTAAAGTCTTGTGGCATCTCCTTCAAAGGTATACGTGACATTGTGCGCGGAGGGTGCCATTTCAAGACAATTGTCGGCCTTCCAGTAATGGGATTAACTTCAGACCTTTTGATATTCCTAGTCGGTTGTTGAGGTCTAGAGTTAACCCACCTGGTGTGGTACTCTCTTTTCAACGCAGCCTCAAACCAGCCTGACATCTTCTTCGGGTCGGCATATAGCAGCTTTAGGTGTGCCAGCTAGTTGAGCTCAAAACCGGGAAGAGGCTTTAGATCATGTGGAAATCTAAAGTACTTTATTCCCCTCTCCCTCTTCACTGCGTAAAAACTCAGATCCTCAAAGTATGCCCACGCTATGATCTTCCCTAACACCTTGAGATGCTTCTTCGCTTCGTAGAGCTTGGTGTAGGTACTTGGCTTTGGTGCAGCGCGCTGGGCTCGAATCTCTGCAAAACAAGCCGCCCATTCAGCCTCTCTGATGTCCACATCAGCGTCCGAGGCTTGGGCTTGGCTTGTTGATGTCTCTGCCTCCTTTTCTAACTGATTCAACTTCTCCAATGTATCACTGCCAAGAGTACTTCCCAAGTTAGGAACCACATTTCCCTCTCGGTCAGTGTACTCTGGATAATACTGGGCTGTGACGTGCTCGATCTCTATTTCATCTACATCGTTAAGCTCATCATCACTAGCCACATCAACAGTTAGAGCGTCTTTAACAATCTCATCTGGGTTCAGCCGGAACATCTCAGCAAGTTGCTCGTCAGTAAGGTCATGAATTATTTCTCCTTCTTCGGGAGTATAACTCACAGACCTCCTGACAATCCCTTGCAAATCAAGTATCATTGTTAATTGAGACTTGATTTACTGTAGGGGAGCAACGTCATATTCATCTTGCTGAGATGTTTGATCTGCTTGAATTAAACATGTAAACACATCAATAGTTAGTAAGTGGTCAAGACAATCAAACATTTGATAATGAAATATAAACATTAATTTAAATAAAATTAATACATGATTCAAGTACAAAGCTTTCAAAAATACATAGACATCTAAACGTTACTTTTCTCCTGAATCATGTCAGGATCTTCTACAGTCGGGGAAATAGGTGGAGCAGATGATGATGCTCTTTGGTCTTGTTTTCTATTCGTTCCTCGCTCTTGACCCGGAGCTGAGGCAGATGCAGCGGCATCACCTTCTTCTTCATCATCATCTTCCCGCCTTCCTCTTGCTTCTCCCTCACCACTGACCTCATCATCATCATCACTCTCATTATCTTCACCACCATCATCATCATCATCATCTCCTTCTCCGATCTTAAGAGGCTCATCCTGAGATCCTTTAAGCTTGAGCATGATGGTCTTATTAGCAGCCTCTAACTCCTCTATCTTCTTTGCTGATTCCACCTTATGCTCTTGGAGTTGGGTAATCTGCTGGGTTTTCTGTGAGGTCTGCTGTGCTTGGGTAGCATTGAGCTCCTCAAGCCGACGTATCTGTGCAGTCTTCTCCTCATCAGCAGCCAACAACCTCAGCACCATACGATTCAGTGCTGACAGCTGTTCCTCCAATCCAATGGGAGGAAGGGATGATCCAATAGGGAAACTGGGATGTGAGGATGGTCTGGCTTGGTGGCTGGTGGTGGTAGTGGTGGTTGTGGTGAATATGGGTGGTGGTGAATGAATCGGTGGAGAAGTATGGGGTATAGAAGTGGAAGGTGGAGGTGTGGTAGTAGTAGTGGGTGGTGTGGTAGTAGTGGTGGTGGCTGTAGTGGTAGAGGTGGTGGCTGTAGTGGTAGAGGTAGTCGTAATCAACGTGAACCTCGGCCTCATCCCCTTCTTGCCATAGGGCTGAGCCATCCTCTTCTTCCATGTCCCCTTTGACACGTAGGCTCCCCCTTGGCTGTTGGGTTGGTGTGGGGAGTAAGAAGGATTAGAAGTAGCCTCCCCAGACTCACCTTGGCGTCCACCAACCGCCCTCACGCCTCTCTCAATGGCTACGACCCGGCTTCCCACCGTTTGTACCATAGGCTCTTCGTCTGACTCCTCCTCCTCATCAGGCTGAAACTCCTGATCGAATCCGACAGTCTCTATACCTCCTTGGGTAGATGGCGGAGATGTAACATCAGCACAACTTGCCCTAGTTTGAGAGGGGCCGGTATCTCCACCATCACCACTGTCATCGTCATCCGAGTCGTCAATCGGGAGCACAATCTGCTCGGTATCCGAATCGTTATCATCGTGGCGCCCGCCTAGCTGGCGCCACATAATCCTCCCGGGCCAGATGCCCGAACAGTCGCCTTACCGGGGGCTTCACCTGCTTGCCCCGGTACACCTTCATCCGTCCGAGGGTGGTATCATCCATCACCTCTAGGACCACGATGTCCACCTTCTCCTTCGCCAGTGAAGGGAGGTTTTGATCGATAATCATTTGCATAAAGCGTGGGTACATGCAGAAGCTCTCTTTGCCCTTGGCCTTAATGTTCTCCACCAGATAGGTAAAGATCATCCTCGAGAAGCTGAATGGGTGATTCATCACCAACGCCACGTAGGCGTTCTGCATCTGATCTGATAACTCATCGAAGCCTCCCTTCCGTGAGGAGATGCATCTCAACAGTACGTGGGCTAAGTACTCGAGTTGGGGGCATAGGTTGCTCTTGTTGAGCACACTTGTGTTGATGTTCCCCGAGTACTTAGCCCTCGGGAAACATCCTCAAACAGTAAGGGGATGCAGTCGTGTAGGGCAGTCAGCATCATCTCCGAACTCTAAAACAGTCCTGATTTCCTCCTCTGTGATCTCTATATCCTCCCTAAAGATGGAACTCCTGATACGATGGGGCTCGGAGGACCTGTCTGCTGTAGCGCTTTCCCAGAAAGCTTGCTGAACTGATCGGTAAGGTGTGCACACTGTAGAGATCGCACGGAAGATCCTCGATCTCCGTAGAAAAGTGATGATACCAGAGAACTCAGCTGCGTTGCGTGACGACAGATCAAGATGAGCACAAATGTTATGTTTTGTGCTCATCATCCACCGACTCGCCATCTGTGACACAAAGTAAATAAATGTTAGTAAGTGTCAATGAGTAGCAGTTTGATTCAATAAACTTGAAAACTTTTGTTCAGTCATGCGAATGAACTGTGCGACTAAGATCTAGTCGTGTGAATAGACTGTGCGACTGAGATCTAGTCATGCGAATGAGCTCATATGTACGACTGAGTCATGCGACTGGGCTTAGATGTATGTTCTCTCATGCGGTTACCTCAGTCGTGCGACTGAACTCATACACATGGTTCAGTCGTGCGATTCAGCGATTAGTCCATCTCAGTCGTGCGATTGAGCCATTCGCATAGCTCAGTCCTGCGATTGAAGTTCATCAGGGTGTGAATTCGCATGACAGACTGTTTGTCCGTTCAAATTCAAATTTTGAGCAAAACATGATGTTAGACGTTGTGTCTTGGCTTATTAAGTTGGCACATATCCGACTAAACTCCTAATAACTTTTATTTGATCAAGATACTTTGTTTAATGGTTTATTTGTCAAACTAAGTCTCGGTTCTATTTAGATCTTAAGTTTGATCATTTGGACGTGTATTACTGATCTTTGAGGTTGAACGTCGTCGCGTAATACCTGTAGAGTCAGTACAAATCGTCAGAATAAGTCACATAAGGGTCTATAGAGATCAAACAGTATTTTGGCAGAGTGAGTTTAGGTCGTGCGTTTGAGAGGACGATTGGAGTGAATGAACAACTGCGACCGACTCCCCTTCTATTTATACTAGGGTTTCCTCCAGTCGTGCGATTGAACCTAGTCGCATGATTGATTCGTGCGACCGAGGGTCAGTCGTGAGACTTGTCCATTCGGTCACCTCCAATCATGCGATTGAGGGTCATTCGTGCGACTGTCACAGTCGGTCACCTCCAATCGTGCGATTGAGGGTCATTCGCGCAACTGTCACAGTCGATCACCTCCAATCGTGTGATTGGGTTCATACTGATGGTCCAGCCGTACGACTGGTCCATACTCATGGTCCAGTCGTGCGAATGGCTCATACTTATGAATTTTGACTTTATGACCACATGACACATAGCCCCTTTTACCAGTTGATAAAACATTTTGAGCATTCGATCATCTCAGACATGACCATTTTAACTTAAAGAACCTTTGATCACCTCAGACGTGATCCATTTATCCACCTGATCACCTCAGACGTGATCCATTTATCCACCCGATCACCTCAGACGTGATCCATTTATCCACCTGATCACCTCAGACGTGATCCATTTATCCACCCGATCACCTCAGACGTGATCCTTTTACTTTTTCAGAAACAAGTGATTCAAGATTTACATTAAGTTCCTTTTGTGACATTCACAGAGATAAATCTCGTAGCACAGTCCGACACTGACACACTATACATCAAACTTGAAAAACTAGAAAACTAAACTAACTAACAAAAATAAACATGTTTTTATGATTTTGTTAGGGTAGGGTCTAAAAACACTTTAACAATCATTTTAAAATTATTCCCCCCTAAGCAGAACAGCCTATTAGCATTAACTTCATTTCTAAGACAGATTCATATAGAATCAGACATGCATAAACGCAATTACTTGGAACTTTTATAGATATATCGAAATGGAAACAAACATATTTACATATCACAGTTTCTCATTCATCTAAGACTTCTAAGCGCTAACTAAAAATCATGCTTGATCTGTTATATAACACACATTGATATTGAACATCAGGCAGTGCAGCCACGACGATTGTCAGTATACTTGTCCACTTAAATCCATACACAGATTTTTGACACACATCAGTCATTAATTAGGTGAATTAGATCAACAAGTATTTGTGTGTCCCACAGGTATATGGTAATCAATCTTCCTTAGGAGATTTTTGAGCGGGTCAGGGGAATAAGAAGATTTTGGTTCTAAGAGCTTTCAAAGAGATGCAAAGCCTCAGGTCAGTGCTATCGCCCAACAGAGAGGCGCAAACAACAATGAATTCTTAGAATGGATAGGTTATGCCAAGCCTCAGGTGAGTGCCATCGCACAACAGAGAGGCGCAAGACCTATCTTCTTCTTAGAAAAATATTATTTAATATACAATTAAGCAGTGATGTTTGTCATCTTTTTGCTCTATGTTTTTCGGTTCTTTGCACACACTTGTGGCATTCAGTTGCTCCTCACCCCTTATTGCAAATTGATTGATTGTGCAAACCAGGGATACTATAGGAACCCACAGCTTGTTGATTGTTTTAATTTTAAGTTGAATCACCAATGGTGTCTACTAGTCTATTGTGTTGAATCTACCGACACATCGTATAATGAACTAGCACCTCCCTAGATCGACTTTCTCGGTGTAATTTCAGTAACAAACAAGCGTACTATCATTTTCCCAATTTGTTAGACTTAGAATTCTCTGAATAACAATTGTCTGTGATTTAATTAAACTAAAATTGCAAAAATTGAAAATCTTTTTGGTGTTCCAAGTAACTCGACGCCTGTGTACCATCACTTTCCATAGTGTTGAATCACATTCTTAAATTTGTTGTTATTGCCTTTTTAGCTTATCTGCCTTCCCTCTTTTTTTATGTAAGTAACAAACTAACTAAATCTCCGCCTAAAATTTTAAAAACCAAAAATCTTTTTGGATTTTTGAAATTTTCTAAAGCAAGAAATAAATAGAAACAGTAAAAACAAAATTAAAAGCTAGACACGGTCAGACTTAGCACTTGATTCCTCTGGAATCACATCTTATTTCTTTTTCATGACATTGAACTACAACAGATAGAAAAATCTGGCTTTATCAAACGGTTTAGTGTAGAAGTCGGAGCGCTGAAAATCCGTGTTTATTTTAATCACATCAATTAACTTTTTTCACAGCAGTCGCGTATGAAATGATACTTTATGCCAATATGTTTTATTTTAGGGTGTTGAACAGGATTTTTAGTTACAGCTATGGCAGCAAAATTATCAACAAATATAGGGGTATTAGAAAATTGCAAACCGTAGTCCCGCATTTGCTGTTGAATCCAAATGATCTGAGAGCAGCAACTTTCAACAACAACGTATTCAGCTTCACATGTTGAAAAGGCAATAGATGTCTGCTTCTTGCATTGCCAGGTGACTAATCGCCTTCCAAAGAACTGACACCCCGCTAATGTAGACTTGTAATTCACTTTGCGTCCACCATAGTCTGAGTCACTAGACGCAGCTAGCTCAAAGTCATCATCATGAGGATACCATAACCCCAGTGTTGGTGTACCCTTCAGAAAATGAAAAATCCTCTTCACCCCGATCAGATGGTTTAGTTTTGGTTTGTCTTGATATCTGGAGCAGAGACATGTGGCGTACATGATATCTGGATGTGGGGCAGTGAGATACATGAGAGATCTGATCATCCCATGATACATAGTGGCATCCGCCAAGTCCCCATTATCATCTGGTGCCATATCATGGTTTGTGGCAAGTGGGGTACCGGCAGCAGTGATATTTTCCATATCAAAACGACTTAGAATGTCTCCACATACTAAGTCTGATGCAGAAAAATACTGGTAGGTGTCTGATCCACTTTTAAACCTAGGAAGAACTTCATCTCTCCCATGGCACTCATTTCAAATTCTTCCTTCATCACAGATTCGAATTCTTTACATAACTCTTTGTTTCGGGAACCGAAGATTATGTCATCCATATAAATCTGCACCATTAGTAAATCTCCATCTTTCTCTTTGATAAATAGCGTGCAGTCGACCACACCCCTGCGAAAACCATGTTTTAGTACGTGGGTGGAGAGCTTCTCATACCAAGCTCGAGGAGCTTGATGTAGCCCGTACAGAGCCTTGTCCAGCTTATAGACTCTGTCCCAATGGTGCAGATCTTTAAATCCTTCGGGTTGACTAACGTATACTAATTCATAGATTTCCCCATGAAGGAATGCACTTTTATTATCCAGCTGATAAACCTTGATATTCATGTAGGATGCATAGGCCAGAAAAATGCGAATAGCATCCATTCATGCCATTGGTGCAAACACTTCATTGTAGTCGACTCCCTCGACTTGTCTGAAGCCTTGAACGACCAATCTTGCCTTATTTCTGATTAGAACACCTTAGTCGTCCTTCTTGCAGCGTAGCACCTATTTGGTGCCTATTACTTTCACTCCTTTGGGCCTGTCAATGAGTGTCCACACTCCATGCTTCTTGAACTGTAGCAGTTCTTCTTGCATAGCATTGAACCAGGCCTCATCCTTTAGGGCATCACTTACGTCTTTGGGCTTGACTTGAGAAACAAAACATTTGAAAGCCCCATCATTCACATAGCCCTTTTCCATAATTGCAGCATAATCAGTAGAGTATAGCTGATTTCTCATCTGCACACCAGAGTGAAGATCCCCAATGATAGTCTCCGGGGGATGATTCACACTGATCCTAGTCATAGGTGTCGTAGGAACGATAACTTCAATATCCAGATTTGTGATGGCAGGTTCAGTATCCGGATTCCCTAATGCATTCTCAGCATCTGTTGAGCTTCTATCTTGATTAACATTATGCTCATTTCTTGTCTCAACTGCTTTTTCATCTTCTGATGAATCATCACTCTCGTCCTAAGCAGTTGTTGAAGATCCGAAGCACCACTGGCTGGTGCTATATTGCTGATATCCAGATTTGGTGTATTCAAGACATCAAACATCATCTGAGCAGCAATCTCGTCATCTAAACATGTCGGAGGAAGGTTGAATGCTTTGAAAAAGCCATCGTAATCGAAGAATGATGACGGACCTTTTCCAGCAGGGGGTGGTGTATCTTTGCACATCTACGTTGCACCACACTTCTACCTGACCTGTCGAGTTGTTATAAACCTGTTTGTCTGGTATACTGTATCCTAGAAAGATCACCTGATCTGCTTTCTCACTGAACTTGCCCTTCGGAGTTTTCTTCAGTAACGTACATGGAGCTCTGAATGGTTCCAGATACTCCAAGTTCGGTTTGCGCTTCTGAAGTAACTCATAGCAAGTCTTCCCATACCGTTTGACTACCAACACACGATTAAGCGTGTAGCATGCATTGGCAACTGCTTCATTCCAGAACTGTACTAGCAGCTTCGAATCTGCCAACATAGTCCTTGCAGTCTCGATCAAGCTCCTATTCTTGCGTTCAGCAACCCCATTCATCTGTGGCGTGTATGCAGAGGAGAACTGATGTACAATTCCCTTTTCTTTGCAGAAAGTATCCATCCACTGATTCTTGAATTCAGTTCCTTTGTCTGAACAAACCTTCCTGACCTTCAGATTGTAAAGGGACTCCAGTGTTGTGACGAGCACTTTGAAAGATTCAAAAGTTTCTGACTTAGCTTTCAGAAACATCACCCAGGAGAATCGTAAGTAGTCATCTATGACTACAAAGCAGTACTAGTCTCCAGCGATACTCTTTGTGCTGACAGGACCGAACAGATCCATATGCAGAAGCTCCAGGGGCATCTCAATAGAGTTAACATGCTTAGACTTGTGAGACTTCCTGGTCTACTTTCCCTTCTTCCACGAGACACAAAAATCTGAAAGTTTAAAGTTCTTGACAGTAACTCCATCAACTAAGTTGTTTTGAATTAGATGATTCATCTTCCTGGGATTTATGTGTCCCATTCTCCTATGCCATGAGATGGACTCCTTCTCCGTTGCTTTTGACAAAAAGCACTGAGCAGTGGACTCACTAGTAGATGCATTTGACATGTCCAAGACGTACAAATTGTTGTACCTTGACGCTGACATTAATACCTGCTCCTCCGGAATATCCATCTCCTTCTTCAGATCCTATTGTCAAACATTACTTTGAAACCCTTGTCACATATCTGAGAAACTGAAAGTAAATTCTTCTCTAACTGCTGAACAAAATTTACTTTAACAAACTTTACCTTTCCATTACCTACTTCTCCTTGCGCGGTAATGTAGCCTCCTTTGTTTCCAGCAAACGAAACATGTCCTTGCTTAATTTGTTTGACTTTGAAAAGGAGAGACTGATTTCCTGGCATGTGCCTGGATGCCCCGCTATCTACAATCCATGTGTTGGTAGAAGCGCTGTAGCGGACAACCTGCACAAAATAGAAAATAATTTGTTAAAGAGGGGGACCCAAGCGTTTACTAGCTTAGGTTTCCCAGAGGCATCGCACATCACAAACTCCATCCACTATCCATTTGGAGTTGGAGAAACCTCATTTTTCTGCTTATCATCATTATCAGACACATCAGATGTTTTAGCTTTCCACAGACCATCCTTGTGTAAGGCTTGTTTGTGGTAACCCGATGACTGATTCGTAGTTTGAACTTTAGGTCTATTTTCAAAAACTGGTTTTACCTCAGGCATCACAGACTTGCCAGTGGCTTGTCTGTGTTGTATGTGGTGTTGGGAAGGGGTGTTAGACCTGGAAGGTGTTTTAGACCTTGGTTTTGTGAAATTAGGTTTAACATCCGGATCTAGTTCGACTTTACGCCTAGGTGTCTGATAGCGAGAACAGTGTGAAGAAATGTGGCCTCTTTGTCCACAAGTACAACATGATCTCCTCTCAACAGGACTAGGAGATCTCTTGTGGGGTGGGGAGTACACTTCAGGCATGGGCTTTTTGGTCTCAACTTTTGGTTTTTCACCTTCTTTGACAAATTTGATTTGTTTAACATTATGATTACTTTGTTTTTTCAAATGGTTGAGATCTTGCTTAACAGGTTTAGACTGAGTAGGTTTTGAAGTCTTTGGTTGTGTAATAGCATATTGTGAACCCAACCCAAGAGGTACGTTATCATCCTCTTCCACCCAGTCCTTAATGATGATTTTATCCTTTGTGCCTGATGTTGAAGCCTTCTGATCAGCAACCGAGGTGCAGGTTTAACTACAGTGTCCGGATCACTGACCAGATGAGCAGTCACCACATGGTCCTTGATGGGGTTATTGTTAACAGGTCTCTGTTTGGTATTTAGAAGGATCTCATATGGTGGGGGCACAACTTTATAACCCAACCCTTCCCTATTGTTTCTTTCTTTAACCAAGTTTTTAATGATTTGGGAGGAACTAGCTAAACTATGTAGTCATTATTTTAATGACTCATTTTCCACTTGAAGAATAGCTTTTTCCTTTTAATTTCCTTAATTAAATTTAAATAAAACTTTATGTCATTTTTTTGGTTAAATGCTACAACTTCGGTTTCCCTTAGTTGTTTTCTCAACACTTTTATTTTCTCTTTATAATTGCTCTCATTTTGTTTTAACACCTTGTTAGCCTCGATGCACAGTTTTAAGTCTTTTACCAAATTGAAATTATGATCTAACAACCTAGCAAATTTTAAATCTATGCTTTCTCTAAATTTATTACAATCAACACAAGCATGTTTATCAAAGAGAGCTTCTTTCGATTCTACCTGCGCAGATGTAGAGGTGCCGGCCATGAAAGCAGCCTGGGGTTCTTGGTGTGTTGCAGATCATGCCTTCAGTTCATCCTCCACCAGGTGATCAATAGCAGCCATAGTCTAATTCACATCAGCAGTATCAAACTCAGCCAAGTTCTCCCCCTCACTCGCTCAGTCATCATTCAGATCATCAAACAATGCAATGTTAGCTTCACCATCAGATAAGAAACGGAAGGACCAGTCTTGTCCTTCATCACCCTATGTTACCATGGCTTTGGAGTCATGGCTGGTTGAAGCTACCTTTTTGTCCTTATCCTGCCTGTTGGTTGAAAAAACGGGTTGCCATTTCCAGTCTTCTTAGGTTTGACACACTCTCTCTTGAAATGGCCTTTCTTACCGCAGTTGAAACAGGTGACTTTTGACTTGTCAAATCCAAAAGTTGTATCCTTTGTAGCCACCAGGTTCCGTCTCATCTTCTTAATAAACTTCTTTGCTCTACGCACAGCACTAGCGAGAGCCCACACGATATCCATCTGTTCAAGCTCTGTTTCATCAACCTGCTCGTAATCTTCATCTTCCAAGTGACAGTTACCAATCTTCCCTGCTACTAACCCATCATACGAATGAACCATAACAGCAAGTAACTCCATATGCTCCTTAGCAACTTCCACAGTTACGTTGCCTAGATTCTCTGTCGTTAACTTCGTCGGTTGAGCTTCTGCAGAACTGTGTTGAACACTTGATGAAACACCAGACTCACCACCTGAAGATGCACTTTGAATGTTTGCAGATGTGTTAGACACGAAAGCGGTCTGCAAGGGTGCACTAGAAGATGCAGTAGTAGGAGTCACATTGTATAGAGAAGGATTCTGAGTGTAGGTTCCGTTTTTAGACTTGTACTTATGTCGTAGCTCTTCCTCCCTCAATTTCAGAACAAAATCATTTATATCCAACGGTTCCAGCACTTCATTATGTCTTAAAGTAGAAAGGAACGAATCCCACTTATCAGGTAAACCATCAGCCAGACTCGACACTTTATCTTCCATACACGTTTTAACCCCATGAGTGTGCATTTCACTCATCAAATGATAGAAGGGATCGATAATGTCATCCAAACTCTCATTTCCGATTGACGAGAAGTTGTCAAATTCCTTCTTCAAATCTTTAGCCTTTAGAGACTTAAGTGTTTCATTTCCTTCATATCGTTTCTCCAGAGCTTTCCATAACTTCTGGCACTACTTGTGCTCTGAGAACTGATGGAAAATATCCTTTGGGATGGACTGTGTCAACAATGCATAGGCCTTCTTCTCCGCATTGTACACAACCTTTTTTGCCTCATTCAAACCACTTAGAGTCAGTGGAACACCGTCAGCTCCAACTGGCATAGTGTAGCCAGTCTCAATAGTGCTCCTTAAGTTGGTGTAAAATCCATTTAAATAAATCTCAAACCGTTGCTTCCATTCATGATATTCATCAAGTGACTGAAGCTTCAGTGGTTTGTTGTGATTTCTGATCTCATTTTCCAAAAGCAAGAGATTCTGAATTCTGGAGTTCTTCCCGGCTGAGAAAGCAAAGTGCTGTGCGTCCATGATGGCTTAGACTGAAAAACTTTACGCTCTAACTGACTAATGCGACTGGGGAATACGAATGAGATTCAACAGTGCGATTGAACTCAATCGGATGATTGAAGTGTGCGACTGAGTTCACACGTGCGATTGAGGTCAATCGTGCGTATGAACCTATGCATATGTGTTTAGTCATACGAATGAACTATACTACTGAGCTGAACCAAACGAATTAGCTTAGACGTGCGAATGAGCAGACGATTGGACCAATCGTGCGACTGAGCTATGCATATGAAGTTTAGTCGTGTAATTGGATCCATCGTGCAACTGAGAAGTCTAACTTTGGAATTTCTCAAAATTATCACTCGATTCGACCAAAAACACGATTTTGAAAACCCTAGTCAGCTAGAACTCGAAAAATATGAATTTTTGAACACATGCACTCGTAAAAATCAAATTTTTAATGCAAATGGAAGGGATCTTTGATTGAAAAATGATGATTTTTGCAAAATGCGATTGAATCCACGTAGAATCGAGAGCCAAAGCTCTGATACCATTTGTTAGGACCGAGTACGAACTAGTACTAACCAAAACTACATGAAACCAGATCAAATAGTGTGGAATCCTATTTTATTGGTGATCCAATCAGGGAGAATGTTAATCTGATCAAAATTAACAATTAGAAAACATTAAGAATTGATTAGCAATGATCAGGAATGCTCCATGAAGTTGGAAGGGACGACTTAGACGTTCTGGGACGACTAGGGTTGTGAATTCTCAAAGTGTTCGTTTTTCCACGAATTAAGTGATATTTATAGGTTACAGTCTTCATTCGTATGACTGAGCCATGAGTATGTCTCAGTCGTGCGACTGAGTCATACAATCCACTCACATGGATGACTGACCCACACGATTGATTCCTTCGTACGACTGAGCCAGTCTTATGACCCAACTGTGCATTTGACTCAATAACATGGTTCAGTCGTGCGACTGGCCCATTAGCATGGTCCAGTTGTGCGACTAGATCATAAGCCTTGGTTAAAACATTCCTGAACCTTTAATGATATAGAACTATGTCTTACAACTGTAAACCCATATAACATGTTCATATAAGCATGTAATAAAAATAATATAAATAGATACGACATTCAATAACCAATAATGATTCAATAAAGAGTTTTCATTACATATATCAAAACATTACGTCAGTGTAATCAAAGTGAAAGTCATTTACATTTAAGCACACTAGAACTAGAACTAGGGACATATGTACCAACAGAGACTGAAGAAGAGATAAGGCATCATTACACACATCTGTTCGAGGAATAACAAGTTTCAGGGATGAAACCTATATAAGGGGGTGGACTTGTAACACCCGGATATGTTAAGAAGTTGTAAGAAGAAGAATAAAAGTGGAAATTGTAATTTAACCTATGTTGAGTGGTTAGAAGTGTCAAAAGGACAAAAAGAATAAAATGTTGGTGCATAAAGGAGGTATGGCCGCCCATAATCTCATGCACACTTCATTTCATTCGGATTTTTATAGAGAGAAAGAGCAGAGTTCGGATTATAAAGGGAGAACAAGAAGAAGTCGAATTAAGGTAAGAATTTGATGGATTTTAGCTGTTCTTGACTGATTATAGTTCGAGTCTATGCTTATGTATGTGTATGTATGTTTGTGTGTGTGTTTTGGTGGGTTTTAGGTGTTTGAGCTGATAGCAATCGTGTTTGAAGAAGTCTACCCGAAAGTTTGACAAGGTGAGTTTCTAGGACCCCTTTTTAACATGTTTTAACTGATTTTGGGGCTGGAAATACATGGATGTATGTTTTCATAAAAATAGGTTTTTACCCTTATGTGTATGTATGAATGTGTATGAGGGTGGGTGTAAGTTTAGGATTAATTTGTAGTTATGTTAATATTATGATGCTTAGAATGTTAGTATTAAGCTTAGATCATGATACATGTTGGATTAGGGACTGAATTATGTTGATTAGGTATAAGTTGGTTGCCCATGCGCCTAAACAGTGGCCCATGCGCCCAACGGTCAAAACTGCCTAAGTGTGCCAAACCGCCCAAAACTCCATGCGCCTAAATAGTAGCCAAACACCTGTAAATTTTGTCCAGAAAGACTAAGTGTCAGGCCCATGCGCCTAAATAGTGTCCAAGCACCCAAAGGCCCATGCGCCTAAGTGCTAATAATTTAAGTGTAACTTCAGATGCCCACATAGTGGCAAAACGCCTAAACAGGGTAGAAACGCCCAAATAGTTCCCATGCGCCCAAACACTTAGAATTATTTCTAAATTTTTTTGGAAAACTAGAATCTTAGGGTTTGAACTTGATTTGACCCGTGGGCTATGATTACCCATTTTAAATATGATTATGGGATAGTTTAGGGTTATAGAATGTATGATGTGAAAATATGTATGATGTGTTATCCTCTAATGATGATTCAAAGTGTATATATATTATTATGAAATAATATATGATAAGTATTATGTTATTACTTTACGTAGTATGATGAACGAATGAAAGAACATAAAGAATAACGTAACAAAGTGAAAGATAACAAAGATGAGAAGTAAAACATAATTAATGAAAGAATGGCTTGCAAGCAAATAGAAAGAAGGTGCACGACCACGTTGTCGTTAGCTCAACTATGATGCGGTTAGCTGCCCTAAAGGATGCACACAGGGTCAATCATTAAGATTGACAAGACCTTTGTGGTATGCCCTAGGTGACTGGTCAGCTTCGTGCATAGTGTTTGTGAGTTAATTACCACAGGCCCAGCATCAGCTTCATGCACAATGTTCGGGGTATCATCTTCATGCACAATGTGAATCACCCCTTGGACAACATCATCGAGGATCTTCTATCTGGGGTACAGACAAGAAATCAGTTGTACACATTTGCCTATGTAGCTATGATGGAAAAGGGATACATTCATGATGGTGCATATAAGTGTTTTGTTTCTTAAGTCAAGCCCAAGTATGTCAGTGATGCGTTGAAAGATGAGGCATGGGTTAATGCAATACAAGAAGAACTTCTGCAGTTTGAGAGGCTAGGTGTTTGGACACTAGTTGACAGACCTAAGGGTGCTAAGGTAATTGGTACGAAATGGGTTCTTCGTTGCAAGAAAGATGACCAAGGGGGTCATTATTAGAACCAAGGCATAGTTAGTAGATCAATGATTCTGACAAGTCGAGGGTGTGGACTACAATGAGGTATTTGCACCAGTGGTAAGGATGGAGGAAATTAGGATCTTCCTAGCTTATGCATCATACATGAAGATTAAAGTATATCAATTGGATGTGAAGAGTGCACTTCTACATGGTGATATCCGTGAGACAGTCAGAAGGATTCAAAGATCCTTGTCATCGGGACAGAGTTTATAAGTTGGATAAGGCTTTGTATGAGCTACATCAAGCCCCTCGAGCCTGGTATGAGAAACTCTCCACATACTTGTTTGACTGCACGTTATTCATCAAAGAAAAGGATGTTGATTTACTGATGGTTTAGATATATGTGTACGACATAATCTTCGGTTCCAAAATGAAGCATTATGTAAAGAATTTGAATCTGTGATGAAAGCTGAATTTGAAATGAGTGCCATGGGAGAAATGAAGTTCTTTCTATGATTACAGGTGGATCAGACACCTACTCAAATCTTTCTGCATCAGACTAAATACATGGGGGACATTCTGAGTCGATTTAATGTGGAAAACGTAACAATTGTTGGTACCCCTCTTTCCACGAACCATGATGTGGTGCCTGATGAAAATGAGGATTTGGTGGATGCCACCATGTATCGCAAAATGATCGGATCTCTAATGTATCTCACTGCTTCTCTTCCTGATATCATGTATGCCACGTGTCTTTGTTCCAGATATCAGTCAAAATCGAAAGTAAATCATCTAATCGGTGTGGAGAGGATTTTTCATTATCTGAAGGGTACTCCAACACTCGGGTTGTGGTATCCTTATGATGATGACTATGAACTTACGGCGTATAATGACTTAGACTATGGTGGATGCAAGATGAACTATAAGTCAACATCTGCGGGGGTCAATTTTTTAGAAGGCGGTTAGTCACCTGGCAATGTAAGAAACAGACGTCTGTTGCTCTGTCAACATGTGAAGCTGAATATGTTGCTACTATAAGTTGTTGTTCTCAAATCATCTGGATTCAACAGCAAATGCAGGACTATGGTTTGAAATTTACTAACACTCCTATTTTTGTTGATAATTCTGCTACCATAGTTGTAACTAAAAATCCGGTACAACATACCCAAACCAAACATATCGGCATTAAATATCACTTCATACGTGATTGTTTTGAAAAGCATTTAATCGATGTAATTAAAATTAACACGGATTTTCAGCGTGCCGAACACTATACAAAAGCTTTTCATAAACTAAGATTTCCTAATCTATTAGAGGTAAACGGAGTCAAAAAGAAAGACGGTGTGATTTCGGAGAAGTCGAGTTCATAGTCCGTCCGTATATTTCTGAGTTTTAATTTTTTCTGTCAAATTTATTTTATTTTATTTTTTGTCTTAAAAATATCAAAAACACAAAAAAATTCTGTTTTAGAATTTTAGGGGGAGAATAGTTTCAGTTTCAGTATTTATTACTTAAAAAAAGGGCGGGCGAGCTGAAAAGCAAAGACATGAAATCCGAGAAATTGATTCAGTAAAATGGAAAATGATAGTACACAGGCATTAAATTGTTTGGGACACCAAAAGGATTTTCATTTTGCAAATATTATATTGAAAGTCATAGAAATTATAAGTCTGAGATGTCAAAGCCTAATAAGTTGAAAAATGATAGTAAGCTAGTCTGTTACTGTGGTTACATGGAGAAAGTAGATCTAGGGGTTGCAACTCCATTATATGATGTGTCGGTAGATTCAACACAACAGACTAGTAGACATCATTGGTAAATCATATAGATTAAATCAATCAACATGTTATGGGTTCCCATCTTATCCCTGGTCTACACAATCAATAAATTTCCAATAAGGGGTGAGGAGAAAAAAGAAAGCCATAAATATGTGCTAATGACCAAAAACATGAGCAATACATATGACAAATGTCATAAAGCTAATCAAGTGAAACGCAATCAAGTAAATGACAAATGTCATTATTGCGTTAAATGTATTATAAAATTGCTTTACCAAGAAGATAGGAAGTGTGCCACTCTGCTGTGCGATGGCACTGACCTGAGGTTAAGCACAACCTATATATTCTAAGAATTCATTGTTGTTTGCGCCTCTCTATTGTGCGATGGCACTAACCTAAGGCTTGGCATCTCTTTGAAAGCTCTTAGAATAGTTTCTTCTTGACAAAAACCCATAGACCGCTCAAATATCTCCTGAGGAAGGTTGATTACCATATAAGCGTGGGATCCATAAATACTTGTTAAACTAATACAACTAAATAATTACCAATATGTGTCAAAAATCTGTGTATGGATTTAAGTGGACAAATATACCGACAATCATCATGGCTGCATCTCTCGTTGTTCAAAATCAGTGTGTGCTATACAATAGCTCAAGCATGATTTTCTATTAGTGCTTTTGACTCTTAGATGAATGAGATTCTGTGAATCAGATATATAATGTTCTCTATTATCGATATAAATACAAAAGGTCCCAAATGATTGTGTTTTCTGCCTGTCTGATTCCATGTGAATCTTTCTAGAAATGATGTTAATTTTTGAAGCTATTCTGCTCAGGGGGGAAATCTTTTAAGTAATGTTAAAATATTTCAACCCTCCTCAAATGAAAAATAAAAAATATGTCTTATTTTAGTTTTAGTTCAAGTTTTCCTGCATTACTTACATTAGTATTGTGTCAGTTTCGGACTATGTAACAAGACTAAACTCTGTGAATATCACATAATGAACCGAATGTTAAAAGCTTGTTTCTAAAAGATAAAAAGATCACGTCTAAGGTGATCAATAGTTTTCATTTAAAAGGATCACGTCTAAGGTGATCAAATGTTTCTCACTTAAAAGGATCACATCTGATGTGATCAAACGGTTTTCAGTTAAAAGGATCATGTCTGAGATGATCAATGGTCGTAATGTCATTTATAAAAGATGAGTATGTGAAATAGTGGGCCAAACGAAGTCAAATTCATAAGTATGGCCCAACCGCACGACTGTACCATAAGTATGGCCCAATCGCATGATTGGACCATAAGTATGGGCCAATCGCATGACTGGACCATAAGTATGGCCCACTCGTACGATTGGACCATAAGTATGGGCGAATCACACGACTGGACCACAAGTATGGCTTAAACGCACGATTGGACCATGAGGATGGCCGAATCGCACGATTGGCAACCTCAATATGAACTAATTGTACGATTGGTTGAATGCGTATAGGTCAGTCGTACAATTGAACCTCAGTCGCACGTATGAACGATGCGAATGGGTCCAGTCGCACGACTGAAATTCACAATAGTATAAAAGGTGGTTCAGTCACTCGTAACCCTACACTTGGTTTCAAATTCTATCAAATACCCGGCTATCTATAGGGCCAATTTTTTATTTTTTCCTTATGATTTCCCTCGATTTCTCGATTGCTAATGGTTCTGTGTTGATCTACAGGTACTTTCAAGATGAGAACATGATGTAAAGTACCCAAAATAGATCTAAAGTACCCAAAAGAAATTAAAAGTGAATTTAATCTTGACCTGAATATTGCTGATTCGAAGTAAATTCGAATTTTTGGTCTTGCACAGTGCATATGCAACTGGACATACTTATGAACTTCAATCGCACTAGATTTGGGGGACATATGGATCATCTGACCAAACTTCATCCCATGACTGTTAGGGGCTGCTTTTTGAGGATTAAGTACGCCGGTGACATCAATGTCAGCGTGATTAATAAGAGCAATATGTGCCCCCCTTCAAGTACTTAGCACATGTGATTCTGAAGTGCATAGCCTCTCAATGTTGTGGATTAGATGAGCTCAGTGATCAGATTCAGAACGCATTTGTGATGTTAGCACTGAACCACCCATTCAACTTCTCCAAGATGTTCTTCAGCTACATGAGAGATAACATAGAGGCAAAGGGGAAGCAGGGCTTCTGCATGTATCCCCGGTTTCTTCAAATGATCATCAATGAGAAACTCCCAACACTACCAAAGAACAGGGATGATGAGGTGGTACTGGAAGTTATGGATGACACAACTCTGGGAAGGATGAAGGTATATAGGGGAAAGCAGATAAAGACCCCTGTGAGGAGATTGTTTGGGCATCTGGCCAATTCTAGATATGTTGCTCCTGACAGGAAGAAATAGCAACATGATGATAGTGAATCCAATGTTGAGCAAATTTTGATTCCTGATGATGAGGAGGTTAATGATGATGATGATGACCCAAATATGGGTCACGAAGGTAACTCATCTGCTGCGGGTGGGTCGAGCCAGCCTACAGTTCACCCAGATCTCCCCCTATGGAAGATTTGGGTAATTTTGATTTGGGAGAGGAATCAGAGGACTCTAAAGAAGAGCCTCTTGCTAGACAGGTTAGTAGCAAGTAGGTTGCTATATATAGAGGCAAGGAAGTGGTTGGTGCCTGCCAGGCTAGTTCAAAGGGTGTCGATACTGAGGAAGTTGATCCATCCTACACACCTGAACAACCAATCAGCAAATGAAAAGCACCTGATGCTACGGGGACAAGGAGGAAAAGGATGGCCCAACCCTATGGGAAGAGAGGAAACGCCAAAGGATTATTTTGATGAGTTCTTCCACTGCCATTACCACTATTACAGCCACTACCACTGACACACCCACTACCACACAAATACCCACATCAACATCAACCATAATACCCAACACCACACCTCCATAAACTATTCCTATCCGCACACCCATCTTCACAACCTCAACCACCGAGCCCACCGTTACACAAGCCGACACCTCAACCTCCCATATTCCCCCTTTCCAGAGCACTACTCTACCCACTGTTAGGTTAGAGGAATAGCTAGCAAGCCTTAACAGGCTAGTGCTTAAGCTACTGGCAGCAGATGATCTAAAGACTGCCCAGATTAGCCAATTGATGTCAGTGAATGCAGCACAGGGCTAGCAAATTGCCAAAATGACTGAGAAGAACGAAGCCCATGAGCAGCTTTAGTTCAAGCTCATAAGGCCCTTCAAGCTCAGAATAAGCTAGTGCTGGCACCCACCAAGAAGATCGAGGGTCTTGAGAAGAAGAACAAGAAGATCATGTTGTGGTTGAAGGGAAAAAGAGAGGAGATGTTAAAGATTAAAGGAGATGATGGTGAAGACGATGATGATTCTAGTGATGATGAATCAGATGATGAGGAAGAGTCGGAAAAGACTGGAGAAGAGAAGAAGAAAGATGATGATGAGGATGATGAACCTGAAGGTGATGCAAACATGTCAGCCTCAAATCAATCTGAGAAGGAGAGGCGAACTAAGCGAAGTCGTGATCAGGGACCCTCTTCCTCAGCTCCTCAAGCCAATAAGCCTTAAGATAAAGATCAATGTAATGATTAAGAATGTCTATGTAGTTTGAAATATTTTTAATTGAACATTGTATAGATTAATGTAAATGATGTTAAATTATGTTTAATACCTTGATGAGTCATTAATGTGTGCTTTGCTGATCATTCTTTCAAACAGATACAAATCAACAGGTCGATGATTTTGATGTTGCTCCCCTTCAGCAAATTAAGACTCAGCTCACAGTGATTCTTGATTTGCAAGGGATTGTACATAGATCGGTGAGCTATACACCTGAAGAGGGGGAGATTATTCATGACTTGACAGACAAACAACTGGCTGATATGTTTAGACTGAATCCAGATGAGATTGTGAAAGATGCTTCTGAAGTTGATGTTGTAAGTGATGAGGAGCTACAAGGAGTTGATGATATTGAGATTGAGGATATAATGTCTGATCACTATCCTCAGTACATTGATTTTAATGGAGAGACTATCCCGGATTCACTAGAGTTGTGGGAACGACCACTTTATTTTCCAGATTTAGAATCACTGGTTCATCTGTGGCTGGTTGGTGATTTGCCCCAGAGGTTTCAGCCAATTCACTGTCACCTAAAGGTGTACTTTCATTTCGGCTGACAGTTTCCTCATTGCTTGCATTCTTATTTGCAGCCTTCTCATCGTCTGAGGAGTGATCACTGAGTTCTAAATCTGCCCCCGAAGACCCAAAATTTTCATCAATTGGAGCCGTAGTGCTCGAGTCTGGATTAGGAGTGCTCAGAACGTCATACATCATTTGAGCAGACACCTCATCATTGGAATATTCAGGAGGAAGATTGAATGACTTGAAAAATCCATCATTATCAAAGAAAAATGATGGACCTTTTCCAGCAAGGGGAGTGGTGTATCTTTGCACATTTACGTTACACCACACTTCTACTTGACCTGTAGAGTTGTTGTAAACTCGTTTGTCAGGTATAAACAAACAAACAAACATACCCAGTGTATCCCGCTGAAGAGCAGGGTCTGGGAGGGGTATATGGTGGCAAGTGTTTCCTCTATCTTGAAAGATAGAGAGACCGCTTTCGAAGAGACCCCCGACTCGTTAACAAAGGCCATACATATCCTACTTCCACCGGGAAGTAGTCTGTGTCTCCGACAGGTGCTCGTACACACGTTTTTGCCCCGTCATACATATCCTTAATTATTTTGATATACCTCTCTGGTACCTTTCTAAGTCGTAGACTTTCCCAGATGAGTTTCCGCGGCACACTGTCATAGGCTTTTTCTAGGTCAATGAATACCATATGCAGGTCTCTTTTCTTTTCTCTATATTTCTCCATTAACCTCCTTATGACGTGTATAGCTTCTGTTGTAGAGCGTCCTGGCATAAATCCAAATTGGTTTACTGCTATCTGAGTTTCTCGTCTAATTCTCGTGTCAACAATTCTTTCCCATAGCTTCATCGTGTGACTCAATAGCTTTATTCCCCTGTAATTTGCGCAACATTGGACATCTCCTTTTTTCTTATATATGGGGACTATGACACTGCTTCTCCACTGCTCTGGCATCTTTCCTGTCTTAAAGATAGTGTTGAATAAGTCCGTTAGCCATTGTAGGCCCTCATCTCCAAGGCACTTCCACACTTCAATCGGAATGTTGTCTGGCCCCACCGCCTTAGCCCTTCCCATTTTCTTCAAAGCTCTCTTAACTTCATCGACTGTGATGCTTCTACAATAACACTTGTTTTGTTGCGTCGTTTGAGTTGTTTTATCGATCTTCGTTTGTTGATTACGGTTCGTTATGTTGAAAAGGTTATTGAAGTAAGTTTTCCATCTCCCCTTGATGTCTTTCTCCCTCACCAAGACCTTTCCATCCACGGCCTTTATAAACTTCACCAATCTCAAGTCCTGTCTACTACGTTCCCTTGCCTTGGCAATCTTAAACATGTCATGTTCACCCTCTTTCGTCTCTAATCGCTTATACATCCTCTCGTATGCTGTGTTCTTTGCCTCTGACACATACTTTTTCGCCTCTCGTTTAGCCTCTTTGTATTTATCTTTTAGCTCTACTCGTTCTTCCTCATTATTACAACGTAAAAGCTCTCTAAAACTTTGTTGTTTTATTCTTATCTTCTCCTGTACATCTTTGTTCCACCACCAGGATTCCTTATGAGCGATTGTCCTATTTGTTGTAGTCCCAAGCGTTTCTTTAGCTGCTTGAATGACTCTAGTTGCCATAGCCTCCCACTTTTGGTTGGCGTCTTCCTATGGCCCACTCAGGTTCATTGGTATGATTTATCTCTAAAGATGGTAATCTTTTCGTCTTTGAGTTGTCCCCATCTGATCGTAGGTCTACTTCTCTTAGTTGGTTGGACAATTGCTCTCTTCAGTCGTAGATCTGCCACCAACATGTGATGTTGAGTGACTACTGTCTGTCTCGGTATTGTCTTGCAGTCCTTCCACGAGCTACGATCTTCTCTCCTCATCAGCAAATAATCTATCTGTGTATGTCTCCTGCCGCTGCTAAATGTAATTAGATGCGATTCTCTTTTCTTGAAAAACGAATTTATGATGCTTAGTTCATGCGCTAATGCAAAGTCAAGAAGCTCCCTACCGACGTCATTCCTCAGACCATACCCAAAGCCTCCATGCACCAACGGGAAATGATCGTTGTCCTTACCGATATGCCCATTAAAATCTCCTCCTATGAATATTTTTTCTTCTCGGGGTATGTCTCCCATAACTTAATCTAAACTCTCCCAGAACTTCTTTCTTTCCATATCCCCTAATCCAACTTGCGGTGCATACGCACTAACTACAGCCACTACCTCGTCTCCTATTACTATCCTTAACAACATAAGTCTATCATCGATTCTTCTAACCTCCACTACATTATCCGGAAGTTCCTTAGCAACTAAAAAACCTACTCCATTTTTTGTTCCATCTGACCCTGAATACCATAGTTTATACCCATTACACTCCTTTGCCCTCCCACCTCGCCATCTAGTCTCCTGGAGGCACGCTATCTGAACCTCACGGCTCTTTAACACATCTATTATCTCTAATAATTAACTAGTAAGTGTTCCTACATTCCACGATGCCACTCGTAATTTATAACCCTTATTCCCTGTAGTTGCATCTCTCGTCACCGTACATGATCTCGGGATAACATAATGTCTCCTGTTATCTATTATACCTCACTCACCCAGCGTGACAAGAAACACCTTAAAAAAGAGGATGCCAGACTAATAAAGCATAAACAAAAGCAGTCACACACGCAATGGTCAACAAAACACAGACGAACACAATTACAACCAGCAACAGAAATATATCAAATCACAAGACAATGTGACTGGCATAATCAAATCCCTATTTAAAAGCAGAGTGCTGGGACCCCTAACCTAGCCAATCAGTCCAATCAGTCCAAACGAAAAAATATAAATAGAGCAGACTAGAAGCAGAGATAAAACCCGAGACAGAACGATCTCACCCAAATTACACGAACAAGTAGCTATTTAAAATCAGAATGCTGGTACCCCTAACTCAGCCAGACAATCTAAAGTTACAGATATAAACTAAAGGTATAGTTAAAGATATAATGAAAGACGAGTAAAAACAGATATGTAAACCCGAGATAGATCGATCTCACCAAATGTACACCCAACTTTATAATTGCTCGATTTTGATGCTGGTACGGGCTATGAGGCTTCTGTGGTGGTGTTGGAGGTGGTGGTGATGGCCGGTGGTGAGGCAGTGGGCAGGGGGTAGAGTGTGGGGGTGTGAGGGTGGTGGTGGCTAGCTTTGATGTGGCGACCGGTGGAGGGTAGGCGGTGGTGACGGGTTTGGCGGTGGTTCCGGGGTGGGCGGTGGTGACTGGGTAGGCGGTGGGAGGTGTTTGGCGGAGGGGGGTTGTCGAGTGGTTGACTTGTTTGTTGGTGGTCGCCGGTCGGCGGTGAGGGCGGTGGGTCTTTGGGGGAGGGGGGTTGGCGAGTGGGTAGGTCGGCGGTGAGTGCGGTGGGTCTTTAGGGTGGGTTTCGTACCTGGGCGAGAGATCCGGTGAGGGTAGTAGGTCACCGGTCGGTGGGTTTTGGTCCGCCGGTCGGTGGGGTTTGCTCGCCGGTAGGTGGGGTTCGGTCGGCTGAGGTCGCCGATGGGGTTTGGTCGGCTGAGGTCGCCGGTGAGGTGTGGGTTGGCGGAGGTCGCCTGTGGCCGGTGAACTTTCTTGAACATTTGTCAGGTATATTGTATCCAAGAAAAATTCCTTCATCCGCCTTCTCACTAAATGTAAGGCCCCGTTCCCGGGCACCTCACAGTTGGTCGTCATCACCCATAAAACATACATTTATTATTACTTAATAAAAACCATGCAGCGGAAACTTTGAATTTACTATAAATGCTTTTGCAAAGTAATACAACACCCATTACAAAATATCGTTTGTTTGCATTACAATACAAAAACATTAACAAAAGAATGCCATCCCAAAAGAGCTGAGTAGCCGCCTCGTGCCATCCTCAGCAACACTACCTGCCAACTGGAAAACACATAAAAGTCAGCGTTGCTGAGTGAGTTCTGGTTTTGTAATAAAACATACTTTTACTTATTTAAAAGTATCCTTTCGTGCCTGCGTTCATACATCATACGTACACCGAGATAATATTCGTTATTATCTTCATCATTCGTTATTCATCGTTATCTTTAACTTCTCGTATGGATTCTGTCAAGCTTTACCCACTTCATAACACTTGGCTATGATTACTGTGGTCGAATGACAAGAATCCCGTTCATACTTACTTGCACACATTGAAAGGTGAATTGTACCAATACCATATGCTACACCCCGATCGTTATTAGCTACCGGGCCGAAGTCAACATATGAACAACAAAACGTATGCCACGGTACTAGAGGTAAGCGGTAGAGGTACCATGACCATGGTCAATCACATAGAAGGACCAATCCCGTTATTCAATGCTTGCAAGACATAATTCGTTCGTTCATTAATGCATGTATTCATCATCATTCTTCTTTTCGTTCGTTTGTTAATACATGCATTCATCATCATGTTCCTCTTCCATTATCTTTCACTTTACGTTACATAATACTTCATTAGTTCATTCTCGTTATTCGTAAAGTTTCAGAAAGATAAGCATACATAATTACAAGGAACATACACACTTATCATACATACTCATCATACATTCATCATCATACATTCATCATCATACATTCATCATCATACATTCATCATCATACGTAGCATCATACCATACTTAACAATATTTTATTAATATTGTTAACAACAATACACTGATAATAATATCAGTAAAAATAAGGGTTAATCATAATCATCATTACATGCATGAAACCTCATCATTTATTAACCCTAGTCAAACCTGGTCAAAACCTCGAACTTTGGATTTACAGGAAATTTCTGTAAAATTCTAAGTATTCTGGGCGTTTTAGCCCTGTTGGGCGTATAAGCCCTCTGGGCGTATGAGCCCTGTTAGGCGTAAGAGCACTGCTGGACTTTTCATCTTATACTTAGAATTATCATCAGGTCATACGACCACACTGTTGGTCGTATGAGCACTATTGGTCGTACCATCCCAAGACTTAGAAATATGTTCTAATCATACGACCACACTGTTGGTCGTATGAACACTAGTGGACTCATCCTCATACTTAGAAAAATATCACTTGGTCATACGACCATACTGTTGGTCGTATGAGTCCTATTGGACTCAACACTTAGAAAAATTCAATTGGTCATACGACCACACTGTTGGTCGTATGAGTCCTGTTAGACTCTTCAACGCATAGAAAAATATATCACCTGGTCATACGACCACACTGTTGGTCGTATGAGCACTAGTGGACTCATCAACTTGTGCTTATTTATTCTAAGTCCCAATTTCAGACATATTAGCAACCTGTTCATGTGTCTAATTCACAGTCCAAGTCCCAAACATCATAATGCCTAGTTCTAAACATATACATATGATTCTAGGCATAAATCTAACATAAACATAAACATACATACATTCATTTCGTACGGGTATCAACCCAAATTTTATAAAAACACACTTACATGCATTTTCCAGCCCCAAAACGTTTAATAACAAGTAAAAAGGGGGTCTAGAACTCACCTTAGTTTGTCTTCGGGTTTTGGATGCCCTTTCTTAACTTCCCAGCCGCTTCTACACCTAAAACACACACACACAGTGCAACCGAACACAAACACACACATAAGAACATGCATTTCTCGGTTTCTTAGCCCAAACACAACTTAAAAACATCAATTCTTACCTTGAATCTGATTTCTTCCTCTTTCTCTCTCTAAGAATCGAAGTTCCTGCTGTTTCTCTCTCTAGAAATCGAATGCAAGGAATTGTGCAGGGTTATGGGCGACCATGCCTTCCTTTTGTACAAAATAAATAACCACTTTGCCCATTTGGCACTTTTGGTCCCTCCTTTTTAGTTGACTTTTATTTTCTATTCCTTTCTTCCTTTTTCTTTTATTTCTTGCTAAAAATACGGGTGTTACAAGTCCACCCCCTTATATAGGTTTCGTCCCCAAAACCTGTTATTCCTCAAACAGATGTGGGTAGTGCTGTCTCATTTCTTCTTCAGTCTCCCACGTAGACTCGGATCCCTTCCTGTGCTTCCACTGTACACGCACAAGAGGAACCACTTTATTTCTCAACCTCTTCTCCTTACGATCAATGATTGCCACTGGTTGCTCAACGTAATTGAGCCGCTCATCCACCTCGATATCCTCCAGCGGTACAACCATGTCTCCATCAGCTAAGCACTTTCTCAGATGAGATACATGGAATGTGGGATGAATTCCACTTAACTCATCTGGCAACTCCAGTCGATAGGCCACCTCTCCTACCCGTGCGATAATTCGGAAAGGTCCTATGTACCTCGGGCTTAGCTTACCTCGTTTCCTGAACCTAATGATTCCTTTCCAGGGCGAGACCTTCAGCATGACTCGGTCACCTACCTTGAACTCTATCGGTCTTCGCCTCTTGTCAGCATACGACTTTTGCCTATCTTTCGCCGCCTTCATGAAGGCTTTGATCTTTTCTAATTTCTCAGTCGTTGCTTCAATCACCTCAACACCTCCCAGTTCTTTCTGCCCAATGTCTCCCCAACATACGGGCGTCCTACACCTCCTCCCGTATAGCATCTCGTAAGGTGGCATGCCAATGCTGGCGTGATAACTGTTGTTGTACGAGAATTCTGCTAACGGCAGGTGGTTGTCCCAACTTCCTCCAAAGTCGATCACGCACGCCCGAAGCATGTCTTCGAGTGTTTGGATCGTCCTCTCAGACTGACCGTCCGTCTGAGGGTGATATGCTGTACTAATGTGTAGCCTCGTCCCCATTGCATCGTGAAATCTCTTCCAAAACTTGGAGGTAAACCGGGTGTCACGATCAGACACAATAGACACCGGTACACCATGACGAGCTACAATTTCCTTGATGAACAGATCCGCCAATCTTTCAGATGAGTACGTTTCGCGGATCGGTAGGAAGTGGGCACTCTTCGTCAGGCGGTCAACTATCACCCATATAGCATCATACCCTTTAGGGGTACGTGGTAACTTCGTGATAAAGTCCATGGTGATGTGCTCCCACTTCCACTCGGGTATATCCAATGGTTGGATCTTCCCGTAGGGCTTCTGGTGTTCCGCCTTCACTTGTAAGCAAGTCAAGCACTTACTTACGTACTCCACTACGTCGCGTTTCATACCCGGCCACCAATAATCCTTCTTCATGTCGTGGTACATTTTGGTAGCACCGGGGTGAATGGAGTATCGGGTCTTATGGGCCTCGTCCATAATCCTTTCACGTAGATCCCCGTATCGAGGAATCCACATTCGCCCAAATCGGGTCTTAACACCTAGAGTGTTCTCACCCAACTCCGTCACTAGACCTCTCATCCTTTCGGAGTTAAGACGATCTTCTTTCAAAGCCTCGTCTTGAAACTCCTTAACCTGTGTCATCACGTCGGAGGTCATGATCAACTGATAAGCCTTCACCCGGATCGGCTCAGGCCTTTCTTTTCGGCTAAGGGCATCAGCCACCACATTGGCTTTGCCCGGGTGGTAATGGATCTCACAATCATAATCTTTTATCAGCTCCAACCACCGCCTCTGCCTCATGTTTAGATCCTTCTGCTCGAAGAAGTATTTCAAGCTTTTGTGGTCAGTGAAGATTGTGCACTTCGTCCCGTATAGATAGTGCCGCCAAATCTTCAACGCAAAAACCACCGCGGCTAATTCTAGATCGTGTGTGGGATAGTTGACTTCGTGGGTCTTCAGCTGTCGAGATGCGTAGGCTATCACCTTTCCACGTTGCATCAACACACAACCTAGCCCAGAATAAGATGCATCTGAATAGACCACTAAGTCTTCATTTCCCTCAGGCAAAGTCAAAACAGGAGCTTGTGTTAGTCTTGCCTTCAACTCCTCAAAAGCCGACTCCTGTTCTCGACCCCACACGAATTTCACATCCTTATGAGTCAATTTTGTCAAAGGTGAGGCTATCTTTGAAAAGTCTTGAATAAATCTCCTATAATAGCCCGCCAATCCCAAGAAGCTACGAATCTCGGAGGGCGTCTTTGGTGATTTCCATTGCATCACAGCCTCAACCTTTGCTGGGTCCACCATGATTCCTTCTGCATTTACCACGTGACCCAGAAATTGCACCTCGCGTAACCAGAAAGCACATTTGGAGAACTTAGTATACAGTTTCTCTCTTCTCAAAGTCTCCAATACTTCCCGAATGTGACCGGCATGCTCTTCTTCGCTCCTCGAATAAATCAGGATATCATCGATGAACACAATCACTGATTTATCTAACATTGGCCGACACACTCGGTTCATCAAGTCCATAAAAGCAGCTGGCGCGTTAGTTAGACCAAATGACATAACGAGAAACTCATAGTGTCCATAACGCGTATGAAAAGCTGTTTTAGGAATGTCCTGCTCCTTCACCTTCAACTGGTGGTAGCCAGATCGAAGATCTATCCTCGAGAACCAACTGGCACCCTGGAGCTGGTCGAACAAGTCATCGATCCTCGGTAACGGATACCGATTCTTTATGGTCAACTTGTTCAATTCACGGTAGTCGATACACATTCTCATGCTACCGTCCTTCTTTTTCACAAATAAGACCGGGGCACCCCAAGGAGAGATACTCGGTCTAATAAAGCCCTTGTCAAGCAACTCCTGCAGTTGCTCCATCAACTCTTTCATCTCTGTCGGAGCCAAGCGATACGGTGCTTTTGCGACAGGTTGAGCACCGGGTATCAAGTCAATTTGAAATTCGATTTCACGGTCAGGTGGCAATCCCGATAAGTCTTCCGGGAACACATCTGGAAACTCACACACAACCGGAACGTCGGATAGTTGTGGGGTTGGTGTTTCCACATCCTTCACATAACATAGGTAGGCGTTGCACCCACGCCTCATGCACTTCCCCACCACCGCCATCGAAATCACCTTCGGAATCATCGTTACCCGATCACCGTATATTGTCACCAAACTCCCGTCAGATGCCGTTAATCTAATCATCTTCTTTCGACATACGATATTCGCTTCATAGGTTGCCAACCAATCCATCCCTAGTACTACATCGAATCCACCTAGGGGCATCACATGTAATCTAGCAGCAAACCTATGACCTTCTAATTCTATGGTACAGTCCTTTATCACATCAGTAACTCTAGTGGACTTACCAATAGCAGTCTCTACATAAAAAGGCTCACTAATGCATTTACTACTAACAGGCAATTTAGCACAGAAAGTAGCAGAAATGAAACTCCTACTAGCACCAGAATCAAATAACACAGAAGCAAGAGTTTGATTTACTAGAAACGTACCTGACACAACGTCGGGGTCCGTCCTAGCCTCTTCCTGCGTCATAGTGAAAGCCCTGGCGCTTGCTCTCGGACCTTCACTTCCCGTCTTCTTTACCCCTGAAGCCTCAGCCCTCGGCTTCTTACAGTCCCTGCTCATATGGCCACTTTCTCCACAGTTAAAGCACTTGCCCATCCGGCAATCTTTTGATATGTGCCCTGTCTTCCCACACTTAAAGCAGAGGTTGGATCCCCATTTGCACTCCCCTGAGTGCTCCTTTCCACACTTTCCACACTTCCTCACCCCAGTTCCAGACACGACCACACGGTGGTCATCCACTCTCGCCTTCTTGTTGTTCGTCGAAGTATCACCCCGACCAAATCTCTTCCCCTGCCAGTTCTTCTCTCCACTTCCTTTCTTGCTACCCTCAGCCTTTACCAAGGCAGCCTGTTCATCGAATAACCTTCCCGCCAAATCCACTGCCGACCTGAAAGTGCTTGGTCGGGCAGAAATCAAATGCCAACGAATTTCAGCTGGCAGCCCCTGAATATACCGGTTGATCTTTCGAGACATCGGCGTCACCTTCTCCGGCACCAACAGCGCCAATTCGTTAAACTTGGTGGTATATTGTTGGTGGGTCATTTTCCCTGCCTCTAACTGCAGGAACTCCCTCTTAATTCTATCCATTTCCCGACGAGGACTGAATTCCTCGATCACCAGCCTTTTTAACTCAGCCCACTTCATCTTTCCTATAGCCCTGCTACCCTCGGCTTGGACTATACTTTTCCACCAGCATAAAGCCGACCCTGTGAAAGAGTGGGTAGCAAACTTCACCTTCTTGTCCTCCTGGCAATCACTAATATCGAGGACAGCTTCCATTTCCATCACCCACTGGTGAGCATCAGTAGCAGTACCAGAACCATCAAAAGTTGGGGGCTTGCACCTCATGAATGCCCCGTAGTTACAACCCCGGGCTGTCTCCCGTAACTGTTCTTCTTCCTCTTCCTCTTCATCACCGGATAATACTGTTTCTGCTTCTGTCTGTTGCTGTCCACCCGAGGACTGATTCCTCCCTCGTCTCTCATCGTTACGTACTGCCTTTATCACCTCGGTCACTACAGACGGTAAGATCGTCTGCATGACCTGATGTACTTCCTCAACTACTGCCTCTTTTACCGAGGCTCTCAAATTCGCGCTTTCGTCTGCCTCCTCCTGATGAGGAGTCTCGTTTTCCTCACGAACTACTTTCTCTGTCCTAGGTCTTCCTCGCGGGTTACGCGGTTCATCACCACGTCCACCGCCACGGGAAGCTTTAGATGATCTACCACCGACCATATTCTATCACACTAAAAGATTTAAACACCAACACGGTCATTCAAGGAAATAGCTCAGTTTATGTCAAGTATAGTAAGTCCCTAATTACAGTGGCCAGTTGTGATTAGCCACTTACTCTACTCTTCGTACCCCGAGCATTACCTGTCCTGACTACATTAGTATCTAAGTCTAACAGTACACATAAACACATATCATGCGCACGAAATCATGATTAACTTTAATAAAAATACCTGATGGCACGCAACTACTCAGATGGCATTCTCTTCCTTTCTGTCCCATTTTCAGTTTAAGTTTAGGTTTATTTTAAAAATTTACCCATTTCACTTAAACTTTGGCTCTGATACCAACTTGTAAGGCCCCGTTCCCGGGCACCTCACAGTTGGTCGTCATCACCCGTAAAACATACATTTATTATAACTTAATAAAAACCATGCAGCGGAAACTTTGAATTTACTATAAATGCTTTTGCAAAGTAATACAACACCCATTACAAAATATCGTTTGTTTGCATTACAATACAAAAACATTAACAAAAGAATGCCACCCCAAAAGAGCTGAGTAGCCGCCTCGTGCCATCCTCAGCAACACTACCTACCAACTGGAAAACACATAAAAGTCAGCGTTGCTGAGTGAGTTCTAGTTTTGTAATAAAACATACTTTTACTTATTTAAAAGTATCCTTTCGTGCCTGCGTTCATACATCATACGTACACCGAGATAATATTCGTTATTATCTTCATCATTCGTTATTCATCGTTATCTTTAACTTCTCGTATGGATTCTGTCAAGCTTTACCCACTTCATAACACTTGGCTATGATTACTGTGGTCGAATGACAAGAATCCCGTTCATACTTACTTGCACACATTGAAAGGTGAATTGTACCAATACCATATGCTACACCCCGATCGTTATTAGCTACCGGGCCGAAGTCAACATATGAACAACAAAACGTATGCCACGGTACTAGAGGTAAGCGGTAGAGGTAACATGACCATGGTCAATCACATAGAAGGACCAATCGCGTTATTCAATGCTTGCAAGACATAATTCGTTCGTTCATTAATGCATGTATTCGTCATCATTCTTCTTTTCGTTCGTTCGTTAATACATGCATTCATCATCATGTTCCTCTTCCATTATCTTTCACTTTACGTTACATAGTACTTCATTAGTTCATTCTCGTTATTCGTAAAGTTTCAGAAAGATAAGCATACATAATTACAAGGAACATACACACTTATCATACATACTCATCATACATTCATCATCATACATTCATCATCATACATTCATCATCATACATTCATCATCATACGTAGCATCATACCATACTTAACAATATTTTATTAATAATATTGTTAACAACAATACACTGATAATAATATCAGTAAAAATAAGGGTTAATCATAATCATCATTACATGCATGAAACCTCATCATTTATTAACCCTAGTCAAACCTGGTCAAAACCTCGAACTTTGGATTTACAGGAAATTTATGTAAAATTCTAAGTATTCTGGGCGTTTTAGCCCTGTTGGGCGTATAAGCCCTCTGGGCGTATGAGCCCTGTTAGGCGTAAGAGCACTGCTGGACTTTTCATCTTATACTTAGAATTATCTTCAGGTCATACGACCACACTGTTGGTCGTATGAGCACTATTGGTCGTACCATCCCAAGACTTAGAAATATGTTCTAATCATACGACCACACTGTTGGTCGTATGAACACTAGTGGACTCATCCTCATACTTAGAAAAATATCACTTGGTCATACGACCATACTGTTGGTCGTATGAGTCCTATTGGACTCAACACTTAGAAAAATTCAATTGGTCATACGACCACACTGTTGGTCGTATGAGTCCTGTTAGACTCTTCAACACTTAGAAAAATATATCACCTGGTCATACGACCACACTGTTGGTCGTATGAGCACTAGTGGACTCATCAACTTGTGCTTATTTATTCTAAGTCCCAATTTCAGACATATTAGCAACCTGTTCATGTGTCTAATTCACAGTCCAAGTCCCAAACATCATAATGCCTAGTTCTAAACATATACATATGATTCTAGGCATAAATCTAACATAAACATAAACATACATACATTCATTTCGTACGGGTATCAACCCAAATTTTATAAAAACACACTTACATGCATTTTCCAGCCCCAAAACGTTTAATAACAAGTAAAAAGGGGGTCTAGAACTCACCTTAGTTTGTCTTCGGGTTTTGGATGCCCTTTCTTAACTTCCCAGTCGCTTCTACACCTAAAACACACACACACAGTGCAACCCGAACACAAACACACACATAAGAACATGCATTTCTCGGTTTCTTAGCCCAAACACAACTTAAAAACATCAATTCTTACCTTGAATCTGATTTCTTCCTCTTTCTCTCTCTAAGAATCGAAGTTCCTGCTGTTTCTCTCTCTAGAAATCGAATGCAAGGAATTGTGCAGGGGTTATGGGCGACCATGCCTTCCTTTTGTACAAAATAAATAACCACTTTGCCCATTTGGCACTTTTGGTCCCTCCTTTTTAGTTGACTTTTATTTTCTATTCCTTTCTTCCTTTTTCTTTTATTTCTTGCTAAAAATACGGGTGTTACACTAAACTTTCTAGTCTGAGTTTTCTTCGGCAACATGCAAGGAGCTCCAAATGGTTCCAGATACTCCAAGTTCGGTTTACATCTTTGAAGTAACTCATAACAAGTTTTACCATGACGTTTGATAACTAATACATGATTGAGAGTGTAACATGCATTAGCAACTGCTTCATTCCAGAATTGAACAAGCAGTTTTGAACCTGCCAACATTGTCCTTGCAGTTTCAATAAAACTTTGATTTTTGAGTTCACTAACTCCGTTCATCTATGGAGTATAGGTTGAAGAGAATTGATGAACAATCCCTTTCTCTCGACAGAAACCTCCATCCACTTATTCTTCAATTCTGTGCCATTGTCTGAACAAATCTTCCTTACTTTCAACTTGTACAGAGACTCTAGAGTAGTAACCAAATTCTTAATAAGAGCATCTTCCTCACTTTCACTTTCAATTTGTACAGAGAATATTCCTTTGATACCACTTATTAGGACCGTGTACGTATGGATTACTAACTGATTCAAAGTGAAATCAAATTCTTGAATGACTCAAAAGTCTCTGACTTTGCTTTAAGAAACATGACCCGTGAAAATCTTGAATAATCATCTGTGACCACAAAACAGTACCAATCTCCTGCAATGATTTTAGTACTGACATGGACAAACATATCCATATGCAAAAGCTCCAGTGGAATCTCAATAGAGTGAACTTTCTTAGATTTGTGAGATCTCTTTGTCTGTTTCCCTGTCTTGCATGATATACAGAAATCTGGAAGCTGAAATTTGATTGTAACGCCTTCGACCAGATTATTTTGAACCTAGTGATTCATCTTCCTGGGATTGATGTGTTCCATTCTCCTATGCCAAGAAATGGAATCCCTCTTGGTAGCTTTAGACAAGAGACACTGAGTAGCAGACTCAGTTGTGGAGGCTTTTGACATATCCAAGACACACAAGTCGTTATATCTTGAAGCTGACATTAGAACTTTCTCCTCAGGGATAACATACTCCTTCTTTAGAATGTAGCATCTCTTATTATCAAATACAACTTTAAAACCCTTATCGCATATTTGGGAAACTGAGAGTAAGTTTTTCTCCAGTTGTTAAACGTAGTTGACTTTATCAAACTTCACCTTCTCATTTCCCACTTCACCTTGAGCTGAGATATAGCCTCCTTTATTTCCCGCAAAAGATACATGTCCCCTTTGATTTTTTTGACATTATAAAGGAGAGACAGATTCCTGGTCATGTGCCTGGATGCCCCATTATCAATAATCCAGGTGTTAGTGATAGCGCTATAGCGGACAACCTGCATAAAACAGAAATGATCAGTTTAAGAGTGGGACCCAAGCCTTTACTGGCTTGGATTTCCCAGAGGCATCACACATTACAAACTCCACCCACTGTCCTTCGAAACATGAAGACAAATTTTTCTTCATCTTGTCCTCACTCTCAGACACACTTGATGATTTTGCTTGCCACAAACCAGTTTTGTGTAAGGTCTGTTTGTGATAAATAGATGATTGGTTTATTGTTTGAACCTTTGGCTTGACTTCATCCCTAGGTGTTACCTCAGTTAACACAGCTTTTCCAGGAGCTTGTCTTTGTTGCCTTTGGTATTCCAGAGGGGTATTTGATCTTGTTTTAGAAAACCTTGGTTTATTTTCATGAAAAAGTTCAATTCTTCTTCTTGGTGTCTGATACTAAGGACAATTAGGAGAAATATGTCCTTGTTCTCCACAACCATAACAGGATCTCCCTTCAATTGGTCTGGGAGATCTTTTGTGTGGGGGAGAGTAGGATCTAGGGTTGGTCTCTTTCTTTTCAACTTTAGGTTTCTCACCTTCTTTGACAAATTTAATTGGTTTCACATTTTGACTACCTTTTCCTTTCATTTTGTTGAGATTTTCATGATGAATAGTTTTAGAATTAGTTGGTTCTGAAATTTTAGGTTTTGAAACATGAACTTTTGAACCCAACCCAAGAGAAGCATTGCTATTCTCATCATCCTGATTTTGAATGACAACCTCATCTTTAGTGCCAAAATTAGATGCCTTATGTTTAGTAACAGATTGCACAGTTTTAACTGTGGAATCTGGATCACTGACTAGAGGGGTAGTCACCACATGATCCTTGATAGGGTTATTATTTAGGGGTCGACATTTTGTGTTCAAAAGGATTGCATGTGGTGGCGGCACTACTTTATAACCAAGCCCTTTCCTACTGTTTCTCTATTTGACTAAGTTCTGAACAATTTGAGAGGAACCAGCTAGACTGTGAAGTTTTTTATTTAACGATTCAGTTTCAACTTACAAAATAGCTTTTTTGTCTTAGTTTCCTCTGTTGTTGATAAATAGAACTTAATGTCATTTGCTTGATTAAAGGCAACAACCTTGGTTTCCCCAAGTTGCTTTCCTAACAGATCAAGTTTTTCTTTAAAATTGCTCTTATTTTGTTTAACATCATGTTAGCTTCAGTACATAGTTTCAAATCATTTATCTGACTGTCATTGTGATTTAACAACCTAGCAAATTTTAAATCTATTCTTTCATGAAATTTATTACATTCTTCACAAGCATGTTTATCAAAAAGTTCATCTTTTGTACTTACTTGTGATGTGCTGGAGGTGTTAGCCATGATAGCAGCCAGTTCGTCTTCAACCAAATGATCCACGATATCCAGAGCTTATTCAGCGTCTGAATTAGCATAATCAGCTATTTTATCCCCTTCACGCACTGAATCATCATTAAGATCTTCTACAAATGCAACATTAGCTTCACCACCAGAGATGAACCGAAGTTTCCAGTCCTGTCCTACATCTCCTTGAGCAACCATAGCTTTGGAATATGGACTGGTTGAATTCACGTTCTTTTCCTTTTCCTGACGATTATGTGATGAGAAAGGGTTATCATTTCTAGTCTTCTTTGGTTTTGCGGACTCTCGTTTGAAGTGACCCTTTTCACTGTAGTTGAAGCATGTAACTTTGGTTTTATCAAAACCAAAAGTTTTGTCTTTGGTGCAACTAGATTCTGCCCCATCTTCTTCATAAACTTCTTAGCCCTTCTAATAGCACTAGCGAAGGCCCGCTGATATCCATCCTTTCCAACTCTGTCTCATCCACCTGCTCATAATATTCATCCGCGAGATGACAGTTTGCTATTTTACCAGCAACCAAACCATTATATGAGTGTACAACCGTAGCAAGAAGATCCATATGCTATTTTGCTACCTCAACAGTAACATTTTTGTTAGGACCGCGTACGTACGGAGTACTAACGGATTCTACGTGAAACAAAATCAAATAGTGTGGAATTCTATTTGATTGGTGATCCTATCAGTCAGAACGAATAACCCGATCGATCTAACAATGTAACAAACGTTAAGAACAGATTGGAATCAATCAGGAATGAACTATGAACTTGGATTTGCGACTTGGGACACTTTGGACAGCTAGGGTACAAAAGTATTCGAAGTGTTGTGTTATTCCATGAATTGTGTGGTATTTATAGTTTTTCAGTGTTTAATCGTACGATTGAATCATTAGCATGGTTCAGTCGTGCGACTAACTCATGCGGTTGACTCATACGCACGACTGAAGATTTAGTCATGCGACTGAATCAATCTTGTGTCTCAATCATACGATTGATCTAGTCACCTGGTTCAGTCGTGCGACTGGTCGATAAGTATGGTTCATCCATGCGTACGGGCCATAAGTATGGTCAAGTAGCATGAATGTCCATATGAATAAGTTAAACACATTTCTAAGTTCTCATTGACTTAGACTTATAAAAAATAACATCAAACCTATTTATTACGTTCATAAATATGAATCACATTCAATATAATGCATGACATAATCAATAACAAATAAACATCACAATTCATTTCATATATCATTAATATTATCAAATACATCATATTACATCAGTGTAAGACATGAAATATTTTTACATTTGAGATCATAAACTATGTACATCAAGATGTATCAACAAACTCCCCCTTGGACCTAGTATAGTCTAATGTCTAACATTCTTCACGTGTTCTTCGAACTTCTTGTACTTCTATTCTCTTATGACTCCAGCATGTATCTCGAACACAAAGCAGTGTCTTATCGCATGTTGAAACTATAGAGCTTGTACAATGTCCTGCATGCCATAGAATAGTGGCCACATGTAGAGAGTATAAATATCATCCACAGACAAGTTGGTCAGCCACAGGGTCAAATACCCGGATAGTCTCTATTTTCCATCCTTGTGCAAAACTATGACCGCTTCACCCATTCGCCAGTCCTAATACCACCACTTGAAGTATGGAGTGAAGTCCTGAGGCATTTTCCGTAGTTGGATATTCGATATTGTGTGCGGAGGACTCCACTTCAGCACGACTTTAGGCCTTCTAGTGATAGGATCAACTTTGGTCTTATGTATGAACCGTTTAGGCTGTTTAGGCCTGAAGTTGACTCATCTGGTGTGGTATTCCTTCTTGAGCGCCATCTCAAACCAACCTGACATCTTCTTTGGGTTGGCATACAAAAGGTCTAAACAGGCAAGCCTATTTAGCTCAAAACCGGGAAGAGTCTTCAGATCAAGAGGATATCTGAAGTACTCAATCCTATTCTCCCTCTTAACCACATAGACATCCAAGTCCTCAAAATATGCCAACTGATAATCTTACCTGCCAACTTCTGATGCTTCTTAACTCGATAGAGTTTGGTGTAGGCATTTGACTTTGGAGGAACTCGTTGGGCTTTCATCTTAGCTAAACATGCTGCCCACTCAGCCTTCTTTAGCTCGACATCTATGTCTGTGGCATGCACTTTTCCTTCCTCTTTCTCCTTCTCATTCTCCGTCTCATCCAACTTCTCGAAGGTAGCGCTGCCAAATGTTTCACCCAAGTTGGGATAACATTGCCCTGTTGGTCAGTGTACTGAGGATACTCTTCGGAAGTGATATCCTCTATATCAATTTCATCCACATCCTGTAGCCCCTCATCACTCACAACATCAACCTAGGGAGCATCTTTGACTAGCTCATCAGGATTGAGTCTAAACATGTCGGCTAGCTGCTCATCAGTAAGATCATGGATGATCTCTCCCTCCTCAGGGGTGTAGCTCAAAGATCGCCTTACGATCCCTTGCAAATCAAGAATCATTGTTAGCTGAGTCTTGATTTGCTGAATGGGGCGACATCATAGTCGTTTGTCTATTGAGCTCCATCTGTTTGATTAAATATTCAAAACACAATCACACACAAATCAGTAATCAAGATATTTAAACATCAATAAACATTAACTACATTAGTGTAATACAAAATTCAAGTACAAAAGTTTTCAAATACAAAGACATCTAATCATTACTTTTGCATTGTTTGCTCGTTTCTTCAGTTAGAGGAGCTGAGGAAGACGGTCGTTGATCTTGATTGCGCTTTGTGCGCCTCTCCCGAGCAGATGGATTTGAGGCTGATGCAGATGCATCACCTTCATGCTCATGGTCATCATCATCTCCACCTTCTTTGTCTTTCCCGCTACCTTCCGCCTCAACCTCATCATCGTCATTATCATCCGATTCATCATCTGAGGAATCATCATCATCATCATCTCCACCATCACCATCACCTTTTATCTTCAAGGGATCACTCTTTGTCCCTTTCAGTCTTGGCATAAGCTTCTTGTTCTTCTTCCCAACTTCCTCAATCCTCTTCACCGAAGCCATCAGTAGCTCATTCTATGCGGTGAGGGCACGATGAGCTCTAGATAATGCTCTTTCATGAGCAGTATCTCTCTCTGTCAGATGGGCTATTTGTTTACCATTAGCGGTATTGACTACCATCAACTTATTTAGCTAGTTAGCTCTCATATCATTTGTAGCGAGCAGCTTGAGCACCAGTTGGTTGAGGCCAGCCAACTGCTCTTCTAACCTAATAGTGGGTAGAGAAGATCCCTGTGGAGGTGTAGATGCAGTGGAAGAGCCCGGTTGGGGTATGGTAGGTGTGGTGGTGGATGTGGTGTATAAGGGAGTGGGAATGAAGGTGAATGGTGGTGGAATAGATGTGGGTATGGTAGGTATGGTAGTGGGAATAGTGGTGGTTGTAGTGGTAGCTGTAGTGGTAGCTATAGTGGTGGTAGGAGTGGTGGTAGTGGTTGTGGGAGTAGTAGTTGTGGTAGTGGAGGTGGTAATCAGGACAATCCTCCATGTCTTGCCCTTCTTGCCATGGGGCTGGGCCATTCTCTTCTTCCTTGAGCCCCTGGCAATTTGGGCTCCCCCTGGGCTAATTGGGTGGGTGGGTGTATAAGTAGGATCATCAGTATCAGCACCCTCAGTCCCAGCCTGGTGTCCCCCAACCGCCTCTTTGCCCCGTTTGAAAGCCACGACTCGGCTACCGACTGTCCTCGACAAAGGCTCCTCATCCTACTCATCTTCCTCTTCACCAACCAGGATGTCCCAGTGGATGGCAGCCTGCTCAGATCCACCGGGAGCACATGTGCTATGTGGAGGTGGTGGAGAAATAGTAGAAGTGCCAGCATCTCCACCATCCTGACCATCATCATGGTCGTCATCGTCGTCGTCGTCGTCATCACTAGGGACCATGATAGGCTCATTATCTGAGTCACTATCGTCGTGATGCCACTTTTTACAAAATGGCACCATGTAATCTTTATTGGCCAGATGGCCAAAGAGTCTCCTCATAGGGGCTTCACCTGCTTCCCCCCGGTATACCTTCATCCTACCCAAGGTGGTGTCATCCATCACCTCTAAAGTCACAGCATTGTCTTTCTCCTTGGGCAACAGAGGAAACTTCTTATCTATAATCACCTGTAAGAATCGTGGATACATACAGAAGCCTTCCTTGCCCTTGGCCTCTATGTTCTCTGTCCAATATGTAAAGAACATGCGGGAGAAACTGAATGGGTGGTTCAGTACCAACGCAACATATGTGTTTTGTATTTGGTCCAACATCTCGTCGAACCCTCCACACCTGGAGGCAATGTATTTAAGGATCACATGTGCCAAATACTTAAATTAGGGGCACATGTTACTCTTGTTCAGCACGCCGGCATTGATGTTGCCAGTGTACTTGATCCTTAACAAGCATCCCTGAACCGTTAGGGGATGCAACTTGGTTAGGTGGGCTCCGTCCTCACCTAGATCCAAGACTCGCCTCAGGTTGTCTTCCCTAATCTCAATATCTTGTCCGAAGATAGAACTCCGAATACAGTATGGCTCAATAGAATGGTCGACGGTGGCATTCTCCTAGAATGTCCGCTGAATCGATCTGTAAGGTGTGTAGGGAGTGGAGATGGCCTTGTAGATCCTCGATCTACGTAGAAAAGAAATGATCCCGGTGAACTCAACCGCGTTCTGGGTTGTAGCATCAAGATGAGTACATATGTTGTGCTTGGTGCTCATAATCCATCTCTCAGCCATGTTGCTGTAACACAAGAAACATATACGTTAGATCCGTCCATAAGAGATAACAATTGAATTTGAACTGATTTTGTAACACCCGGAAAATTCTGTTTGGAGTGTCATGCAACTGGAGCTCCATACGCATTGAAGCCGCACGACTGGAGCTCCATACACATGGAAATCGCACGACTGGAGTGTTCAATCGCATGGAGCTCAGTCGACTGGAGTGCCCATACGCCTGGAGCTTGGGCGACTGAACTGTAGCATTTAAGAGAGAGGCTAGCCCTTACCCTCTCCCCACACTCACAAACATCAACCATAGAGAGAAAGAAGAGAGAAAAAGGGAGAAGAGGAGAAGAAAGCTTGGTTCAAGCGGGTTCGAGAGTGAGAAATCGACGTGTAGCGAGTTTAATCAATGCTCTACTCTACGGGATCATCTAGGTGAGTTCTAGGACCCCTCTTTTACATGTTTTTGAATGATTTTGGGGCTGGAACACATTTGAAAACTATTTTCGGGTTTTGGGCGTTTAACCCGTGTATGTATGTACGTGTATGTGTATGGTGCGTTTAGGGCATGATTTCGGGCTTGGATAGGCTTGAATAAGGTCGAGATATGATTCCTAAGGTTTGGGAGGGTCGATTTGGGCTTAGAATAAGTTCGGAAGGGTTTGGAGGCCGTGAGTCACGGCTGCTGTTCGGGATGAACTGCAGTCGCTGCCCAGCTAGGGCTAGGCGACTGGAGGGCTAATCGGCCGACTGAGGGACGACTGAGGTTCACTCGTACGACTGAGGCTCAATCGCATGACTGGGGATTTAGTCGCACGACAGGTCATACGACAGAGAGTTCAGTCGCGTAGGTCATTCGCATAGCTGTTCAGTCGCACGACTGAGGGTTCAGTCGCATAGAAGCCCATTCGCATAGTGTTCATTCGCACGATAGGAAGTCCGTTCATATGATTGGGTGTTCATCCACATGGATGCTCATCCGTGTTGGTCCAATCGTATAGTATTCAGTCGCATGGAGGCCATGCGACTAAAGGGTGCCCAATCGCCCAAATAGGGCTGTTGTGTTGGAGGAGAGATATAGTTTAATTACTGGCCTTCGGAGAAAGAGCAAGCGTAAGTAATGATATGATAGCTCCCGTAAGTACACGTACGATAACCGTAGAGGCTTAGAAGTTACGTTGGGCACGACGACGATAGTATTGCATGTATATGCATGATGTATGTATGTTAAGTATGATGAGGCCCTATATAATGCTGATGACTGATGACTTTTAAATGTCGATGCTCCTGGTATCGATATATGTTCATCTTTTCCGTAGGCATGTTATGTACGATGTTGCCATGATAGATGGTGATCAATGATGATTTGTAACTGTCGATGTTCCTTGTTTCGATGTATGTTTATCTTTCCGTATCTTTATGTGTATTGTTTATGAATGAATGAAAAGTATTATATAACGTAAAGCGAAAGATAATAAAAGAGGATTATGATGAATGAATGCATGCACTAACGTATGAATGAACGAACGTAAAACTAGTAAGCGTATGTATGAGGTGAGCGACTCTGTGTCGCAACAAACTCAAAAGAGGTCCCTATTGCGTACTCCGGTACTGTGCCAGTCTTCGGACATGAGTCGGAGGTTTGTTAATCAGGCCCGAGCACAGTATCAGTCTTCGGACATGAGTCGGGGGTATTGCGTGGGATGAGATTGTGAGGTGAGAAACTTTGTGTTACAACAAACTTGGATAGAGTTCAATCCAGGTGATCGACTCAAACAGGATCTTTGTCATGTATCCCGGTGTTGTGTCAGTCTTCGGACATGAGTCGGGGGTTTGTGAGCAGGCCCCGGCACAGCATCAACTTTTGAGCATGAGTCAGGGATATTGCAAGAGACAGAATCTAATTGGATGAGTAGAGGATCGCATGCTCCGATACTGTGTCAGTCTTCGGACATGAGTCGGGGGTTTGCGTACAGGCCCCGGCACAGTATCAGTCTTCGGACATGAGTCGGGAGTAGTGCGTGAGAGTGAGATGGGACGAATAAGGAACGGATCACATGCTCCGGTACTGTGTCAGTCTGCGGACATGAGTCGGGGGTTTGTGAGCAGGCCCCGGCACAGTATCAGTCTTCGGACATGAGTCGGGAGTATCGCGTGAGTTGATGAATGAGAGAGAAAATTATGAAAGAAAGAAAGTATGAAACGAACAAAAGATAATAAACGTAATGAAAGCTAAAGAACGAACGAATGAAAATAATGAACGGAAGGAACATAGTGATAAAGCATGAAACGGGATCCTGTCACTCGACCTCAGTAATCATGGTCGTGTGCCATGAAGAGGGTAAAGTGTGACCAGATCCAGATAGAAGTAAAAGATTGGGAATGAATGAAAGTTAAAGATAAAGAATGAACGAGAAAAGAAGATAATAATGATATTATCTATGTGTATGTACGTATGATGCGTGTTCATATACGAAAGTATAGTATTTTTTGAAAGAAGTAAAGAACAGTATGTATTTCGTATAAAACTAGAACTCACTCAGCAAAGCTAACTTTTGATGTGTTTCTAGTTGGCAGGTATGTTGCCGAGGATGGCACAGGGCGACTACTCAGTTCCTTTGGGATGGCATCCATTGTTGTAATGCTTTTATAATGAAATGATCTTATGTAATGAACTGTAATAATATTTTGTAAGAGCAAAGATGAGAATGGGGAACCTAAAATACTAGTGGTCCCTTTTTACAACTATTTTGTAAGAGCATTTTATTGAAATGAAAAGGATGCTTTTATTGTTTCCGCTGCAACGTTTTTTTGAAGAACGATAAAAAAATTATGTTTTGAGTGCAATGAATGACCAGCTGTGAGGTGCCCGGGAACGGGGCCTTACAAGTTGGTATCAGAGTCAAAGTTTAAGTGAAATAGGTAAATTTTTAAAATAAACCTTAACTTAAACTGAGAATGGGACGGAAAGGGAAGGGATGCCAATCTGAGTAGCTGCGTGCCATCAGGCATTTTCTTAAAGTTAACCGGTGTTATGTGCGCATGTTATGTGTTTCTATGTTGCTGGTAGATTTAGATACTAATGTAGTCAGGACAGGTAATGCTCAGGTTACGAAGAGTAAAGTAAGTGGCTAATCATAACTGATCACTGTAATTAGGGACTTACTATACTTGACATGAACTGAGCTATTCCCTTGATTGACCATGTTGGTGTTTGAATCTTTCAGTGTATTATAGAGGATAGCCGGTGGTAGATTTTCTATGGCTTCCCGTGGTGGAGGTGATGGTGGACGTGGTGCTGAACCACGGGTCACAAGACGAAGACCTAGGGTTGAGAGGGTGGTTCATGAGGAACCCGAGACCCCTTATCCGGAGGGCGCTGATGAGAGTGCTAACTTGAGGGCCTCGGTGAAAGAGGCGGTGGTAGAGGAGGTGCATCAGGTCATGCAGACAATCCTACCGTCTGTAGTGACCGAGGTGATAAAGGCTGTTAGAGATGGGGAGAGACAGGAGAGGGGTAGACCTTCGGGCGAAAGGAGACGGCCCGAGACTGAAACGGTTTTCTTCGATGACGAAGAGGAAGAAGAGGAGGAAGAGCGTGCGCCAGAGACGGCACGAGGCTGTAACTACGGGGAATTTCAACGATGCAAGCCCCCAACTTTTGATGGTAATGGCACTGCTGCTGCTGCTCACCGGTGGGTGAGGGAAATGGAAGTCATGCTGAATATCAGCGAGTGCCGGGAGGATCAGAAAGTGAAATTTGCCGCCCACTCTTTCGTGGACTCAGCTTTCTGCTGGTGGGACAACATAGTCCAAGTTGAGGGTAGTCGGGCTATCAGAAGGATGAGATGGTCAGAGTTGAAAAGGCTGGTGATTGAGGAGTACTGTCCTCACCATGAGATGGATAAGGTTGAAAGGGAGTTCTTGCAGTTAGAAGCGGGGATGATGACACATCAGCAGTACACCACCAAATTCAACGAGATGGCACGGCTGGTACCGGATCAGGTGACACCTCTTTTGCGGAAAATCAAGAGGTATATTCAGGGCTTGCCGGCGGATATTCATAGGCACATGATCACTGCCTGACTAAGCACGTTTAGGTCGGCTGTAGATCTAGCGGGAAGGTTGTACGATGAGCGGGAGGCGATGGTGATAACGGGCAAAGTGGAGTAGCGAGCCTATGTTAAGAAGGGGAAAGGAACGCGAGATAGTGATGGTGGAATGGTGACTGAAGGTAAGGTGATGAGGATCTATGATCGAGAGGGGATAACAAGAAAGGGTGAGGAATGCAAGAAGTGTGGTAGGGGTCATGAATGGGAGTGAAAATAGGGACTGAACATCTGTTTTCAGTGTGGGAAGGAAGGTCACAGGGCAAGGGAGTGCCGCGTGGCTAAGTGCTACAATTACGGTGAGACTGGTCATCTGAGTAGGGATTGTAAGAGGTCAAAGGCGGGAAGCTCCGGTGCGAGGAAGGAGAACCGAGGGTGGAGGCTACAGCTTTTGCCATGGCCAGGAGGAGGGTAGAGCGGACTCCGACTGGACGATAGGTACGTCTCCGGTAATTTAATTTTGTGCACTTATGCCTTGAATGCGATGCTAGTAGTAGTTCGTTCCTACTGCATTCTGTTGCAAGTTGCATGTTAGGAGAAGGAACATCAATGAGCCCTTCGATGTAGAGATTACTATTAATGGATTCACTAGGTTACCTGATGCCCTAGAGGATGGCATGATGCAATTGAGAAAGTTGTGTCACCCGTTGTCTGAGGAACAATTTCAACCTGTGATTGGTTCATCAAATGGCAACGTACGCATAGTTTCGACGTTATAGCAAACAAGTAGAATGGGAGGTCGGAAGCAAAAGAAAAAGATAAATTTGGTTTGGGCCACCAAAGAAGCCGATTTCCCTTTCAATCACAGTGTACCTGCAAGGAACCTGAGAAGAACCAATCTCGAAGCAGTTATATTTGGAACAACACATTGCATGATTAATGAATGCTATTCTAGTCAGTTGTTTGGTTTGCCAGATGGTCATTATTCATACATAAAGAACATCAAACAAGGCTTGTGGTGTTTCTTTTTAATTATAGTGACCGTACTCTATATGGCGTATTTGTGGCCACAGGTCCTGGTCAAATGGACATTGATCAGTATGCATGGGTTGCCGACGGAGATAGTCAAAGATGGACCAGAAGTCGTATGTTGATAAATGATGTAGAGCGATAGGATTCCAGGTGAGAGACTTGAAAAGAGATGCGACAGTATTGCCCGCAAAGATTTAAGGAACAACAGGTTTTGGGGACGAAACCCGTTTAAGGGGGGTGGACTTGTAACACCCGGAATATTCTGTTTGGAGTGTCATGCGACTGGGGCATCCCTACGCATGGGTGTCATGCGACTGGAGCCCCATACGCATGGAAGTCGCACGACTGGAGCTCCATACGCATGGAAGTCGCACGACTGGAGTGTTCAATCGCATGGAGCTCAGGCGACTGGAGTGCCCATACGCCTGGAGCTCGGGTGACTGAACTGTAGTATTTAAGGGAGAGGGAAGCCCTTACCCTCTCCCCACACTCACAAACATCAGCCATAGAGAGAAAGAAGAGAGAAAAAGGGAGAAGAGGAGAAGAAAGCTTGGTTCAAGCGGGTTCGAGAGTGCGAAATCGACGTGTAGCGAGTTAAATCGAAGCTCTACTCGACGGGATCATCTAGGTGAGTTCTAGGACCCCTCTTTTACATGTTTTTGAATGATTTTGGGGCTGGAACACATCTGAAAACTATTTTCGGGTTTTGGGCTTTTAACCCGTGTATGTATGTATGTGTATGTGTATGGTGCGTTTAGGGCTTGATTTCGTGCTTGGATAGGCTTGAATAAGGTCGAGGTATGATTCCCTAAGGTTTAGGAGGGTCGATTTGGGCTTAGAATAAGTTCAGAAGGGTTTGGAGGCCGTGAGTCACAGCTGCTATTCGGGATGAACTGCAGTCGCTGCCCAGCTAGGGCTAGGCGACTGGAGGGCCAATCGGCCGAATGAGGGACGACTGAGGTTCAGTCGCACGACTGAGGCTCAATCGCACGACTGGGGATTCAGTCACACGACAGGTCATACGACTGAGAGTTTAGTTGCATAGGTTCATTCGCATAGCTGTTCAGTCGCACGACTGAGGGTTCAGTCTCATAGAAGCCCATTCGTATAGTGTTCATTCACACGATAGGAAGTCCATTCGTACGATTGGGTGTTCATCCTCATGGATGCTCATCCGCATTGGTCCAATCGCATAGTGTTCAGTCGCATGGAGGCCATGCGACTGAAGGGTGCCCAATCGGCCAAATTGGGTTGTTGTGTACGAGGAGAGATATAGTTCAATTACTGGCCTTCGGGGAAAGAGCAAGTGTAAGTAATGATATGATAGCTCCCGTAAGTACACGTACGATAACCGTCGAGGCTTAGAAGTTACGTTGGGCATGACGACGATAGTATTGCATGTATATGCATGATGTATGTATGTTAAGTATGATGAGGCCCTATATAATGCTGATGACTGATGACTTGTAAATGTCGATGCTCCTGGTATCGATATATGTTCATCTTTTCTGTAGGCATGTTAAGTACGATAAAGACTGGTGATTTGTAAATGTCGATGTTCCTTGTTTCAATGTATGTTTATCTTTCTGTATCATTACGTGTATTGTTTATGAATGAATGAAAAGTATTATGTAACGTAAAGCGAAAGATAATAAAAGAGGAATATGATGAATGAATGCATGCACTAACGTATGAATGAACGAACATAAAACTAGTAAGCGTATGTATGAGGTGAGCGACTCTGTGTCGCAAAAAACTCGAAAGAGGTCCCTATTGCGTACTCCGGTGCTGTGCCAGTCTTCAGACATAAGTCGGGGGGTGTTGCATGGGATGAGATGGTGATGTGAGCAACTTTGTGTTGCAACAGACTCGGATAGAGTTCAGTCCAGGTGATTGACTCAAACGGGATCTTTGTCGCGTATCCCGGTGCTTGTCAGTCTTCAGACATGAGTCGGGGGTTTGTGAGCTGGCCCAGGCACAGCATCAGCTTTCGAGCATGAGTCAGGGATATTGCAAGAGACAGGATGTAATTGGATGAGTAGAGGATCGCATGCTCCGGTACTGTGTCAGTCTTCAAACATGAGTCGGGGGTTTGTGTACAGGCCCCGGCACAGTATCAATCTTCGGACATGAGTCGGGAGTAGTGCGTAAGAGTGAGATGAGACGAATGAGGAACGGATCGCGTGCTCCGGTACTGTGTCAGTCTTCGGACATGAGTCGGGGGTTTGTGAGCAGGCCCCGACACAGTATCAGTCTTCAGACATGAGTCGGGAGTATCGCGTGAGTTGATGAATGAGAGAGATAATTATGAAAGAAAGAAAGTATGAAACGAACGAAAGATAATGAACGTAATGAAAGCTAAAGAATGAACGAATGAAAATAATGAACGGAAGGAACATAGTGATAAAGCATGAAACGGGATCCTTATCACTCGACCTCAGTAATCATGGCTGTGTGCCATGAAGAGGGTAAAGTGTGACCGGATCCAGATAGAAGTAAAAGACAGGGAATGAATGAAAGTTAAAGATAAAGAATGAATGCGAAAAGAAGATAATAATGATATTATCTATGTGTATGTACGTATGATGCGTGTTCATATACAAAAGAATAGTATGTTTTTGAAAGAAGTAAAGAACAGTATGTATTTCGTATAAAACTAGAACTCACTCAGCAATGCTGACTTGTGATGTGTTTCCAGTTGGCAGGTATGTTGCTGAGGATGGCACGTGGCGACTACTCAGTTCCTTTGGGATGGCATCCATTGTTGTACTACTTTTATAATGAAATGATCTTATGTAATGAACTGTAATAATATTTTGTAAGAGCAAAGATGAGAACGGGGAACCTGAACAACTAGAGGTCCCTGTTTACTACTATTTTGTAAGAGCATTTTATTGATATGAAAAGGATGCTTTTATTGTTTCCGCTGCAACGTTTTTATGAAGAACGATAAAAAAATTATGTTTTGAGTGCGATGAATGACCAGCTATGAGGTGCCCGGGAATGGGGCCTTACAGATTTTGACCAACTGGTTCAATCGTGCGATTAAAGCATACGACTAAGTGCAGTCGTACGATTGAGCCTGCGACTGAACGTAGTCGTATGCTATACCATGCGGTTGAGTTAGTCGTACGACTGAGTCACCGATTGATTCAATCGTGCGATTGAACCATACGTCTGGCTCAATCATGTGACTGAAGTTCATCAGCCTGACCATTTGTATCTTGCACTGTTCGACACCAAAAATTTAAATCTTTATCAAAACGTTAAATTAGACTTTGTGTTTAGATTCATTAGGTTCACAAGGTCTCGAAATACCACTTAATGTCTTTTAAATTAACGTTTCAGTTCATTTAGGTGTTTTATTTTAGGGTATTTATCTCGGTTCTTGATTTTAACAATTTAGGTCATTGTTTGTTTGATTAAAACGCTTATGTGTCACGATTTCATCCACAAAGAACCTGAAGATGAACACTCAGTGGTCAGTAACACAATCGAAGAGTAATCACAACACGAAAAATTTGGGCATAGTGTCTGGGTATTAGGAGGTTTTTGTAAGATTTGAACTCGCGTAGGGTTTACGACCGACTGAGCCTCCTTTTATACTGTTTTTGGGGTTCAGTCGTGCGACCAGACCCATGCGCATGACTCAATCGTGCGACTGGGGTTCAGTCATGCGACTGACTTAGACTCCTTCATCCAGTCATACGATTGGTTCATTCTTATGATCCAATCATAGGGTTTGCCCCATACTCATGGTTCATTCGTGTGATTTGCTCATACTCATTGTCCATTCGTTTTTTTTGCTCATACTCATGGTCCATTCATGTGATTAGTCAATACTCATGGTCCAATCGTGCGATTGACTCATACTTATGATTCAATAGTGCGATTGGTTCATACTCATGCTCCAATCATGCGATCGATTCATACTTATGAGTTTGACTTCTTCCATTTCCACACACTCAATTTAAACTTTGATATATAACGTTATGACCAATGATCATCTCAGACATGATCTTTTAATAGAAATCATTGATCACCTTAGACGTGATCCTTTTTAAATTTACACCAGTTTGATCACCTCAGACGTGACCCTTTTAATTTATGACTCACAGAGTTCATCTAGTTATATAGTCCGATATTGACACCTAAATGATAGATAAAACAGAAAACAGCTTGAATTGAAATAAAGCATGACATATTTTTGTGTTTTTGTTTGAGGTGGGTTGAAAACATTTTAATTATCCTTAAATGATTTCTCCCACTGAACAGAACAGCATCAATCATTTACATCTTATCTAGAAAGACCCTTATGGAATCATACAGGCATAAACATAATCATTTGGGACCCTTTCGCATATGTGTTTTTAACTTATTCTTATTTGTCTGAGAGTCAAAAGCACTTACAGGAAATCATACTAGAACTGTAAGAAGCACATAATGATTTTGACTGTTGAGGATTGCTGCCACGATAATTGTCTGTATATTTATCCACTTAAATCTATACATAGATTTTTGACTCATATTGGTGATTAGTTAGGTTTGTTATTTCAACAAGCATTTGTGGATCCCACGCTTATATAGTAATCAACATTCCTCGGGAGATTTTTGAGCGGTCTACGGGTTTAGACAAGAAGAAATTATTCTAAGATCTTTCAAAGAGATGCAAAGCCTCAAGTCAGTGCCATCACACAGCAGACAGGCGCAACCAATAATGAATTCTAGAATTTTTAGGCTATGCTTATCCTCAGGTCAGTGCCATCACACAGCAGAGAGGCACACAACCTATCTTCTTGTTTGAGCACTTTTCTTTTACATATTACGCACCAACAACGTTTATTTCATGTGCTTTGCTCATTTTATGGTCATCCGCACACATTTGTGGCTTTTATTTTGCTCTTCACCTCTTATTGGAAATATGTTGATTGTGTTAACCAGGGATAAGGTGGAAGCCCAAAGTTAGTTGAACTATTAGTTTTAACTTGTTTCACCAATAACTCATCTATTGTGTTGAACCTACCGACATATCATATAATGGACTAGCAACCCCTAGGTCTACTTTCACTATGTAACTTCAGTAACAGACTAGTTTACTATCATTTTTCCTTTATTTGGCTTATTCTTCTCTGACTTGTAAGTTTAATGTAACATTTTGAACATTTAAGTCTTTTTGATGTCCCAAACAATTTTTTCCCTGTGTACTATCATTTTCCATAGTTTTGAATCAATCTCACAGACTTGATGTCTTTGTCTTTCAGCTTTTCTACCCGCCCTCGTTTGTTTTTGAGTAATTTAAATACTAACTACTGAAACTAAACCTATTCTCCCCCTAAAATTCTAAAACCAAAAATCCTTTTGTGTTTTTGGATTTTTTAAAGACAGGAAAATAAAATAAAGAAAAATAAAAAAATAAAACATAAACACGGACTAAGAACTCGATTCTTCTGGAATCACATCAATTTTCTTTTTAATGTCATTGACCTATAAGAGATATAAAAACCGAGGTTTATTAAACGCTTTTGTGTAGAGGTCGGCGCGTTGAAAATCCGTAAAAATTTTAACAATATCGATTAATTACTTTTCAAAACAGTCACGTATAAAGTGATATTTAATACCGATGTGTTTAATCTTTGGGTGTTGGACCTGATTTTTAGTGACAGCAATTGCAGCAGAATTATCAATAAAGATGGGGTGTTAGAAAATTGCAAACCGTAGTCTCGCATTTGCTATTGAATCCAGATGATTTGAGAACAGAACTTGCAGCGGCAACGTATTCGGCTTCACATGTCGATAGAGCAACCGATGTCTGCTTCTTACACTGCCAGGTGACTAAGCGTCTTCCAAAGAACTGACATCCCTCTGATGTTGACTTGTAATTCATCATGCAACCACCGTAATCCAAGTCACTGTACGTTGTAAGCTTAAAGTCATCATCATGACAATACAACAACACAAGTGTTGGAGTACCCTTCAGATAACAAAAGATCCTCTTTACCCCAATTAAATGACTTACTTAAGGTTTTGCCTAATATCTAGAATAAAGACACATGGCGTACATAATATCAGCACGAGAAGCTGTGAGGTACATGAGAGATCCAATCATTCCTCGATACATAGTAGCATCCACCAGATCACCATTTTCATCGGGTGCCACATCGTGGTTCGTGGCAAGTGGAGTCCCAGCAACCGTTGCATTCTCCATGTCAAACCGACTAAGGATATCTCCTACATATTTGGTATGATGCCGGAAGATAGCATTTGGTGTCTGATCTACTTGTAAACTGAGAAAGAACTTCATCTCTCCCATGGCGCTTATTTCAAACTCAGCTTTCATCATAGACTCAAATTCTTTACATAGTGCTTCATTTTTGGAACCGAAGATTATGTCATCCACATATATCTGCACCAGTAGTAAATCACCGTCCTTCTCCTTGATGAACAAAGTGCAGTCAATGACCCCTCTGCAAAAACCGTGTTTCAGCATATGAGTAGAGAGTTTCTCGTACCAGGCTCGAGGGGCTTGGTGAAGCCTGTACAAAGCCTTTTCCAGTTTATAAACTCTATCCCGATGATAAGGATCCTCAAATCCTTTGGGTTGACTGACGTACACTATTTCACGGATTTCACCATGAAGGAATGCACTTTTCACATCCAGTTGATAGACTTTCACATCCGTTTCATGAATTGCTTCCATCCTTGCCACAGGTGCAAACACTTCATTGTAGTCAATGCCTTTGACTTGCCTAAAACCTTGAACGACAAGCCGAGCCTTGTTTCGGATGATGACCCCTTGGTCATCTTTCTTGCACCGAAGAATCCATTTTGTGCCAATCAACTTTGCACCTTTTGGTCTGTCCACAAGTGTCCAGACTCCTAACTTCTTGAACTAAAGGAGTTCTTCTTGCATAGCACTTACCTATGCCTCATCTTTTAAAGCCTCGCTTACATGCTTTGGCTCAACTTAAGAAACAAAGCATCGATAAGCACCATCGTGTAAGTATCCCTTTTCCATGACTGCAGCATAATTAGCTGAGTATAGCTAATTTCTTGTCTGAACTCCTAATAGAATATCCCCGATGATGTTGTCCAGGGGATGATGTACATTAACTCAAGTTCCGGGAGTGCTGGGTACTACAACTTCATTGTCCAGATTCTAAACTGTTGGAGTATGCAGTTCAGAAGTTCCAGTTTCATCATGATCGGATATTGGTGTACTTTCGGTGGTAGGAACCTGCTCCTCCTGGTTTGTAGTCTCAGTTTCAACGGCCTCATCATCGAAGGAAGAAGAATCACTTACTGCAAGCTCTCCCCCTAAAAGGCTAGAAGTATCTTCTAATGAAACTGATGATGTCGAGTCTTTTGTAAGAGTGTTTAGAACATCGTACATCATTCGAGCAGCTAACTCATCATCAGAATGGTAAGGAGGTAGATTGAAGGATTTTAAAAATCCATCATAGTCAAAGAAAAAGGAAGGTCCTTTTCCCTACGGGGGGTGGTGTATCTTTGTACATCAACGTTGCGCCACATTCTACCTGACCAGTTGAGTTATTATAAACCCGTTTGTCTGGTATGCTGTATCCAAGGAAGATACCTTCTTCTGCCTTTTTGCAGAACTTCCTATTCTGATTTTTCTTTAGCAGCATACTAGGTGCACCAAATGGTTCCAGATACACTAAATTGGGTTTACATTATTGGAGCAACTCATAACAAGGTTTTCCATGACATTTAACTACCAAGACCCGATTTATAGTGTAACATGCATTAGCTACTTCCTCGTTCCAGAATTGAACTGGCAGTTTTGAGTCAGCTAGCATTGTCCTTGCTGTCTCTATCAAGCTCCGATTCTTCCTTTCAGCAACACCATTCATTTGTAGAGTGTAGGCAGAGGTAAACTGATTAACAATTCCTTTCTCTAGACAAAAGGCCACCATCCACTGATTCTTGAACTCTGTCCCGTTGTCTGATCGAATCCTTCTTACTTTTAGCTTGTAGAAAGACTCCAATGTGGTAACAAGATGTTTGAATGATTCAAAGGTCTCTAATTTAGCTTTCAGAAACATCACCCAAGAGAATCTTGATTAATCATCGATCACCATAAAGTAGTATCATTCCCCGGCTATGCTTTTTGTGTTGACTTGGCCAAACAGATCCATGTGTAGAAGCTCAAGAGGAATGTTGATAGAATTAACTTTCTTTGCTTTGTGAGACTTCTTGGTCTGTTTCCCTTTCTTACAAGCGACACAGAAATCTGGGAGCCGGAAATTCTTGACTGTAACTCCATCTACCAGATCGTTCTAAACCAGATGATTCATCTTCCTGGGATTGATGTGTCCTATTCTCCTGTGCCAGGAGACTGAATCTCTTTCTGTTTCTTTGACAAGAAGCACTGAGCAGTAGACTCAGTTATGGAGGCTTTTGATAGGTCCAAGACATACAAGTTGTTGTATCTTGAAGCCGACATTAGAACTTTCTCCTCTTGGATGACATACTCCTTCTTTAGTATGTAGCACCTCTTGTTGTCAAACACAACCTTAATCCCTTATCATAGATTTAGGAGGCAGAAAGCAAGTTGTTCTGTAGTTGCTGAACATAGTTTACTTTGTCAAACTTCACTTTCTCGTTTCCCACTTCGCCTTGTGCGGTGATGTAGCCTCCTTTATTCCCAGCGAATGATACAAGTTCCCCTTTAACATGCTTGACGTTGAAAAGGAGGGATGAATTCCCGGTCATGTGCCTGGAAGTCCCACTATCAGTAATCCAGGTACTAGTGATAGTGCTGTAGCGGACACCCTACACATACAAAGGAAATGATTAGTTTAGGTTTGGAACCCAAGCCTTAATTGGCTTGGGTGTCCCAGAGGTGTCACACATCATGAACTCGACCCACTAACCTTCAGAGGATGAGGGCACATCTTTCTCTTTCTTATCTTCACTATCAGACACATTACTTGACTTTTCCTTCCATAAACCAGTTCTGTGTAAAGCCTGTTTATGGTAAACAGACGACTGGCTTATGGTTTGAACTTTAGGTTCACTAATATTCCTAGATTTAACCTTAGGTGGCACAGCTTCACTATTAGCTTGTCTGTGTTGACTTTTGTATTTTGGTGGAGTATTAGATCTGATTTTAGAAAATCTCAGTTTTTCATCATTAAAAAGTTCAATTTTCTTTTTTGGTGTCTGATAGTAAGGATAATTTGGAGAGATGTGTCCTCGTTTTCCATAACTGTAGCAGGATCTCCCTTCGACACTATGAGGAAAGCGTTGATGTGGGGTTGAGTTTGGTCTGGGGCTTGGTAGTTTCTCTTCCCTTTTAGAGTTTCACCTTCTTTAACAAAATTAATTGTTTTGACATTTTGAACATCTTTTTCTTTCATTTTATTTTGATTTTGATGACTTGCACGTTTAGGGTTTACTGATTTAGTCTGTTTAGGTTCTGAAATAGATGTTTTTGAATCAGACCCTAAGTTAACCTTGTCAATTTTATCAGTCAAGTCCTCAACAGGCATCTTATCTTTAGATCCCAGAGTAGTATTCTTCTGTTCAGTGACAGGCTTCACAGGTTTACCTGTGAAACCTGGATCACTGACAAGAGGAGTAGACACCACATGATCCTTTACCGGGTTATTATGAATTGGTCTACATTTAGTGTTCAAAAGGATTGCATGTGGTGGCGGTACTACTTTATAACCCTGACCTTCCCCGCCATTTCATTCTTTCACTAAGTTTTGAACTATGTGTGAAGAACTTGCCAAACTATGCAGTTTTTGTTTTAAAGATTCAAGTTCTACTTGCAAAACTGCTTTCTCCTTTTTAGTTTCTTCTAAAGAATTTAAATAGAACTTAATATCATTAGATTGATTTAAAGCAACAATCTCAGTTGCCCTTAGTTGTTTCCCTAACAGTTCTATCTTTTCTTTGAAGCTGCACTCATTTTGTTTTAACACACGATTTGCTTCAGTGTAGAGTTGTAAATCATTTACTAGATTATCATTGAGTTCTAATAACCTAGAAAATTTTAAATCAATGCTTTCTCTAAATTTTTCACATTCAAAACAAGCATGTTCATCAAATAATTTGTCTTTAGAATATACCTGTGTAGAACTAGACGAATCAGCCATCAGTGCAGTTTCAGACTCTTCGGTGACTTGAGATTCTGAGTTTGCAGCACTTAACTCCTCTTCAACCAAATGATCAACGATATCCATAGCTTCTTCAATATCTAAACGTGCATGGTGAACTATGATGTCTCCTTCACTAGCAGATCCATCATCCAAGGTATCAATTAATGCAACATTGGATTTACCCTCCTATATGAATAGGAAGAACCAGTCTTATCCTTCATCACCTTGAGCAACCAAAGCTTTAGAATCTTTACTTGACGATGCTCCAACCTTCTCCTTATCTTGACGGTTGAATGTCAGAAAAGGATTTCCATTCATAGTCTTCTTTGGCTTTATATACTCACGTTTGAAGTGTCCCTTTTCTCCACAGTTGAAGCACGTGACCTTGGTTTTATCAAACCCAAATGTTATATCTTTAGTAGCAACCAAGTTCTGCCCCGTCTTGTTTACAAACTTCTTGGTTCTTCTAACAGCACTAACCAAGGCTCACATAATATCCATGCGTTCCAGCTCAGTTTCATCAACTTGCTTGTAGTCCTCATCAGCAAGATGACAGTTCCTAATCTTACCAGCAACTAACCCATCATAAGATTGAACAACAATAGCTATAAGGTCCATATGTTCTTTAGCAACTTCCACGATGACATTTCTGAGAATCTCGGTCTTTAACTTGGTAGTATTTGCCTCAGGAACAATGTATTGGGTTCTAGATGAGCCTGATGTTTCGGTTCCTGATGAACAACTTTGGGAAGGAGCAGAAGAGTTAGACACAAACGCCATTTGTAGCGGTGCGCCTGAAGTAGCAGGAGTTCAAACCGAATTGTAGAATGCAGGATTCTAAGCATAGGATCCTTTCTTTAACTTGTATTTCTGACGTAGTTCTTCCTCCCTTAACTTCAAAATGAAATCATTTATGTCTATTATGGCAAGAATGTCATTTTGTCTTAGATTAGACATAAATGGATCCTATTTATCTGGCAGACCATCAGGAAAGCTAGAGACTTTATCTTCCATGGAGGTGGTCATGCTATGAGTGTGTAACTCACTCATCAGATGATAGAATCTATCAATAATATGATCTAAGCTCTCTTTTCCAATTGGCGAGAAATTGTCAAATTCCTTTTTAAGAGCTTTTGCTTTCAGTGCCTTCAGAGTTAGTTGCATTGCCTTCGTATCTCTTTTCCAATGCCACCTATAATTTCTTTGACTGCTTCTTCTCAGAAAACTGATGAAATATGTCCTTAGGTATAGACTAAGTCAACAAGGCATATGCTTTCTTTTCAACATTATGCATAGTCTTCTGGGATTCACTCATTCCTCCCAAAGTCAACTTTACCCCATTAGCACTGACTGGTACCATATAACCAGTCTCAACAGAAATCCACAGATTGGGGTCAACTCCATTCAGGTAGATTTCAAACCTTGTTTCCACTATGGTATTCATCCAACGTTAACAGCTTTGGCAGTTAGTTGTGGTTCCCTATCTCACTTTCCAGAAGTAGAAGATTCTGGATGCGTGAGTCCTTTCCAGCAGTGAATGCAGAGAACTGATCTTCCATAGCTTTAAACTTGATGAACTAAGAACTGGACAGATTGACTTATGTGATTGGACGAGACTACTGGGTCAACCGTGCAATTAAAGGATGCGAATGACTTTAGTCGTGCGATTGGATTCAGTCGTGCGAATGAACAGGACGAATGAGGTCAATCGTATGGACTACTTCAACCGTGCGAATGAACTATGCGAATGAGTCCAGTCATGCAATTGAACTATACGAATGGGATTCAGTCATGCAATTGAGCTAATCATGCGACTGAAGTTGTTGTTGCGGGAAAAATCGAATTTTTTGAACACTTGACTCAAATTACGAATTTTTACGAACCCTAATATGTCGTATGGAAAAAAGTTGAAACTTTTAACACAGGGACTCGTCAAAAACACGTTTTGAAGCGAAAAAGTGAATCTTTTGAATGAAAACGTTAGTTTTGACACCAAAACTAATTGAATCCACGCAAAATCACGAGCCTAGGCTCTAATACCATTTGTTAGGACTACGTACGTACGGAGTAATAACAGATTCTGCGTGAAACCAGATCAAATAGCACTGAATTCTATTTGATTGGCGATCCAAGCATTGAGAACGAATAACCTGATCGATCTAACGATGTAACAAACGTTAAGAACAGATTGGAATCAATCACGAACGAACTATGAACTTGGATTTGCGACTTGGGACACTCTGGACGGCTAGGGTACGAAAGTATTCGAAGTGTTGTGTTTTTCCATGAATTATGTGGTATTTATAGGTTTTCAATGTTCAATCGTACGACTGAATTGTTAGCATGGTTCAGTCGTGTGACTGACTCATGCGGTTGACTCATACGCACGACTGAAGATTCAGTTGTGCGATTGAATCAATCTTATGTCTCAATCATACGACTGATCCAGTCACCTGGTTCGGTCGTGCGACTAGTCCATAAGTATGGTTCATCCATGCGTATGGGCCATAAGTATGGTCCAGTAGCATGAATGTTCACATGACTAAGTTAAACACATTACTAAGTTCTCACTGACTTAGACTTATGTAAAACAACATCAAACCTATATATTACGTTCATACACGTAAATCACATTTAATATAATGATAACATGACATAATCAATCACAAATAAACATCACAATTCATTTCATATATCATTAATATTATCAATTACATCATATTACATCAGTGTAAGACATGAAAGACTTTTACATTTGAGAACATAAACTAGGTACATCAAGATGTATCAGCAATTTCCCAGATTCACAGTCTTCAGCTTTGTAGGATTAGTGATGGATTCACTCCCAGATCCCAGATGATCCTGATGATTCACTTCCAGAAGAAACACTTTGAGAAGTTCTGGACGTGTTGGAAACAAATGTTGTTTGAAGAGGTGCAGCGGATAAAACTGGTGTGGGAACAACATTATATAATGATGGATTCTGTGTGTATAACCCTCTCTTGGACTTGTATTTCATCCTTACCTCCTCCTCCCTCAACTTCAAGATAAAGTCATTGATGTCCAGAGTAGCTAGAACTTTGTTCTGTCTTAGATTAGACACAAAAGAATCCCATTTATCCTACAGACCATCAGCAAAGCTTGCTACTTTATCCTCCATTGAGGTAGTTACTCCATGATTATGCAGCTCACCCATCAGATGGTAAAACCTATCTATATTATCATCAGAGCTTTCATTTTCCATGGATGAAAAGTTATCAAATTCCTTCTTGAGTGCTTTAGCCTTCATTGCCTTTAAGGTTGTATTACCATCATATCTCTTTTCCAGTGCCTCCCACAGCTTCTTTGAATGTTTATGTTCCAAAAACTTATGGAAAATATCCTTTGGAATTGACTGTGTCAGTAAGGCATAGGCTTTCTTTTTAGCATTGTGTGTAACCTTTTGCACTTCATTCATCCCACTTAGAGTCAGTTTAACTCCATTTGCTCCAAAGGTAAAGTATAACCAGACTCAATTGAAGTCCACAAGTTTGGGTCAACTTGTTAAGGTAGATTTCAAACTATTATTTCCATTACGGGTATTCATCCAAGGTCAACAGTTTTGGTGGTTTGTTATGATTTCCAATCTCATTTTCTAGAAGTAATAGATTCTGGATCCGTGAGTCCTTTCTAGTAGTAAAAGTAGAGTTCTGATCGTCCGTGGTTTCAAACTTGAAAAGTCATGTATACGACGGAGTCAATCATGTGATTGAAGAGTACGACTGAGTTCAATCATGCGATTGGAAAGTGCGACTGAGTTCAATTGTGCGATTGAGATCATTTGTGCGATTGAGGGATGCGAATGAGTTCAACCGTGTGGGTTAGCTTAATCGTGCGAATGAGCAATACGACTAAGTCCAGTCGTGCGATTGAATCGTGCCATTGGGATTCAGTCGTGAGATTGAGCCAATCGTGCGACTGAAGCTGTTGTGGATGAAAAGTTCGAAACTTTGAACACTTTCACACCAAAAAACAATTTTTCACGAACCCTAATCTGCCATAAGTCGAAAAGTTTGAAACTTTTGAATCATGCACACTTCAAAAACACTTTTTGAATCAAAAAACGAATCTTTTGAATTAAAAACGTTAATTTTAACAAAACACCAATCGAATCCATGAAGAATCACGAGCCAAATCTCTGATACCACTTGTTAGGACCGTGTACGTACGTACTACTAACTGATTCAATGTGAAACCAAATCAAATAGTGTGGAACCCTATTTGATTGGCGATCCAATCAGTGAGAACATAAATACTGATCGATCTAACGATTAAACAAATGTTAAGAATGAGTAGAAATCAATCAGGGACGAACTTTGAAGTTGGATAGACGAACTAGGACGCTCCGGACGCTAGGGTATAATAATATTCGAAGTGTTATCTTTTTCCACGAATTACATGGTATTTATAGGTTGCAGTGTACAGTCGTACGACTGAGCCAATAGCATACGCACGACTGAACTCTATTAATGGTACATTCATGCGACTGAGCCAGTCTTATGACTCAGTCATGCGACTGATCCAGTCACCTGGTTCAGTCGTGCGACTAGTTCGTACACATGGTCCATCCGTACGACTGGTCCATGAGCATGGTCCATTAGCATGAATAACCACAAGACTAAGTCAAACATATTTCTGAATCATTATTGAATCAGAACTATGAATAACTACTACAAACCTATATATAATGTTCAGTCAAGCGTGTAGTAATAAACATTATAAGAATATAATATAGTCAATAGTAAATAGACATCCAAACGCATATCATATTACAATAATACCCTTGTATTACACATATGTAAAAACAAACAAAAACAAACAAACAAACATACCCAGTGTATCCCGCTGCAGAGCAGGGTCTGGGAGGGGTATGTGGTGGCAAGTCTTTCCTCTATCCTGAGAGATAGAGAGACTGCTTCCGAGGAGACCCCCGACTCGTTAACGAAGGCAGTAACCATAACAATCATAATACATATCACATATTATGTATCACCTACAACTCACATATTACATATCATACGTATCACATATCACATATCACATATGACATATCACATATGACATATCACATATCACATATCACATATCACATATCACATATCACATATCACATATCACATATCACATATCACATATCACATATCACATATCACATATCACATATCACATATCACATATCACATATCACATATCACATATCACATATCACATATCACATATCACATATCACATATCACATATCACATATCACATATCACATATCACATATCACATATCACATATCATTCAACACATAGGTAAATATGACATGCAGAATTAGATAGTGCTCACATCATAAAAAGCGACATGTAACACCCAAAAAGGTTAGATGACGAAAAACTACACTGCCACATGTAATCGTAACCCGTCCGACCCACAAAACCCACTAGAATTCCTTAGTTTTTATTCTACGCCTCCACTCACTCCTATCCTCGATCATGTACTCAAAGAGGTGCAAGTCTATCATATCTCGCCTAATAATCTCATCCCAAGTCAACCTAGGTCTACCTCTACTCCTCCTACCCTCTACGCTTATGTTCTCTACTACTCTAACAGGTGCTGCCATCGTTCTCCTCTTCACGTGCTCAAACCATCTTAGTCTTCCCTCTCGTATTTTATCTGTGATACATGCCACCTCTAGTCTCTGTCGAAAGACGTCGTTTCTGATCCTATCGAATCTTGTGTGTCCACACATCCACCTCAGCATTCGCATTTCTGCTACCTCTATTTGTCTCTCTTGCGATTTCTTTATAGCCCAACAGTCTGTGCCATATAGCATAGCTGGCCTTACTGCCATTCTGTATAGTTTTCCCTTTAGTTTTGGTGGGAACCTCTTATCACACAAAATCCCTGATGCTGCTCTCCACATATGTACAATAAACTAGGGACATCTTGTACCAACACTTATTGTGTAGATTTCATAGTATAAAAGTCCTCATACTTGTATAAGAGAGGCAGGCATTTAAGCCACTAGATTGTATCTGCCGAATGTATCATTGGTACTCAAACGATTAATCAAGTGAATACTTTAAAAGAACTTCTTGTATACTTATCTTTCCTCAAAGTATTAGTGTTTAGGGAGTAAGTAGTCAACTTAGATTCTACATTCATTATCTACTCATCAACGAAGAAGTTCTAGTTTGTTTAGACCAACCCGATCTAACACAATAATCATTGATTTTTTTCATGTTCTTGATAGAATACCATGTTAGGGCTGATTTTCTTTAGTCAAGTGGTCAATTTTTGTCTAAAACTTGAATGTCGAGCTTGGTTGGTGCATATTTGGCATTAGAACTCACTTCGGTATGGTATAGGTCTTTTTTTTCTAGGGTAATACTGGAACAAGCGATCGCTTTGAAATTTGGTAGTGGAATGACCTTTTTTCTTTGTCATTTTTTGTGAAATTTGTATCATTGGAGCTGGTTCATTATGAAAGCATATTTTGTCATGTTGATTTTTTAGAGAGATAACAATTGATGTTTGGATCTATTTGGGGTGCATTTACACATATCTTGTTATGCTGATTATGAAGAGAGTTTTATGTAATTAATATCTTTTTTTTCTCTTATTTGTAGATCATGGCTAAAGGAGACATTCATGAATTTCTCTACTTTGATGCTGAAAGTGAGGAATGCTGACAAATGTATCATTCAATATACCCCAAGGTACATGCTCTATTGGTTTTCATAAAGGCGAACACTATCTAATAACATTTGACTATGTGAAATGTCACATAGTGTTCGCCTTTATGACTAGTTCTTAGATTCCTTTTGCTTTGTTGAATATTAGTTTATAGTTTTCACTTTAGTTCATTCTAAGACTAGTTTTCGCTTTTCAGATATAAGAAAACTTTGTCCATTGTTTTAGGAAAAGCGAAAACTTTGCATGTTAGTGTGTTTGAACAGTTTTCGCCTTCCTATAGCGAAAACTTGGTCCTGTTTGAGAACTATTTGGTTTGTTAGTCTTTGGTTTATAAAAATTTCCAAAATAATTTTTTTAAATGTTGGATCATTAGAATATGAAGAATCTCAATGGATTTATCAATCTAGATACAAAGATTGGTACAAGTACCAAATCATTTTAAAAAGCATGTCATTACACTGAGCAAAAACTATGGCAGGGGATTAAGTTTAGGCCTTATGTGCCAATACAAACTAGGGAAGATGGTGTGAATCCTAGGATCGCAATTCAGGAATTATAAGTATTAAAATGACGACAAATTAATGAAAGCGGAAAAATCATTAACTGTTGTTTAATTGTTTTTAATTGATAATAAATATCAAATACTGAATGTAGTTACGATGAACACAATTATAAAAACAAAGTAAATACGTACACAATAATTAATTAATATGTATTTCATTAATATTCACTAATGATTACAAAAGAATAATTATGACTGCTATGAACAAAGATTCTTCAAACGTATTGATGTTGATGATGTGATGGTGGCTAGGGTTGAATGGTGATGTGATCCGCGACAACCTTAATATTGCTTATTGTGTTCATTTTGATGTGAAACCTAGGGCTCATATTTATAGGTACTTTGAGTCAGTTAAGGAAACACTGGATCTCTTGGGATTCGTTATTGACTTGTTGACTTGTCGACTTGTTAAAATCATACAAGTGTTCTTGTCTTCCGCAGGAACTCTAGTTCTTCCGGAGGAGCTTGTACTTCCGTAGGAATCTTCACTGCATCTTGTAATCCTTACAGAGTGCTGATGTTTATCCGTAGGGATGACTTGTAAGAAACATATCTACGGATTATTAGAGTTGTTCATCGGTAGATGTTTCTTACACTTAGTCAATTACATGAATTCACCAAGTATATTGTTTTTGCCTGTTATCATACACATCAAGCAACACATGTGGGTTAACCTATATACACAATGCATACATAATAATAGTCAGTTACAATTATTTATTACAAGAATTGATTAAACTTCTATGCCTATACAAATTGATCTAGACCTATTCTTTCTAGATCTAACAATATTCCCCCTTAGGCTTAGATCCTTGTAATTAATTCTTCAAAACTGAAAGCTCCTAGACTCTAGCAATCATCTTGTTGTAAAAGCAAGACATAGTAGTCTTCTGATCATCATATTTGTAGTTGATCTTCATCTTGTTGAGCTTCTTCAGAGTTTCAAAACTAAGTCCTAGAACATCTTCTTTAGTGGTGAGTGTGTCTAACACTTTGTTGTTATACACCACCTCTAGTTCATCCTGCTCTGATATCCTGAGTTCTGAGACTTCATCAAAATTTGTTCCCTTCAATAGTCCAGCATTATGTCTTCTTCTCTTGTAAGCTTTTCCACGTAGTCTGTCAACCACTTGTATTACATGGACATGTAGGAACAGATCATTTTGTGCTCTTTAATCAGTCAGCTTGGGAATGAATGTGTCTTGTAAGTATGAAGTGTAGCTAGGATGGAGTAACTTGATTTCCACAAGGTCAAAGATCCTAATTTGTTTAGCTTTCTTGTTCTCAGCATTCCTTAGCAGCACTAATTCCTTTGTCTTCTCAACATATCCCTACTCAGTTATGGGATATGTGTATTGATTCCATCAATGGACTTGATGGCTATTGTATTTCTATTGTTGTATCCAATCCTTTTCAAGAATTCATCATCTTCTGATTCTGAGGCATTGTACTTAAACCATTTAAGGCCCTTAATTCTTTTCTTGTGCTTAGCATCTTCTCTTTTAGCCTCAGCAAGCATATCATCCTTGAATTTTGTCTTCAGTTTACCCACCAGAGTTGAGAAATCTCTTCCTCTTAGGTGTATAGGGTAATTAAAGATGATCAGACTTTATGTATTTGAGATCACTCTCAGGTAAGCACAACACTAAAAATACATCCTGGAAGTATTCTAATCTTCCAGATGTTCTATTAATTACATCATAATCCCAGTCTAGATCATATTTCCAGGCCATAATCCTGTTTTCTTCCACAGAACCGGAGTTGTAAGGTGATCAATCAGCTAAATCAGGGTAGACTTTTGTTCAGTGATTTCTCTGAAAGTAGTACCAAGTGGCCACACTTTGCCTGGGATGACTTCTCTTGGTTCTCTAATCAGTTTGGCTTTCCCTTTATGCTGATCCTTGCTTTCAACAACAACTGGTTCAGCAGCAGCTTTGTTGTGGTGTTCACTTGCAGGTTTTGGAGCTTCAGTTCTAAATCACACACCAGTGTCGAGTTCCACTTTCATCACATGCTCCATCATCCTCCTCAGTTCACCAATTGTTCTCCCTTTCAGCTTATGTGGTTTGTAGTTATGACCTTGCAGCCAGTAAGTTCATGTTATATTTGTTCAGTTTGGTTGTGCCACAGTGGCCTAATCTTTCTTTGTCTTCCGAATTGATTGAAAAGTAGAGAATGCTTCATAATCACAGTTGGGGATCATGAATCTTACAAGCTCGAATTCCTTAAGCACATCTTTCAATTCAGTTATATTCATTCTTTCAACCATGTCATAGGGAAACCCATGGTTGATAAGAGTCATGAACATGGTTGATTCAGGCCTCTCTTCCAAGATATCTTTTGTTGTTAGAAGATCATCAGCCTTTGAGTCTTTTTGATCTGTTGGAGAGTCCATCTTAGTCAGCTCATTCCATTCATTATCACTATCATTCTCCTTATAAGATATGGACTTCACTGTGTTCAGGAGATGTGAGCTTTGGCTTCGTAGGAGAATCTTCCACATTGATCACCTTCTTCTGAGGAGCACCTAACTACTTTCTCTTTCTTGAGTATAGAATTAAGCTCTTGGAAGCCTTAGAAGATTCCTTTGTTTGGTTAACTGATGGAGCAACACTTGACTCTAATGCACAAATCTTCATTTTTAGCTTTTCAATTTCTTCATCTTTCAACTTTATCAGATCAGATTTTGCTGAGAGAGAGTTAGTGATTTGATCCACCTTCAAGACTAACTTCACCTTCTCATTCTTCTCATAACTCACTGACTCCTGCAACTTCTTTTCATGTTGAAGCAATGCATGAATCACTTTATTATTGCTTTGAGTATCTTCTTCAAGTCTTTTCAGTCTAGCTTGTTGTTTCATCAGCTCTTCATCCTTTTCTTTAATAACCCCCTTTAACTCTTGTATTCTTTGTTTTCTTTTATTTGACTTGAGTACTAGTTTATTGTATTCAGCCACCAGGTAACTCTTGCTCACAGGGATGTCCTGATCACTCAGATCATCTTCATGATAGGCAATGACATCAACAAGGTTCCCATTTTCTTCTTCTTCAGTAGCAGTCTTATTGTCATTCACTTCAGTTGTAGCTACACTTGCTGAACTTGAGCAGTGCTCATTGGCTTGATCTGCATGCTCTAGAAATTATTGTTGTGATATGTGCTGAGGATTAGTGATCGGAGAGTGGAGATGGTAGTAGTCTCATCAGTGTGCACTGAGTTCTGAGACTGAGTGATATGTAAAGGCTCAGTATTAGCACTCTTAGGTGTCTATTGTTTTTATGTGTTTGAGAGTGGATGAAGAGGTGATTGAGTTTGGATTGGAGAGATTGGTTGAGTGTTTTGTATGGCTGAAAGTGAATGTGCTAAGGATTCTTGTGGTACAGGTGAGATGGGCTGGGTGTTTTGGGTGGATGATGATAGTTTTTGTGGGGAATGATGATTTTGAATAGGTGAGATGGGTTTAGTGTTCACACTGGCTAAGGATTGATGTCGGTAAGGGGATGTTTGATGTGGTGAGTGTGAGGCTTGCGCAGAGTCTGCAGATGACTCTCCTTGGTGATCTACCCATACCAATTCTTGTGGTATGTCAGCATGTGCATCCACTAGATGTGCAAACATGGGCATATCTTCCCCTTGGTATTTTCCACTTATCTTGTTCAGCACAGACCTACCCAAGTGAGCTTGTACGAACACTTCTCCATCTCTTGCAATTCCAGGGAGTTTAGCATTGATAATCAGTTGTAGGAATCTAGGAAACATATAAATCTTGTCTATCCTTTGTACTCTAACTTGATTATACAGACAATTCATGATGTATTTGGAGTAGTTATAAGTTCTTCCCTCAAAAATTCCTATAATGCCAGAAGAGATGTGCCTTGAAAATTATCTAACCCCGACTTCCTGTTTGAGATACACTTCAGGTAAGTGTGACATAAGAATCTATAAGGCTTGCATAGTCTTCCCTTCTTGATCTCTCCCGTGTCAAAATCACCATCGTATCCCATCAAGTAGAAGACCTTTTCTATTTATTTGTTTTCGAATACATCTGGATGTCCTACTTCTCGGTCTCCCAGTTCGAGACATCTTCTAATTGTTTGTTCCTCTATCCTGATCCTTTCAGATAGCATGTCAACCACTATCACTTAATCTTCTCCATTTTGTTCCACTCGTGCCGAATTCGAAAAATTGATTATGTGAGTTTGATGAATCACAGGATCTGCCGTCAAGGCATAGAAGAGCCTGGATCGTCGGAGATATCTGATGATATCTCGACATCCTTCTGATGCGGGATCATCAGCATTCAGGAATGCGCACACATTGTGCTCCTTTGCAAACCTATTCGTCATCTGTACATAAGAACAATGAAGATTATGTTAGTATCAATGTTACAGACATGAATACGAATAGTTTTAATCACAATCAGGAATTAAACAGTTCATTGTTGATGATTAGGATATGATTTACCTTTGAAACAATGATCTGCGATCATGATTTTGTGATCCTTTATGATTTTTGGTTCAGATTATTTTTTTTAAAAGTTTTAAGAAAGGGGGAAAGTGTGCGCTTTTTTAGATAAAAAAGTGAAAAGTGCTCTAAAAATTAATTAATGAATTCTTAAATTCAAAAACCTCATTTATAAGAGGACACATTAATTTCATTTATTAATTATGTTGGTCCCACTTTCTTTTTACCCCTTTCCTTAGCCTTCAGTTATTCCGTAGCTTTTACAACTTCCGCAGAACATCTGCGGACGTCTTAACCAAAAACTATTGCAACATGATTACCATAGATTGAGTATATCTTATTTATCCATAGATTACCATTCTATGGACGTTTCATTTATTAGTTATGTTGCAAAGTGATTAGCACATCCGTAGTTTACCAATTTTACGTTGTGCACAATGTCACATTTTTACTGTTGCTTCTGCTGATGCTGAAATTTCACTGTTACTTTTGCGGATGCTGAAGTTTCATTGAGACTTTAAATGTATGATTCCAATTAAGTGATAGAACCATTTATTGTTGTTGGACCTTGTTGACTTTGTTTGCATGGCAATTGAGTACAAGAGAACCTTCCTATATCCTGCATCCAAGTTAGTGCTCGAGTTCCAATTCCTTCAAAGATCTTTTGAATTTAGATTTTAGTGGTTTTTGTGCATTACTTACTCCCCCTAAATTTGTGATTAATGATATGCTGTTTCATTCATCATAAATTTATGTTGGAAATTAGCATGAAAGGCATATGACAGTCCAAAAGTGATGTAATCAGTTAAGAACAAAAATCAAACAAATAGAGTTAAACGATACAAGCATGCATATATATAAAGGGATCATACTATCACACTAAGCTCCTTCTCATTTTGATTATTTGGATGAGACATGATCTGATGCCACATCTGATTACAAAGTATATAGATTCACTTAAATTCATACAAGAGCAATGTATCAACTAGGCATGCTATTTATCATGTTTTGAGATTTATTAATCAGTAACTGTCATGTGCACCACATTCAATTCTCATTAGAGTTTGTTCTCCATTAGTGAGTCAAAGCATCACTTTTTTACACATAGAAACTATGTACATTAAGTTTTAAGTTCTATCTTGAGACAGTTTTGCAGTCTCATAAATGCTTTGTTGTTAAAGCTCTTTTTAGATAATATACAGTTGAACACAAGTTACCGAGTCGGGGGTCTCTTCGGGAGCAGTCTCTCTATCTCCCAAGATAAAGGAAAGACTCACCGCCACCTACCCCTCCCAGACCCTGCTCCTGAGCGGGACTCACTGGTATGTTTGTTTGTTTGTTTATACAGTTGATCACAAGGGATTCTTTTGAGAGCTAAGATATGATCCTCATAAGGTCACCAGGTCTTTACTTTCGTAAAACAAAGGTGCTTTCAACCCAGGTCTTTGTTTACACAAAATAGAGAGAGGATGAAGATCATACTCTAAATTATAGACCCAGGTCTTTGTTCACACAAAACAGAGGGAATATGATTTTGCAAAGATAGAAGATTATAAAGTGTTTTACATAGTATGCTTGGGTGAGTGATTTGATCACATCAGGATAAGATTCACTTGCTTGATCCTCAAAATGGAGTTCCCACAAACAATCGCCTTTTCATTATGTTTGGCATGGTCTTAGTGTAGTTTCCACTCAAGATGAACCTAATCACATATCAAAATGTTTTAAATCAGTTTTAAAGTTAGTTGATGTTGATGAAGTAAGCCAAGGCATAGTGTACAATCATTTCTCATACACATGTCATGCAGAAACAAAACACATATAAAGAAAGACTATATTTTTGTAATTTTCTATGGTTTTTATTTTTTAATGTTTTTGGATTTTATTGATTACTATGCACAAAGACAGTCACATGCTTTTCTTTGTAGATGATAATTTAATCTAAGTTAATCATACCCAAAGACGCAATTAGAAAATTAAATCAAACGGAATCAAAGGCTTTAGTGAATAAATCAGCAAGTTGATTTGTTGTATCCATTTTGATTAACTTGATTAAACCCTTTTCTGAGCAATCCCTCAGAAAATGATATCTGATTTCAATATGCTTTGTTTTGCTAAGTTGAACTGGGTTAGCAGTGATAAACATAGCAGCTGAATTATCAATATGAATTGGTGTTTGAAGGAAATTGTAACCATAATCAAGTAACTGGATTTGCAACCAAAGTACTTGAGAGCAACCAGCTAAAGCAGATATGTACTCAGCCTCAGCTGTGGATACAGACACATTAGTTTGCTTCTTGCACTATCATGAAACAAGCCTTGGTCCTAAAAACTGACATCCACCAGTTGTGGATTTTCTGTTGTTGTTTCATCCTCCAAAGCCACTATCTGAGTATGAGTAGAGACTGAAATCTCCATCTTTTCTATACCACAGTCCTAGAGCTAGATTTCCTTTCAGATTTCTAAAAATTCTCCTGATAACATTCAGATGAGACTCCTTTGGATCAGAATGATACCTGGCACAAACACACACAACAAACATTATGTCAGGCCTGCTGGTAGTTAAATACATAAGAGATCCTATCATAGATCTATATAATCTCTGATCAGTAGATTTCCCAGCAGCATCAGGCACAATCTTGTCAATTGATGAAGCCAGAGTTTCGCATGAAGATGTATCAACAAGGTTGTACTTCTTTAGAATTTGATGTATGTACTTTTCTTGGTTGATAAAAATTCCATCTGTTTTCTGATGAACTTGTAGACCAAGGAAGAAGGTCAATTCTCCCACTAAGCTCATCTGAAACTCAGATTTCATTAACTCTTCAAAACTCATACAAAGCCTTTTGTTGGTTGATCCAAATATAATGTCATCAATATATATTTGAACCACTAAAAGTTCTTGATGTTCTTGTTTGAGAAAGAGAGTCTGATCAATAGTCCCTCTTTTGTATCCATCCTTCAGCAAGAAAGATGATAATGTCTCATACCACTTTCTTGGTGCTTGATGAAGCCCATACAAAGCTTTGTATAGCTTGTAGACTCCATGTGGGTAGTCAGGATCCTTAAAACCAGGGGTTTGAGCCACACGGACTTCTTCATCAATTTTTCCATAAAGGAAAGCACATTTGACATCCATTTGATACACAGTAAACTTCTTGTATGAAGCATAAGCTAGAAATACTCTAATTGCTTCAATTCTTGCAACAGGTGCAAAAATTCATTATAGTCTATTCCTTCTTCTTGAGTATATCATTTAGCAATCAGTCTAGCTTTGTTTCTCATAATTATACCTCTATCATCCAGCTTGTTTTTGAAAAGCCACCTTGTTCTAATTAGATGCTGACCTTTAGGCAAATCAACAAGATTCCACACCTTTTGTTTTCTGAATTGTTGCAGTTCTTCCTGCATAGCTTCAATCCAGCTATTATCCTTTAGAGCAGCTGTTATGTTTGAAGGTACAACTTGAGACAAAAAGCAAGTGAACAAACAAATGTTTGCCACTCCCCCTTTGCTTCTTGTAGTTCTTGCATTCAGGTCTCCTATTATATTATCTGATGGATGAGACTTATGAATTCTGGTTGTTGAAATAGTATCAACTGGGATGGTTGATTCCAAATTGGACAAATCCATTGGATCAGATGGATTCAGCTGTGATGATGAGTCTATGAAGTAATCAAAGTGTTCTTCAGGTTCAACAGGATCATTTTGTACTACAGCTGCATCATTAATATCTTCCACAGCAACTTCTACAGAAGTGTTTTGTTCATCCGTAGGAGTTACAGCAACATCTACGGATTGAGTTTGTTGAGCTTCCGACAAGTTTTGTGTATGCAAACGATCTTCTCCACTGTTTGGAACATCTATTGAAGCATTATTTATATCTCCGGATGAAGGATGATCATCTGCTGATGCATTGTCATGAACTGTGGATGGAGAATTCCCATCTCTGGATGTATCTTCATTTTGCTGACTTGTCATATTATTTGTTTCTTGATTCATGATACTCAAGGTTTGTGGTCTTGGAGGATCAGCTGATAGTGATACTTCATTCAAACATGGAGGAATAAATGGATAGCATGTATTAGTAGAACCTACTTTGATCAAATACCCAGAGTTAAATGAATCTGTTAATGCATCTATATCAAATAACCATGATGATCCTTTCACAGATGTGGTAAATACGGATTCATCAAATGAAACATTAGGAGTTTCTTCAATAATATTATGTTGTGGAATGTAAATCCTATATGATTAGATGTTGAAGTATATCCAACAAGGAAACCATCATAGGGTTTCTCAAAAAAATTTCCCAATTGTTCTTTCATGTTTAACACAGATACATGACACCCAAAAACTCTAAGATATTTTATAAAGGGTTTTCTATTGAATAAAATCTCATAAGGAGTCTTGTTATGTTCTTTGACAACTAAAGTCCTGTTTTGAACATTGCATGTTGTGTTCACAGGTTCAGCCCAGAATGTAATAGGCAAGTGAGAGTCAGCTAGCATTGTTCTAGCTGCTTCAATTAGAGTTTTGTTCCTTCTTTCAACAACTCCATTTTGTTATGGAGTTCTGGGTGCACTAAATTGCCTTGCAATGCCTTTATTCCTGCAAAAAGAATCTAGATCAGCATTCATAAATTCAGTCCTATTATCACTCCTGAAAATCTTAACTTTTAAATCAAGTTGATTCTCAATCTTGATCACAAGTCCATTAATGTTTCAGATGTTTCACTCTTTTGTTTTAAGAAAAAGACTCAGGTAAATCTAGTGAAATCATCCACTATCAGTAAACAATATTGCCTTTTTCTAATGCTCATCACATTGGTTGGACCAAAAAGGTCCATGTGAAGCAATTTGAGTGGTGTAGTGTTAGTATTGATAATTTTGGATTTATGAGACACTCTATGTTGTTTTCCTTTGTAACATGAAGAACAATGATTTGAACAATAAAACTCTTTCTTCGGCAGACCAACAACTAAGTCATTTTTCACCAATTTGTTCATATTCTTCATGTTGGAATGAAGAAGTCTTCTATGCCACAATTGAGATTCATCTTCGGAAGACTTGGAGAGCATACATGTTTCATGGCTTGTGAGTGTTGTGTTGTTCATATCCAAAACATATGTGTTTCCTTTTCTTGATGCTTTAAGAAGGATCCATTCTTCTGGAACTGAAAAACTTGGCTTAAGAATGTAACAGTTAGTGTCATCAAATAATGTTGTATATTTTTTATCATAAATTTGAGATAAATTTAGCAAATTGTACTGCAAATTTTCACAATAATTCACTTTCTCAAATGTTAAGACACCATTGGTTACCATTCCTTCACCAACTATTTTACCTCCCTTCTTATCCCCACCAAATGCCACATATGAGGCATGTTTATGTTGGAAGACATGGAGCAGAGAACAGTTTCCTGTCATATGCCTGGAACAACCACTGTCAACATACCACTTGTTGTCAGCTCTCCACGATTATTCTTGCACAAATAAAGAAATCAATTAGAATTGACAACCCAAGCCTTCATTGTCTTAGGTTTGCCAGTAGTGTCTAAAATTGTTACTCCTTCATGAATCAGTCTTGAAGTTTCAATATTAATTTCAGGCTTAATTGATTCATTTTGAGTTAGTGGTGGTGAGGATGATTCTATTGAAGATGAGGCAGATGATTTTGAGTCTTGTTTCTCGATTGCTTCTTCCTTCACCTTATCTTTCTTTGGTTGATATTTTGATTTTGAAGATGACCCGGAAGTTCTGAAAGTTTCATCATTTTTTAATTTTGTTTGAGACACAGGTGTTCCCTTTTCAAAATTATCAAAGAAACTATCAGTCACACTTGACTTCTTGTCTGTCAAATCCACCTTTTTATGATGTTTTTTGGATTGATTTGATGATCTTTTTTCAAAAGTTTGTCCTCAGCAGATTTTGAGTTTGACTTCTGTTTTTGTTGCACTTTCTTTGACTTGGAGTATTCTCGACTTTCAGTAGATTGAGACTCTGATTCAGAGAGTTCAGCTTTTGACTTCTTTGTGCTCTTTGTCTTATTCTTTTTGTTAAAATAACATTCATGAGTTGAATCATTATTTTTATGGCAAATTGCACAATGTTTGTTGAAGTAGCAATCAGAAGTCATGTGATTGTTCATATTACAGATTGAACAGTAACTGCTGAAGTAGCAATCAGTCGTATTGTGATTTTTCATGTCACACCATTTGCATTACATTTCCTCAGAATTCTCTTCAGACTCAGATATATTCTTTTTCTTATTCAGCTTGTGTGTCTTCAACTCCTTTTCCAATTGAGCACTTGATTTCTCATTGCTTTTGTTAGGAGGACTTTCAACTGATTCTTGTTTAACTTTAGCTGACCTTTGTTGCTTGAGATCCACCATTTTCTTAGTATGTTTGTTAGCAGTTTCTCTTTTTGATACCTCATCCATAGATTTGGCTTTTGTCTTCCGTAGATGTTCTACGGATTCAGCAGAATTTTCCTTCCGCAGATCTTCTACTGAAGAACTTTTCTGATGGTTGGTTGATGCTTGTTTCTTCTTACCTTTATCTACATAGAATAAAGGTACCTCCTCACTTGATCCGCACTTAGAAACTTCTTTTGTTGTTGAACTTTTATGCAGGTTCAGTTCTTGAAGTCCTTCATTTAGCTCAGCAATCCTCTTGTAGATAGTCTTTAGCATATTTCTTTTCTTTGAAGGATATTGCAATTTTCATTCTTCAAGCACTTTTGAAAGAATAGTTTCAACATGAACATTCTTACCAATGTTCAGTTGATCATCATCGTGTTCATCAGAATCGTCCAAGTCATCAAATTTATCATAGTCAAATTCTGAGTCATTATATCGTCCAAGTCATCAAATTTATCATAGTCAAATTCTGAGTCATTATGTTTATAATGTTCTGATTCAGAAGACTCAGTTTTACTCACCTCAGCTTCATTGTTATTGTTTGTTTGATTTGTTTTTGTTTCAAACTTGGTGCTTGGCACAAAATGATTTAACAATGTGTTGGTCATTGTTTTAGGTAGAGTCATGTAGTTATCATTTATTTGAGTTGCAACCGCATTATATCCCAGCCCATAACTTTTCTTTGTTTCAATATGAGAGTTTAACAACTTCTCATATTGCTGAGATGAAAGTTGAAACTTCTGAAGTTTCACATTGGTTGATGCATGATCAGCCCTGGATTTGGTTATGCATGTGGTCAGATGCTCAACTTGGGCTTTTAGGCTGTGGTTTTCAGAAACAATTTTTTCTAAATCCTTTTGCAAAGAGTTAATTTTAATTTGATATATTTTATGTTCTCTAACATAGGATTCATTTAAATCATAGTTTCTTTTACTTTATCAGCCAACTATTGAGCATGGACTCTATATCATTCAACTTCTTCAACACATATTGATGAACATAACCTTTCTCTTACCTCTTTTGCCATTGGTGGAACTTTGTTTTCCATGTGAGCCATCAATGCTTGATTCTCTTCAAAGACTTCCTTCTCATACATACTCCAATCACATGTTCCATCATGAAGTAGGATCAGCCCCGACTCCTTTGAATTACTTGGTCCTGCTGATTCTTTTGTGGCTGGTGGGGATGAATTTGTTAGCTGAGGTTGTCTGAGAGATCTCTGATAGGTTGATTGCTGATAAGGTTGAGACTGATGCTGCTGATGTTGTCTCATCTCTGGATTTGAGTGTTGATTGCATTCTCTAAAAAAATGTCCATAGAGATTGCACTTGAAGCATCTTACCTTCAACTTTTCAACACCAATCTTTGATGTTTTGCTGGATGCAGCCAAGTTTTTGTTTCTTCTGAGATATTGCTCGGCTCTATATGCAATCATTGCCATTTGCCATTGGAGATCCATCTCCTCAACTACATCAGGATGTAGTTTTTCTAAGTCTTGCTGGCAAATGTTTGCTGAAGTTAGGGAGCTTCCCAGGTAAGCTTGAACTGCAAAAGCTGATTTTGGTTCTTCAGAATCTAGTATCACAGTGATTGGTTCTGATTGATTGTTCCGTTGTGAAGACTTTGCTGTGGCTGTAGTTGTATCTCTTCTATCAGCAGTTCTTCCTTTATCCTTTCCATTTTTACTTTGAGATGATTTCTTTGAAGGCTTTGATGCATAGAAACTAACTTCCTCTTCATCATTACTCAAAGTACAAGAGTTCCCACTATCATTGTTTGAAATAAAGGCACTTCCAGCACTTTTTGTTTCGTTAAAGTGATAAGGTGAGACATGGGTTCTCACACTCTTGTTTCTTGATTTTTCATCCATTTCAACAGCCTCTACTTTGGCAACCAGTGTGTCTAGACTAGTTGACTTGAGATCTATAGTGTTCTTGAACATGGACATAGTTTGCTTCCAACTTTCAGGCAAAGTATGGAGCATCTTCTTATTTAGTTCCGCATTAGTATACGTCAACTCCAAGATATTCATCTCAGTCACCAGTTGCATGAATCAGTGGAGTTGTTGAGTAATTGATTCACCCTCAATATGATGAAAGGTTTTATATTGTGACCTGAGGATGTCCTTCCTAATGCTTCTGATTTCATCACTCCCTTCACATAGTGTATGAAGTATTTTTCACAAGGAATTTGTTTTTTATAGTTCTCACACCTAATTAATATCTCTTCAGGTAAAGCCATACTAAGCAAACTGTATGCTTTGATATCAACTTTAACCTTCTTGACATCATCGGGTGATGGATCTTTAATGCTTATTGGTTGATTTTTATCATTATAATCCAGCCCAAGGGTGGGTAGAATATAAGGACCTTCACTGATTGTTTCCCACAAGTCAAAATTAATGTAATTTATATGATTCCTGAACTTGATTTTCCATGATTTGAAATCAGCTTTGGTTTCCAACTTTGGGGGTTGGTATGATCCACCAAACATACTCATTTTAGTTAAATTTTATGGATTTAACTATAATTGTGAACATATCTATCAATGACTCAGATCTAGTATTCAATTGATGTGAATAGAGATCTAAATCCATCAAGCAACGAGACAGTACTTGCTGAAAGATAAATCATGGAATTAATTGTTTAAAAGACAATTAAACAACTTTAATATTGATAGATCAATTGATCTAGATCAATGAGCACATGGCTCTGATACCACCTGTGAATCCAAGGATCGTAATTCAAGAATTATCAGTATTAAAATGATGACAAATTAATGAATGCGGAAAAATCATTAACTGCTGTTTAATTGTTTTTAATTGATAATAAATATCAAATAGTGAATGTAATTACGATGAACATAATTATGAAAAGAAAGTAAATACGTACACAATAATTAATTCAAATGTATTTCATTAATATTCATTAACGTAAGGATTCCTATAAGTCTGATGCAGCTAAAACACTCTAAGTCTTCCTGCATGCTGCACAGAACATGAAGTAGAAATGGTTAGGAAGTTTTACTCTTCAGAAATATTCTAAGTGTAAAATCTTCCGAAGCCAAGACCAATATCTTCCGAAGCGAGAAATGAAGTCTTCCAAAGCTTCAGAGACAAAGTCTTCTGAAGCCAAAGAACCAAGACAGATTCTTCCGAAGACTTTTATCATACATGCTTTTATCTGATGCACTTTTTCTGTAAAGCTAAACCACTTTACCGATGCCCACTCTGGTTGGTCACCAACTTGCATGAGTTGGTGAAAAGGTCCATGCTTTAGGAAAACTGTATATTGAGGTCTTGGGGTCAAACCTTTCTACTTTATGTACTTTTATCCTTTTCGTAATATATTAGGATGTGAGCTATGGCATGTCATAGTCACTAGTCAAAAGGCAATCAGCCTTTTGACTCTACATGGATTTTGTTGTCTAGTTCATGTATCCAGCTAGCCTTCAAAGTATGGCCGTCTGTAGGTTGTCATATATAGTGTCTCAAGTCTTGTAACTTAGTAGAGGTGTATGCTTATGATTGAATACTTGTAACTTTGAACTTGAGAAGCAATATACGGCATCCTTGAAAACCAACTACTTGTGTCGTTATCTTGTTCTGTTTTTGTTCTAAGTTTACTTGTGTTCTTTGCATCACCATAACCAATTCCCCATTTGATCTGTTAAGTGTTCTAAATACACTCTCCTCATTGCGTTGTTGTGTTGTAAGTGCCACCCTTCAACCGGTCCTGCATTTGGTATCAGAGCTTTCCAGGCTCTTGACATAAGATCTCACCATCTTAAGATCCCTCACACACACAAAATACTTAACAACTCAAATGGCAGCTCTTTCTAAAGCTGATATGGAAACTGGTACTATGACCAAGTCCCCACTGATCACTCCTGAAGACTTTGACACATGGTGCACAAGAATGGAAGGTTTCATCAAGTGTCAAGATTCAAGGATGTGGGACTCAGTTGTTAATGGTCCCTTCATACCAAGCACTACTTCTGCTACTGGTAATCGTATCATCCCAAAAGATGTAGATGATTACCCAGAAGAAGACAGGAAGAGAATAGAGCTTGATCAAAGGGCCATGACTTATCTTCAAAGTGCCCTTCCAAACTCCATCTAGAGAGGCTTCAAGAAGTGCAAGACAGCTAAAGATTTATGGGAAGCACTGAAGCTCATGTATGAAGGATCCAAGGAAACCAAAGAGAACAAGAAAGATCTCTTAAAGCAGCAGTTTGAAAACTTCACTTTCAAGGCTGATGAGACACTGACTCAACAATACTTTAGGTATATTGAGATAGTGGACACTCTGGTGGATATTGGAGTAACTCTTGAGAACAGAGACATAGTAAGGAAGTTCATGTCTTCTCTTCCTAAACTATGGACACATTATTGTGTTGTGATCAAGAGAACCTCGAACCTTAAGACTCTTACTCTTACAGAGTTATATGGTATCCTGAGTGCATTCCAGATGGAGATGAACATGCGAAATTCCTCTGGTAACTCCAATAACCAACTGAGTTCAGCTCTTCATGTGAATGAAAGGGAAAGCATTGAACCACAACATCAGTTGCTATGCTACCCTGAAAACTCATAAAAGAGGCCTTTCATCACCTTCCCAGAGACACCAAGAGAAAGCTGCACTTAAGAAAGTCCCTTCCAAGAGACAAGTTCTTCTCATGCCTTTATCTCAGCAGATGAAATCTCTGGCAGCTTTCTTTTCACTCTTGAAGACTTGGAATGTATCCATCCAGATGATCTAGGGTATATGGAGATAGTTCAGCAGATGGATCTTCTCACTCACAGAGCCAAGAAGTTTTACAAGAGGACTGGGAGAAAGTTTCCAAGCTACACATCCAGTGGAAAGTTTAGGCTGGACAAAAGCAAAGTAAAATGCTACAACTGTAACCAGATGGGGCACTTTGCAAGAGAGTGTAAGGCACCAAGAACAAATGGTGGCCAAACACAGACCAGACCAAACTACACTGAGAAAGCCCACCAGAATGAGAAGCCAAAGCAGCAAGCTGCAGTTGCTGTTGAAGAAGGAGGCTTTGACTGGAGCTTTCAGATAGAGGATGCATCTACAAACCAAGCTCTTATGGCAGATCAAGATGAAACAAAGGTATTGAAAAATCTTTTCTCTTCTGAATGCATTGCAAAAGTTAATAAATACAGGTCATATAACTTAGAGCTGAGATCTGATCTTAAGTCCTTAAACATCTTGAAAGCTAATTTTAAATGAGCTAAAAATGATTATAAACTGAAAATAGAAGATTTAGAGAAAACAATTTCAACTCTTAAACATGAGCTAACAAACTACAGGACACAAATCAAAGATCTCATAGCTAAGTTAACTTAATGCCAGGCTGAGCTTATGATCAGCAAAGCTAAGGCAGAAAACTATGTTACTTCAAGAACATAATATCCTTATCCTTGCATGCAAAAGTGTATTATCAAAACAAGCAGGGACTGGGATCTAGTGCGATAGCTCCTCCACGCACTATCTTGTATGTAATGTAACACCCTCAATCTCATAACAATATAATATAATAAAGAGGGTGCTACTAGTTGGATTATAATAATAATTTAGAGACTATAAACGCAGCGGAAATTTTTATATATTAAAAACTTTTACATCATCAACAAGAAATAACAACTCATTAACCGACATCTCAAAACTTTGTCAAACTTCATATACATCTTTCCCACAACCCAACATTTAGCCAGTATCATACACCATAACCGGAATTTAACTCGGTGGGGCGCCTCCACGAACACTTCTATTAATACCTGGCATGCATAAGAAAACAAACACAAAATCAGATAAACTAGTGAGTTCTAACGTACACCACATTTCAACAATAACAACTCATTAACTGTTACAACATCGAATGATTCATTAACATTCATCAGTCCATTTATTCGTCTCAGTATTGATATGCATATCGAATACCCACAAGGTATTTATGGACCTCTTTTTATCTATTTTAATTTGGTGGGTCAAACCTCCACCTCGCGCGTTGACGGGTCAAACCTCCGTCTATAGTTTGGTGGGTCAAACCTCCACCTCACACGTTGACGGGTCAAATCTCCGTCTATAGTTGGCGTTGACGGGTCAAACCTCCATCTATAGTTGGTGGGTCAAACGTCCACCTCGCCATTCACCACAATTTACCACTTTTAACTCTTAATCACATTTTCTATTTATTTATATGCATGCCAGTGCCCGATTTTGTCAAACAACATTTATCAAACGGCATTAACACATAAAAGGGCAATTAGAACTCACCTTAATGTTTTCAGCAAGTACTTATCAATCCAAATACACTAGGGCAGCTAAAACTTCTCCTTCTCAAAGCAAATCTAAAACAACAACCCTAACTTAGTCAAATCACCCTTAGCTAACCACTTCACACGACTACGGCTATGCGACTGGACTCATTCGTACGACTGAACATGCGACTGAACTTAGTCGTACGAATGGACCATACGACAGAGGTGCGAATGAGCTATAACAGGGTTTGTGCGAATGACCTCCATTCGTGCGGTTGGTTCATGCGACTGAACTTCAGTCGCACGATTGAACAATGCGATTGACTCAGTCGCACAAATGGGTCATGCGACTGGGCTCATTCGCCTGAAACGGATCAGCAGTTGTGTTCTTGACATATTTGATCCGAAAACTCGAGTTTTAACCATTTGGATTATACCATATTCACAACAGAACGTATACACTTCATTTACAATCGTTTCGGGTCCTTATTTCATCAAATTTCACAAAAAAACTAGGATCCGAACCCTCACTTTTTAGCTTAACAGAGAAATTAAACAAAATCCCAGATTTAAAACACGTTTTTGGATCAATTTCGACCATATACACAGCTTAATGTATTCAAATATCGATCCGTGCCAAGCGAGACTTACCAAAATGAAGCCGAAATCGTTGGTTTGGCAAGAACAGGGGTGTTTCGGTTCGAGAGAAGCGAGGGGTTAGGGATACTGTAGATAGAAATCTGCTTTTGAACACCCTTAACCGCCTTACTTATTCTACATGCCTATTTTAGCCGCCATACTCAGTCGTACGATTGGACCCATTCGCACGGCTCAATCGTAAGACTGAGCCCATACGCCCGTCATTCGTGCGATTGGGCCTCATTCGTACTCATGGCGTGTGACTGAGGTTCATTCGTACGCATGTTATGCGACTGAACACTAATCCTAATAAATAAATAAATATCAAACTTTTGGATGTTACAAGTCTACCCACCTTATTTAGGGTTTCGTCCCCGAAACCTGGCTAAAACAATTGAGGGTAGTTCCGTCTCATTTCTTCTTCTGTTTCCTAGGTTGACTTAGATCCTTGGCGATGTGCCCACTACACCTGGACTAAGCTAATGCTTTTATTTCTAAGTTTCTTCTCCTTACGATCTATAATGGCCACAGGTTGTTCAACATAATTGAGCTTCTCATCAACCTCAATATCATCTAATGGTACATATTGCGTTTCATTAGCTAAGCATTTTCGTAGCTAAGAGACGTGGAAGGTTGGATGAATAGCACTTAGTTCTTCTGGTAAGTCCAATCTATATGCTACATACCCAACTTTTTCTATTTTTTGGAAATGTCCAATAAAACGTGGACTTAGTTTGCCTCTCTTTCTAAATCGAATGATGCCTTTCCATGGAGAAACTTTTAACAAAACAAAATCCCCAACTTTAAATTCTAATGGTTTCCTTCTACGATCTGCATATGATTTCTGTCTGCTTTTCGCCTCTCTAATACGATTTTTAACTACTTCAAACTTTGACATTGTTTCTTCAACTATTTCACTATTTCCCAATTCACGCTGCCCCATATCTCCCCAATAAAGTGGAGTTCTGCACTTTCTTCCGTACAACATCTCAAACGGGGACATCTGAAGAGTAGCTTGATAACTATTGTTGTATGCGAATTCATTTAAAGGAAGATGACTATCCCAGCTACCTCCAAAATCTATGCTACATGCCCGTAGCATATCCTCCAATGTCTGAATAGTTCATTCACTTTGACCATCTGTCTGGGGATGATAGGCTGTGCTAAATTAAAGTTTAGTTCCCATTGCTTCATGAAATTTTCTCCAATACCTGGAGGTAAATCTGGCATCTCTATCAGATGTGATACTTTTTGGAACTCCATGCAATCTAACTATTTCTTTAGTAATGATATCAGCTAACTTTTCCACCAAATAAGTTTCACGTATTGGTAGAAATAAAGCACTCTTGGTTAGCTAATCTACCACTACCCAAATAGTATCATAACCTTTTGGTGTACGGGGCAACTTCATTATAAAATCCATAGTCAGATCGTCCCACTTCCAAACTGGAATGGCTAATGGCTGCAATAATCCATAAGGTTTCTGATGTTCAGCTTTCACTTGGGCACAAGTCAAACATCTATTTACATACTGCATCATATTAAATTTCATCCCTGGCCACCAATAATCATGCTTTAAATCTTGATACATCTTAGTCATGCCTGGGTGAATGGAATACCTAGATTTGTGAGCTTCATCTAGTACCATATCGCGTAAAGCCAACGGAACCCACATTCGACCAAATCTGATTTTAACACCATGACTATTTTCTTCTAAATATTTTTCTTGACCAACCATTCTTTCTCTTTTAATATTTTCTTCTTTTAATGCTTCCAATTGGGCTTCTTTCAGCTGTTGCATAAAATCAGGAGTAATTACAAGTTTATACGCCTTAACCTTAATCGGTTCAAACTTCTCTTTTCTGCTCAATGCATCAGCAACCACATTTGCTTTCCCGGGGTGATACAAAATTTCACAATCATAATCTTTGATTAATTCCAACCATCGCCTTTGTCTCATATTTAAATCTTTTTCCTCAAAGGATTACTTCAGGCTCTTATGATCAGTAAAGATGGTACACCTCACTCCATATAAGTAATGTCGCCATATCTTAAGAGCAAAAACTACAGCTGCTAGTTCTAAATCATGGGTTGGGTAATTAACTTCATGGGTCTTCAACTGTCTAGAAGCATAAGCAATAACTCTCCCACATTGCATCAAGACACACCCCAATCCTTGATATGATGCATCAGAATATATCACTAAATCATCTACACCTTCTGGTATGGCCAATACTGGAGCTTGTGTTAATCGGTTCTTCAGTTCTTGAAAAGCAACGTCTTGTTCTTTATTCCATTCATACTTAACGTCTTTTCGAGTTAACTTTGTCAATAGGGAAGCAACTTTAGCAAAATCCTGAATGAATCTCCTATAATATCCTGCCAGTCCTAAGAAACTACGAATTTCTGAAGGACTTTTAGGAATTTCCCAATTCATCACGGCCTCAATCTTCGCAGGATCCACCAATATTACATCCGCATTCACCACATGGCCCAAAAATTGCACTTCTCTTAACCAAAATTCACATTTCGAGAATTTTACATACAACTTATTCTTTCTTAAAGTTTCCAATACTTCTCGAATGTGACAAGCATGATCTCCTTCATTCTTAGAATAGATCAAAATATCATCTATAAACACAATCACTGATATATCCAGCATCGGTTTACATACTCTGTTCATCAATCCATGAATGCAGCAGGAGCATTCGTTAATCCAAATGACATCACCAAAAATTCATAATGCCCATATCGCGTACGAAAAGCTGTCTTTGGTATGTCCTCTTCTCTTACCTTCAACTGATGATACCCGGATCTAAGATCTATCTTTGAAAACCAATTAGCACCTTGGAGTTGATCAAACAAATCGTCTATACGAGGTAATGGGTATTTATTCTTGACAGTCAGCTTGTTTAGTTCTCTGTAATCTATGCACATCCTCAAACTGTCATCTTTCTTCTTTAAAAACAGAACTGGAGCACCCCATGGCGAAGTGCTTGGTCGAATAAAACCTTTGTCTAATAATTCCTGTAATTGCTTCAGAAGTTCCTTCAACTCAACGGGTGCAAGTCTATAAGGGGTTTTAGCGACAGCTTTTGCTTCAGGTACTAAGTCAATTCTAAACTCAATTTCTCTATCAGGAGGTTTCTAAACTCAATTTCTCTATCAGGAGGTATACCTGGTAGGTCCTCAGGAAATACATCAGGAAAATTACAAACCACTGGAACCTCTTCTAATTTCTTCGTCTCCTTAGCAGTATCAGCTACATATGCCAAGAATGACTCGCAACCCCTACTCAATAATTTCTCAGCCTTAATCATAGATATGACCTTCACTACACTATCATGATCATCACCAAAAATCGTTACCAGATTACCATCTGGCGCTCGCAACACAATCATCTTTCTTTTGCATATTATCTGAGCCTCAAACGTAGATAACCAGTCCATTCCCAATACTACATCAAAACCTCCTAATTTCATCATATGTAACCTAGTAGGAAATTTTACACCTTCTAGTTCGACAAAACAATCATCTATTACCTCACTAACAACTATAAATTCATTAGAGGCAGTCTCTACTGAAAAGGCAACATCTAGCTTTGATGGTTTAACTTTTATTAAGGCATGGAATTTTATTGATATAAAACTTCTATTAGCCCCCGAATCAAATAAAATTCTAGCTGGTAAATCATTAACAAGAAACGTACCCGACACGACATCTGCTAATGCCTTAGCCTCCTCTGTAGTTATTGTAAACGCTCTCCCCGCAGTACCGCTACTACCACTCGCACTGACTTTACTCGGTCCTCCCACTGCACGAATAGGGACCGGTCCAGGTCTAAACTTCGGACATTCAGATTTCATACGTCCCATCTCCCCGCATTCATAACACCGGAGTTCTGGACATCTGGAAACGAAATGTCCAGGTTTCCCGCATTTAAGACATGCCGGGTGATTCAATCTACATTCCCCTCTATGAAACTTCCCACATCTATTACACCGAGGAGGGGGACCTACAAAACCCCTAGCATTAAACTTTCTCTTCTGCGGCCCACTCTGTCCATACATAGGCCTAGAGTTCAGTGAACTTTCTTGACGACTAACCACTTCTTCTTTCACCACAGGTTTCTCGGACTCAGCAACTTCCTCATACATGTCCGCAGCCAAATTTACCGTGGCTTGGTATGTAGAAGGAGAATTAGACTTTACTAGCATTCTCACCTTAGGGGGTAGTCCCTGAATATACCTAGTAATCCTCTTCACCTCAGGAGTTACTAAATGAGGTACCAAATGAGCCATTTCTTCAAATCTGGACGTATACTCCTTATGACTTAAACTGCCTGCCTGAAACTGCAAAAATGTAACACCCGGAAGTTTGACTTTTTAAAGTGATATGCGACTGAGTCTCAGTCGCATGGAATTCATGCGACTGGGGGGTTCAATCGCATAATGCTCGGACGATTGAAGCTCAACCGTACGACTGGAGTTCAATCGCACGACTAAAGGTTCAACCACATGGAACTCATGCGACTGGAGGTCCAGTCGCATGGTGTTCATGTGACTGAAGGTCCTGTCGCCCCTGGGCTTCGAGCGACTGAGCTGTACCTATAAAAGAGGAGCAGCTCTCTTCTTCCCCTAACACTCACACGTTTCAGTCGGGGAAAGAGCAGAGAGCGACAGAGCAGAGAAAGAAAAGAGAGAACGGGGTGATTCGGGCTCGAGATTTGTGTAGAGGCTATTCAAATCGAAGCTCTTCATATTCTCCATGATAAGGTGAGTTCTAGGACCCCTCAATTACATGTTTTCAAATGATTTTGGGGCTGGATCACATCTAAACCCTAGTTTTGTAAAAGTGTATGTTTGACCCATTTGGGTGATATCTTGGATAATGTGTTTAAAGTATGATGTAGGACTTACACATGTTTATATGATGTCCTAGTATGATTCCCTCAGGTTTGGGAGGGTTAATCTGGGCTTGAATGGGGTTTAGAATGGTTTTTCAGCCGAGCGACGCGGCTGCTATTCGTGATGAACTTCAGTCGCTGCCCAGTTAGGGTTATGCGACTGGAGGGCCAGTCGCACGACTGAGGAATGATTGATGTCCAATTGTAAGATTGAGGCTCAGTCGGACGACTGGGGCTCAATCGCACGACAGACGTACGACTGAGGGTTCAGTCGCACAGATGCCCATTCGCATAGATCCATTCGCATAGTAGTACAGACGTACGACTGAGGGATCAGTTGCATAGATGCCCATTCGCATGACTCAGTCGCATGGAGGCCATGCGACTAGAGTATGTTCAATCGCCCAAATAGGGCTGATGTGAATGTGGAGAGAAGTGTATGTATGATGTATGTAGGCTAAGTATGATGTAGCCTTATATGATAGTAATGACTGATGATTTGTAAATATCGATGTTCCTCAATTTGATGCATGTTTATCTTTCCACAGTTTTACATGTTATCACTAATAGATAAAATGAAAGTATTACATAAAGTACAGTGAAAGAGTAATAAAGAAAGTGACGGAACATTAATAAAAGTTAACAAGTCTTGCAAGCTTATAGGAGTTACACGACTATGTGTCGTTAACTCAACTGTGTTGCGGGCTAGCTACCCGTTGACGCACACAGGGTCAATCAATTGAGATTGGCAGGACCTTTGTGGCGTGCCCCGGATGATCGGGTCGGCCTTGTACACAGTACACATAGCCCTTTCGGGGGAATACAGTTGACCCTTCGGGGGATACACATAGCCCTTTCGGGGGAATACAGTTGACCCTTCGGGGATACACATAGCCCTTTCGGGGGAATACAGTTGACCCTTCGGGGTATATAGATGGCCCGTCATCCGTTTTCCCATCGCGCACATAGTTGGGGTATCGCTCACTGGTCCACACAGAAAGTGAAACATAAAGATAAAGTTTACAGACAAGGCATATAGTACAAAGAACGAACGTTATTTGTTCACCCAGTTGATGCGTGCTTGCATATACAGTACAGTATAGTATTTTACAGAAAAGAGTATTTTGATATACCACATATAAAACTAGAACTCACTCAGCGACGCTGACTTTTTATGTGTTTCCAGTTGGCAGGTAGGGTTGCTGAGGATGGTACGAGGCGGCTACTCAGCTCTTTTGGGATGGCATTCTCCTTTTGATAATGCTGCCACGCAATGTGTTGTGGACCCGTAATGCACGCAACACATTATGTTGCATGCGAGTGCAAGATATCTTGAAGATCCTGATAAACAGGATTATTTAAGAAATCTTCTTCATGATGAACAATTTTTATGTTCTTATACTAGAGGTCACTGTTTATGACCATTTTGTACACAGAAAAGATGAAATCTTTTGTATAGTGCTTTTGTAATGTAATGCAACATTAGATGTTTTGTAATTGACGCACATTGTATTAAGTGGCAAAAGTACTTATAGTAAAAGAAAAGTTTATCTTGAATGTTTCCGCTGCATTGTTTTATTTAAATATATGCGATGAAAGACCAACTGTAAGCGTCCCGGGAACGGGGCCTTACAAGTTGGTATCAGAGCCAAAAGTTTAAGAGAAATGGGTAAATTTTCAAAATAAACCTAAACTTAAACTGAAAATGGGACAGAAAAAGGGAAGAATGCCATCTGAGTAGCTGCGTGCCATCAGGTATTTTCTTAAAGTTAATCATGATTACGTGCGCATGATATGTGTTTATGTGTACTGTTAGACTTAGATACTAATGTGGTCAGGACAGGTAATGCTCGGGGTGCGTAGAGTAAAGTAAATGGCTAATCACAACTGGCGACTGTAATTAGGGACTTACTATACTTAACATAAACTGAGCTATTTCCTTGAATGATCGTGTTGGTGTTTGAATCTTTCAGTGTGATAGAAGATGGTCGGTGGTAGATCATCTAAAGCTTCACGTGGTGGTGGACGTGGTGCTAAACCGCGTGCCACGAGAGGAAGACCTGGGGTAGAGAAGGTAGTTCATGAGGAAACCGAGAACCCTCATCAGGACGATGCAGACGAAAGCGCTAACTTGAGAGCCTCGGTAAAAGAGGCAGTAGTGGAAGAAGTGCAGCAGGTCATGCAGACAATCTTACCATCTGTAGTGACCGAAGTGATTAAAGCTGTCAGAGAAGGTGATAGAAGAGAAAGGAATAGGTCCTCAAGAAGGCAGCGACGAATAGAGCCGGAAACGGTTCTATCTGATGATGAAGAGGAAGAGGAGGAAGAGCAGGTACGGGAGACAACACGGGGTTGTAACTACGAGGCATTTATGAGGTGCAAGCCCCCGACTTTTGATGGTTCTGATACTGCTGCTGATGCTCACCAATGGGTGAGAGAAATGGAGGCTGTCCTCGATATTAGTGATTGCCAGGAGGACAAGAAGGTGAAGTTTGCTACCCACTCTTTCACAGGGTCGGCTTTGTGCTGGTGGGACAATATAGTCCAAGCCGAGGGTAGCAGGGCCATAGGGAAGATGAAGTGGGCTGAGTTAAAAAGGATGGTGATCGAGGAGTTCAGTCCTCGTCGGGAAATGGACAGAGTTGAGAGAGAGTTCCTGCAGTTGGAGGCGGGGACGATGACCCACCAACAATACACCACCAAGTTTAACGAAATGGCGCGGTTGGCACCAGAGCAGGTGACGCCGGTGTCTCGATAGATCAACCGGTATATTCCGGGGCTGCCAGCTGAAATTCGTTGGCATTTGATTTCTGCTCGACCGAGCACTTTCAGGTCGGCAGTGGATTTGGTGGGAAGGTTATACGATGAAAGGGCTGCGTCGGTGAAGGCTGAGGGTAGTAAGAAGGGAGGTGGTGAGAGAAACTGGCAGGGGAAGAGTTTAGTCGAGGTGATACTTCGACGAGTAATAAGGAGACGCGGGTGGATGACTGCCGGGTGGTCGCGTCGGGTTCAGGAGGAAAGAAGTGTGGTAAATGCGGGAGAGAACACGGTGGGGAATGCAGATTGGGGATGAACGTATGCTTCAGGTGTGGTCAACCTGGCCACATCGCTAGAGACTGTAAGAAGCCTAGGGCGGAGGCTTTAGGGGTAAAGAAGACGGGGAGTGAAGGTCCGAGAGCAAGCGCCAGGGCATTCACAATGACGCAAGAAGAGGCTAGGACGGACCCCAATGTAGTGTCCGGTACGTTTCTGGTGAACCAAATTTTAGCCTCGGTATTATTTGATTCGGGTGCCAGTAGGAGTTTTATTTCTGCTGCTTTCTGTGCCAAATTGCCCGTTAGTAGTAGACGTGTGGATATACCGTTTGATGTAGAGACTGCTATATGTAAAACTACCAGGATTTCCGAGGTGATAGAGGGTTGTGACGTAGAATTAGAGGGCCATAAATTTCCGGTTAGACCATTTGTGATGATTTTGGGTGGTTTTGATTTGGTGCTTGGAATGGATTGGTTGGCGGACTTCGAAGCGAATATAGTGTGTCGAAAGAAGATGATCTGTTTGACAGCGCCTGACGGAAGTTCGGTAACTGTTTATGGGGATCGGGTCACGATAATTCCGAAGGTGATCTCTATGGTGGTGGCGGGAAAATGTATGAGGCGTGGATGTAGCGCCTTCTTATGTTATGTAAAGGATGTAGAAACGCCAACGCCACAACTATCCAATGTTCAGGTGGTGTGTGATTTTCCAGATGTGTTTCCCGAAGACTTATCGGGAGTGCCACCTGACAGAGAGGTCGAGTTCCAGATTGACCTGATACCGGGCGCCCAACCTGTTGCCAAAGCACCGTATCGATTGGCTCCGACGGAAATGAAAGAGTTGATGGAGCAGTTGCAAGAGTTGTTGGATAAGGGGTTTATTAGACCGAGTATCTCATCTTGGCGTGCTCCGGTCCTGTTTGTAAAGAAGAAAGACGGTAGTATGAGGATGTGCATCGACTACCGCGAGCTGAATAAGTTGACGGTAAAGAACAGATACCCCTTGCCAAGGATCGACGACTTGTTTGATCAACTTCAGGGTGCTAGTTGATTTTCACGAATAGATCTTTGATCAGGCTACCATCAACTGAAGGTGAGGGAGCAGGATATCCCTAAAACAGCTTTTCGTACGCGCTATGGTCACTATGAGTTCCTTGTCATGTCTTTTGGTTTGACCAATGCGCCAGCTGCTTTTATGGATCTGATGAACAGGGTGTGCCGGCCGATGTTGGATAAATCAGTGATTGTATTTATCGATGATATCTTGATTTATTCGAAGAGTGAGACTGAGCATGCCGGTCACATTTGCGAAGTTCTGGAGACGTTGAGAAGGGAGAAGTTGTATGCTAAATTCTCCAAATGCGCATTCTGGTTACGTGAAGTTCAATTCTTGGGTCACATGGTAAATCCGGACGGGATTATGGTTCATCCGGCGAAGGTGGAAGCGGTGATGCAGTGGAAGTCTCCAAAGACGCCATCTGAGATCCGAAGTTTCTTGGGTTTGGCGGGTTATTACCGAAGATTCATTCAAGACTTCTCCAAAATCGCTTCCCCACTAACCAAGTTGACCCGGAAAGACGTGAAATTTATATGGGGTCAATCTCAAGAAAAGGCGTTTGAAGAGCTGAAGACGAGGTTGACCCAAGCTCCAGTTCTGTCATTACCCGAGGGAAGCGAAGATCTAGTGGTGTATTCTGATGCTTCTTATTTGGGATTGGGATGCGTGTTGATGCAGAGGGGAAAGGTTATAGCTTATGCATCCCGGCAGTTGAAAGTCCATGAGGTTAATTACCCTACTCATGACTTAGAGCTAGCAGTTGTGGTCTTTGCATTGAAGATTTGGAGGCACTATCTCTACGGAATGAAGTGCACCATCTTTACCGACCACAAAAGCTTGAAGTACTTCTTCGAGCAAAAAGATCTGAATGTGAGGCAACGGCGATGGTTGGAGCTTATAAAGGATTATGATTGTGAAATCCACTACCATCCGGGAAAAGCCAACGTGGTGGCGGATGCCCTTAGCCGAAAAGAGAGGCCCGAGCCGATTTGGGTGAAAGCGTACCAGCTGATCATGACCTCTGACGTGATGAAGCAAGTCAAAGAGTTCCAAGATGAGGCATTGAAAGAAGATCATCTTAACTCTGAAAGAATGAGAGGCCTGGTTGCGGAGTTGGGTGAGAACACAACTGGTGTTAGAACCCGGTTTGGGCGTATGTGGATTCCTCATCTTGGGAATCTACGTGGAAAGATATGGATGAGGCCCATAAGACTCGATATTCCATTCACCCCGGTGCTACCAAGATGTACCAAGACATGAAGAAAGATTATTGGTGGCCGGGTATGAAACGCGATGTGGTGGAGTATGTGATTAAATGCCTTACTTGTTTACAAGTGAAGGCCGAGCACCAGAAGCCGTATGGAAAGATTCAACCCTTGGATATCCCGGAGTGGAAGTGGGAACACATCACCATGGATTTTATCACAAAGCTGCCACGTACCCCGAAAGGGTATGATACTATATGGGTGATTGTGGATCGTCTGACGAAGAGTGCTCACTTCCTACCGATGCGCGAGACATATTCATCCGAGAGGTTGGCCGATCTTTTCATCAAAGAGTTTGTGACTCGTCATGGTGTACCGGTGTCGATTGTGTCTGATCGCGACACCCGTTTTACATCCAAATTCTGGAAGAAATTCCACGATGCTATGGGGACGAGGTTGCATATTAGCACGGCTTATCATCCTCAAACTGATGGTCTGTCGGAAAGGACCATTCAGACTGTGGAGGACATGCTTCGGGCATGTGTTATTGACTTCGGAGGAAGTTGGGATGACCACCTACCGTTAGCTAAATTCTTGTACAACAACATCTATCATGCCAGTATTGGCATGCCACCCTATGAGATGCTATACGGCAGGAGATGCAGGACACCCGTTTGTTGGGGTGATATTGGTCAGAAAGAATTGAGGAGCGTCGAAGTGATCGAGGCTACGACTGAAAAGCTCGAAAGGATCAAAGCATATATGAAGGCAGCCAAAGACAGACAGAAGTCGTATGCTGACAAACGACGTAGACCGATTGAGTTCCAGGTGGGAGACCGAGTTATGTTAAAGGTCTCGCCATGGAAAGGAATCATTAGATTCCGGAAGCGTGGTAAGTTGAGCCCGCGGTATATAGGCCCTTTTCGAATTGTTGCTCGAGTAGGGGAGGTGGCCTATAGGTTGGATCTACCAGATGAGTTAAGTGGAATTCACCCGACCTTCAACGTATCTCATCTGAGAAAATGTTTGGCCGATGAGGATCTGATCGTTCCACTGGAAGATATTGAAGTAGACGAACGGCTCAACTATGTAGAGCAACCAGTGGCGATCGTCGATCGCAAAGAGAAGAGGTTAAGAAATAAAGTGGTTCCCCTTGTGCGTGTACAGTGGCGGCACAGGAAGGGATCCGAATCAACGTGGGAAACTGAAGGAGAAATGAGACAGCTTTACCCACGATTGTTCGAGGAATAACAGGTTTCGGGGATGAAACCTAAATAAGGGGGTGGACTTGTAACACCCGGAAGTTTGACTTTTTGAACTGATATGCGACTGAGTCTCAGTCGCATGGAATTCATGCGACTGGGGGTTCAATCGCATAATGCTCGGACGATTGAAGCTCAACCGTACGACTGGAGTTTAATCGCACGACTAAAGGTTCAACCGCATGGAACTCATGCGACTGGAGGTCCAGTCGCATGGTGTTCATGTGACTGAAGGTCCAGTCGCCCCTGGGCTTCTGGCGACTGAGCTGTACCTATAAAAGAGGAGCAGCTCTCTTCTTCCCCCAACACTCACACGTTTCAGTCGGGGAAAGAGCAGAGAGCGACAGAGCAGAGAAAGAAAAGAGAGAACGGGGTGATTCGGGCTCGAGATTTGTCGAGAGGCTATTCAAATCGAAGCTCTTCATATTCTCCGTGATAAGGTGAGTTCTAGGACCCCTCAATTACATGTTTTCAAACGATTTTGGGGCTTGATCACATCTAAATCCTAGTTTTGTAAAAGTGTATGTTTGACCCATTTGGGTGATATCTTGGATAATGTGTTTAAAGTATGACGTAGGACTTACACATGTTTATATGATGTCCTAGTATGATTCCCTAAGGTTTAGGAGGGTTAATCTAGGCTTGAATGGGGTTTAGAAGGGTTTTTCAGCCGAGCGACGCGGCTGCTGTTCGTGATGAACTTCAGTCGCTGCCCAGTTAGGGTTATGCGACTGGAGGCCCAGTCGCACGACTGAGGAATGATTGATGTCCAATTGTACGATTGAGGCTCAGTCGGACGACTGGGGCTCAATCGCACGACAGACGTACGACTGAGGGTTCAGTCGCACAGATGCCCATTCGCATAGATCCATTCGCATAGTAGTACAGACGAACGACTGAGAGTTCAGTCGCATAGATGCCCATTCGCATGACTCAGTCGCAGGAGGCCATGCGACTGGAGTATGTTCAATCGCCCAAATAGGGCTGATGTGAATGTGGAGAGAAGTGTATGTATGATGTACGTAAGCTAAGTATGATGTACGTAGGTTAAGTATGATGTAGCCTTATATGATAGTAATGACTGATGATTTGTAAATATCGATGTTCCTCGATTTGATGCATGTTTATCTTTCCACAGTTTTACATGTTATCACTAATAGATAAAATGAAAGTATTACGTAAAGTACAGTGAAAGAGTAATAAAGAAAGTGAAGGAACATTAATAAAAGTTAACAAGTCTTGCAAGCTTATAGGAGTTACTCGACTATGTGTCGTTAACTCAACTGTGTTGCGGGCTAGCTACCCATTGACGCACACAGGGTCAATCAATTGAGATTGGCAGGACCTTTGTGGCGTGTCCCGGATGATCGGGTCGGCCTTGTACACAGTACACATAGCCCTTTCGGGGGAATACAGTAGACCCTTCAGGGGATACACATAGCCCTTTCAGGGGAATACAGTTGACCCTTCGGGGGATACACATAGCCCTTTCGGGGGAATACAGTTGACCCTTCGGGGTATATAGATGGCCCGTCATCCGTTTTCCCATCGCGCACATAGTTGGGGTATCGCTCACTGGTCCACATAGAAAGTGAAACATAAAGATAAAGTTTACAGACAAGGCATATAGTACAAAGAACAAACGTTATTTGTTCAACCAGTTGATGCGTGCTCGCATATACAGTACAGTATAATATTTTACAGAAAAGAGTATTTTGATATACCACATATAAAACTAGAACTCACTCAGCGACGCTGACTATTTATGTGTTTCCAGTTGGCAGGTAGGGTTGCTGAGGATGGTACGAGGCGGCTACTCAGCTTTTTTGGGATGGCATTCTCCTTTTGATAATGCTGCCGCGCAATGTGTTGTAGGCCCGTAATGCGCGCAACACATTATGTTGCATGCGTGTGCAAGATATGTTGAAGATCCTGATAAATAGGATTATTTAAGAAATCTTCTTCATGATGAACAATTTTTATGTTCTTATACTAGAGGTCACTGTTTATGACCATTTTGTACACAGAAAAGATGAAATCTTTTGTAATAGTGCTTTTGTAATGTAATGCAACATTAGATGTTTTGTAATTGACGCACGTTGTATTAAGTGGCAAAAGTACTTATAGTAAAAGAAAAGTTTATCTTGAATGTTTCCGCTGCATTGTTTTATTTAAATATATGCGATGAAAGACCAACTGTAAGCGTCCCGGGAACGGGGCCTTACAAAAAACTTGATCTCAATTCTGTCCATCTCGTCTTTCGGACAGAACTTTTCTATCACTAATGCTTTAAAAGTTTCCCACGTCATCTGGTTCACGGCGGCCTCACCCATGGCCTGTTCCACTGTAACCCACCAGTACAAAGCTTCTGCTTGAAACGAATGCTCTGCAAAGCCCACCTTCTGATCTTCCTTACATCTACTAAGTTTAAACGCTGCTTCCATCTCTCGTAGCCACTTATAAGTTACTACTACATCTTTTTGGCCTTCAAACTTAGGCGGGTCACATTCCTTAAAATACTTATATGACACTGGTTTCTCCACTACAGGCTCAACAATAACAGGTGGAGGAGTTGGTTGGGAAGGTGATTCACCACCTTTCCTAAGGTCGCTCAACATTTCAGGTAAGGTAGTACGCAACACTCGGGCGACCTCATCACCTATAGCCGCCTTAAGTTCATCACCATCTACGATCAGAAATAAACCATAATCAAATAATGAGTGATACCAGGATGCTGCATATAATGTAAATTGCACATAACATTGGCCAAGTGTTATCAATTATTTGCTTATTCACACCATCCTGCCTCTTTTCATTATCCTTTCACAGTTTATTTCTAACCCTATCTAAACAACAAAATCATGCATACACATAATACTAATCTTCAATTTAAACAATTACTTTTATTCAACAATTGACTCAATTATCACTAATAATTAAGTACTCATCCACACAATACTTCACCCCACTTCCAGTTGTAGATACTGGCACTTCCCATATATTCAGTTAAAGTTTGAAACAATTAATTGTTCAAATCTCTTTAACCTAGGCTCTGATACCAACTTGTAACACCCTCAATCTCATAATAATATAATATAATAAAGAGGGTGCTACTAGTTGGGTTATAATAATAATTCAGAGACTATAAACGCATCGTAAATTTTTATATATTAAAAACTTTTACATCATTAACAAGAAATAACAACTCATTAACCGACATCTCAAAACTTTGTCAAACTTCATATACATCTTTCCCACAACCCAACATTTAGCCAGTATCATACACCATAACCGGAATTTAACTCGGTGGGGCGCCACCATGAACACTTCTATTAATACCTGGGATGCATAAGAAAACAAACACAAAATCAGATAAACTGGTGAGTTCTAACGTACACCACATTTCAACAATAACAACTCATTAACTGTTAGAACATTGAATGATTAATAAACATTCATCGGTCCATTTATTCGTCTCAGTATTGATATGCATATCGAATACCCACAAGGTATTTATCGACATCTTTTTATCTATTTTAATTTGGTGGGTCAAACCTCCACCTCGCGCGTTGACGGGTCAAACCTCCGTCTATAGTTTGGTGGGTCAAACCTCCACCTCGCGCGTTGACGGGTCAAACCTTCGTCTATAGTTGGCGTTGACGGTTCAAACCTCCGTCTATAGTTGGTAGGTCAAACCTCTACCTCGCCATTCACTACAATTTACCACTTTCAACTCTTATTCACATTTTCTATTTATTTATATGCATGCCAGTGCCCGATTTTGTCAAACAACATTTATCAAACGACATGAACACATAAAAGGGCAATTAGAACTCACCTTAATGTTTTCAGCAAGTAGTTATCAATCCAAATACACTAGGGCAGCTAAAACTTCTCCTTCTCAAAGCAAATCTAAAACAACAACCCTAACTTAGTCAAATCACCGTTAGCTAACCACTTCACACGACTACGGCTATGCGACTGGACTCATTCGTACGACTGAACATGCGACTGAACTTAGTCGTACGAATGGACCATACGACAGAGGTGCGAATGAGCTATAACAGGGTTTGTGCGAATGACCTCCATTCGTGCGGTTGGTTCATGCGACTGAACTTCAGTCGCACGATTGAACAATGCGATTGACTCAGTCGCACGAATGGGTCATGCGACTGGGCTCATTCGCCTGAAACGGATCAGCAGCTGTGTTCTTGACATATTTGATCCAAAAACTCGAGTTTTAACCATTTGGATTATACCATATTCACAACAGAACGTATACACTTCATTTACAATCGTTTCGGGTGTTTATTTCATCAAATTTCACAAAAACTAGGATCCGAACCCTCACTTTTTAGCTTAACAGAGAAATTAAACAACAGCCCAGATTTAAAACACGTCTTTGGATCAATTTTGACCATATACACAGCTTAATGTATTCAAATATCGATCCGTGCCAAGCGAGACTTACCAAATGAAGCCGAAATCGTTGGTTTGGCAAGAACAGGGGTGTTTGGGTTCGAGAGAAGCGAGGGGTTAGGGATACTCCAGATAGAAATCTGCTTTTCAACACTCGTAACTGCCTTACTTATCCTACATGCCTATTGGACCCATTCGTACGGCTCAATCGTATTTGGATTGGACCCATTCGCCGCCATACTCAGTCGCACGATTGGACCCATTCGCACGGCTCAATCGTACGACTGAGCCCATACGCCCGTCATTCGTGCGATTGGGCCTCATTCGTACTCATGACGTGTGACTAAGGTTCATTCGCACGCATGTTATGCGACTGAACACTAATCCTAATAAATAAATAAATATCAAACTTTTGGATGTTACATGTAAGATCTCCTAGGTGTGGAACTTGTGAAGGTGAGCTTCCCCTCAGAGATCCTTTGACTAAAGAGGATGAAGAGGAGATGGTGAAGAATGACTTTTGTTTGAGTGAAGAAAAGCATTCTGAGAAGGGTCACCATTCCTCTGAGGAGAGTAAAACTGTTGAGATGACCAAGTCAAGAAGAAAGAACTTGATCAAAAAATCCAAAAGAAAATCAAGGAAGGCTCATGAGATCAAGGCCACCTTTGACTCTAAGCAGAAACAAGTTTTTATCTCTGTAGGGTTTGAAGTGGTTAAGACTGATGACATGAACTCTAGTTCATGTGCAACTCATCTCAGCAACAAGGAGAAGACTGATTAGTTGTGTGTTACTGCTACACAGCCTGGACCATCCAACTCCAAGAAAATTGCTCAACCCAAAAGAACTGTCTTAGCTCCTGCAAAGGTGAAGGTGGAGAATGGAAGTGACCAAAGTCAGTTCTCCTCTACGAAGATGACTCTTGGAAAGAAGAAACTGAAGTGTGTCATGTGTGAGAGTACTTCTCATTTGGCCAAGGATTGTCCATATAATCCTAAAGGTACTCTTCACATGATAAACAAAGAGACTTCCAAGAATTCCAAGAAGAACTTAGCTTCGGATGGAAAATTTGTTTCCTTCAGAAGTTCCAAAATAAAGAAGAAGGCAAGTGGAAAACTGCCTTCGGAAGAAAATTTGGTCTCGGAAGAAAGGAATGCTTCTGAAGTACTAAAGCTTGCTGCAGTAAAGGCAAGTACTTCCGAAGGTTCAGTCATCAAAACTTCCAAAGTCTCAAAAGTTTCCGAAGTATTGAAGGTCAAGTCCAAACTTCCAAAGGTGGTGTGGAAGTCAAAGAAAGACCAAATGACTGAAGGTTCTTCATCAACAACAGCACAAGATCCTCAAAGCACAACTATAGGATCTATTACTATTGCGTTGTCTTCAACTGTTTTAAATGAGCCCAAGACCAATGAGGCTTGGGTTTCCAAATGTAACTAGCTATCTCTTTATGCAGGAACAGCTACAGACAAACAAAAATGTATGGATCATTGACAGTGGTTGTTCCAGGCACATGACAGGCAATAGGTCACTACTCCAAAAGGTTGAAAGAATTGATGGAGGACCAGTTGCTTTTGGAGGAGATGCAGGTGGTTACATTACTGGAAGGGGCATGGTCACAAATGGTAAGCTCAGCATTGACAAGGTAAACTTTGTCAAGGAGCTTGGATACAATCTTTTGAGTGTATCTCAATTCTGTGATCAGAGTCATAACATGCTATTTACTGAGCATGAGTGCATTATTCTCAAGCCCGGGGTGGTCATTCCTCATGAGCACATCCTACTCAGAGCCCCCAGGAAAGGGAACATGTACAAGATGGACTTGCAAGAAACATCTCCCTCAGGAGAAGTTTCATGCTTTCTATCTAAAGCAAACAGTGATGAGTCTTTCCTTTGGCATAAAAGAATGGGCCATGTAAACTTTAATAACATGAATAAATTAATTAAGAATGACTTGGTAACTGTAATACCGAAAAGAGAGTTTACAAGTGATGATCATTGTGTTACATGCCTGAAAGGGAAGCAACACAAGGTATCTCACAAGCCTAAGGAAAGAAACTCCATCACTACACCCCTACACTTGTTACATATGGATCTCTTTGGCCCCACCAGTGTAATGAGTTTAGGAAGGACCTCTTACTGTTTGGTGATCACATATGACTTTACAAGATTCACATGGGTCTTTTTCCTTAGAACTAAGGATGAGACTCCTGAGATTTTGAAGAATTTCATCTTAAAGATTGAAAATCAATGTGATCACAAGGTCAAAATCATAAGATGTGATCAAGGAACTGAATTCAAAAATCAAATACTTGATACATTTTGTGATGAAAAGGGTATTACAAGACAATATAGTGCTCCCAGGACTCCTCAACAAAATGGAGTTGCTAAGAGGAGAAACAGGACACTAATTGAAGCTGCAAGAACTATCTTGTCTGACTCTAAACTGCCCATCACCTTCTGGGCAAAGGCAGTTAACACTGCCTACTATGTGCAGAACAGGGTTTTAGTAGTTAAGACACATGGTCAGACTTCTTATGAACTTTCGCACAAGAGGAAACCTTTTATTGGTTTTCTTAGGTCATTTGGGTGCCCTTGCACCATCTTGAATACCAAAGATCATATTGCAAGTTTGCTGAGAAATCAGATGATGGACACTTCATTGGATACTCTTCTCAAGCTAAAGCTTATAGAGTATATAACCTCAGAACTAGAGTAGTTGAGGAGTCAGCCAATGTGACTTTCAATGAACACACTCCCGGTGCTGAGAAATCAGATGATGGACACTTCATTGGATACTCTTCCAGATTTAGTTACCAACTGTTTTAACAAATCTTATGAGCATGTTTCAGGATCCACAGATATATTGCCTATAGGTGATTTTGATCCAAGATTTGAGCTAAGAAGATCTTCAAGCTACATATCTCCAGCTCCAGTGGTAACTAATCCTGCAAATGAAGCTTCTACCTGCACATCAATGACAAATCCTGCTGATACATATGAGTTGCCTTTATCTTCCATTGTTGAGGCACAAAACTCAGATATAGGAACTTCAAATATTGGAGAACATGGTGGTGGTGACAGTGATCAGGAATTTCTTGATGCTGAGAACCATCCCATTGAAGAAAATCTCAATGAAGTCACTACTCATTGGATCAAGTTAATCTTGATAAGTCTGCTGCTGTAGAGGGTGAATCCTCCATGTCAGATCAGAATTTCTCTAATTTGGATCTGTCTAAACAGCTTGTTGTGATCCCTCAACTAAGGATCCACAAGTCTCATCCTTCTACAAACATCATTGGAGATGTTGGTACAGGTGTAAGAACAAGAGGATAGTCTCATAATGTCAAAATCTGTCTTCACTTTTGTTTCTTATCCCAAATAGAGCAAAAGAAGATTGATGAAGCTCTAAAGGATGGAAGTTGGGTTGAAGCTATGCAAGAGGAGTTGCTTCAATTAAAGAGGCAAAGGGTTTGGAACTTATGTCCTCTTCCTCAAGGGAAGACTATCATAGGTATAAAATGGGTTTTCAGGAATAAGAAGGATGATAGAGGACTTGTCATCAAGAACAAAGCTAGACTAGTTGTTCAAGGGTATACTTAAGAAGAAGGGATTGACTACACAGATGTCTTTGCTCCTGTAGCAAGACTTGAAGCTGTTAGGATATTCCTAGCTTTTACTGCATCCAAGAACTTCAAGGTCTATCAACTTGATGTCAAGTGTACTTTTCTTTATTGAGTGATTGATGAAGAGGTGCATGTCAGACAACCACCTGGTTTTGCAGACCCTGATCATCCTGATTATGTCTGCAAGCTTGACAAAGCTCTCTATGGGCTATATCAGGCACCAAGAAAGTGGTATGAGACTCTATCTCTGTATCTCTGTCAGCATGGCTACAAAAGGGGTAGCATTGATGGAACTCTCTTCATCAAAGGAACAAGAAATGACATAATGCTAGTTCAAGTATATGTGGATGATATCATCTTTGGGTCAACTAATCCAAAGCTCTACAAAGACTTTGAGAAGCTGATGAAGGATAGATTTGAAATGCGTGCCATGGGGGAACTCAATTTCTTTCTAGGGATTCAAGTGAAGCAAGTTGACACTGGTATCTTCATAAATCAGTCAAAGTATGTGCAAGACATACTTAAAAGATTTAGCATGACTGAATGTAAGGTTGCTAAGACACCCATAGCTAGAAACCACTCCCTTGGACCTGATCTTGGGGGGAGTGTGTTGATGAACATCTCTACATGGCTATGATTGGGTCTCTTATGTATCTTACAGCTAGCAGGCCAGATATTATGTTCGCTACTTGCATATGTGCAAGATATCAGGCCAACCCCAAGATGTCACACCTAATCACTATCAAAAGAATTTTAAGATATCTTAAAGGAGCTCCATCTCTTGGCCTTTGGTATCCAAAAGGCTCTGACTTCAATCTGTATGCATATACAGATAGTGATTATGGTGGATGCAATATGACTACAATGTCTACATCAGGAGGATGTCAATTTCTTGGTGGAAGGATAGTCTCTTGGCAATGCAAGAAACAATCCTGTGTATCTGCATCAACTGCTGAGGCTGAATACATTGCTGCTGCAAGCTGCTGTGCTCAAGTGCTTTGGATTCAAAATCAGATGCTAGACTATGGATTCAACTTCAAAGAGACTCCCATTCACATAGACAACAATAGTGCTATCTCAATCACAGAATCCTGTGCAGCACTCAAGAACTAAGCACATCAACATCAGGTATCATTTGATTAGAGATAATTTTGAAAAGGGATTAATCAAACTAGTCAAAGTTCACATAGATGAACAATATACTGATCTGTTCACAAAGACTTTTGATGAACAGAGATTTAGATATCTTATATCAGCTATTGGGATGATTAACTTTGAATAGCTTTTCTTAAAACTTAATCATATTATTTCTAAAACTATGTGTGTTCTAATTTGTCTATTCTATCACTTCAATAAGCCCCAGTTTCTCTTTGGAAGAAAAATCTTTTAAGATATTCCTTAGATTTCATAGAATTTTACTTTTTTTTTTCTTTCGGAAGATTTAAATAACCTTCGGAAGATTTAAAGTTTCCTTCGAAAGCTTTTAGTCATCTCACGATAAATTGCTTCCGAAGCAAAATTCTTCAAAAATTTTGAAATATCTTCCAAGGCAAAATTTTCCTTCGGAAGTTTTTCTATCAAAACTTCCGAAGTTAAATAACCTTCGGAAGCTTTTCAGTCAAAACTTTTGAAACTAAATAACCTTCGGAAGATTTCTCGACTTCCAAGAAAACTACTTTTGGGCAAAAGAAAACTACTTTTCAGAGGTGGGACCAACACGTGGATTTCAAAGTTTATCCTCTTTCGTTAACTTTGTCTCAAATCCAATTCATACAAATACCCAATGATTACCCCTCTTTCCTCTACCTGCTCCAAAATTCACCCATACCTTAGACCTAATCTCTCACAAAGAGAATTTGTTCTTCACCTTTCTTCACCCTTAAGCTTTTTAAAATGGTCAACATTCATAACAGAAACAACCCTGATTTCTCCATACAGCTTCATAGGCAACACAACCAAGTTGCTCTGTTGCACTCTAAGAAAGATAATAGTTTCTCAGAGGTTTGCCGTTTTCTGAATCTATCTCACTACTACACCTCCCTCACCATTGATCCTACTCTTTATGAGCCTCATCTGCTTGACTTTTGGAGGACATGTCAAGAAGTTATCATGGATGGGTAGAAGGCTCTGTCTGCCACAGTGCAAGGAAGGACAGTCTTCATCACTCCAGCCATCATCAACACCCATCTTCAGCTGGATGATGAAGAAGGTGAACTGTCTTTTCCAAAGGAATTTGTTAACTATTCCTTTGAGCAGATGGTCTATGAGGGAGATTTCGCTGTAAAGACCTTCAGGAAAGGGAAGGTCTCATCCCAGTGGAAATACCTACTCCATGTAGTGATTCACAGCTTTTCAAACAAGCATGATGGGTGGGACCAGATTCCTGAGGATCTCTCCTTCATAGTTCATGGAATGGTGCAAGGTGTCAAGTTCAGATACTCTCAGTTTGTATACACAAACTTGCTTGCTAACTTGGACTCCTTAGAATACTATATGTTTCCTAGATATGCTCAACACATTCTCAACTGTGAACTTGGCTCATAGTTGAGGGAAACAAATAATATTCTTAAACTGGGACAGATAAAGCCAGGCATCTTTAAAATCATGAAGAAGCCAGCTGTAGGCTTCTCAGGGGTATAAACAGCCCTTGTCCCCAAAATGTTAGAGCTCATGGCTCAAGGTGACAACCTAGCAACACAAGCTAGTGTTGAACCCACACCTATCATCTCCTTACCCTCACAAAGACCCCATATAACCTACACTTACCAAAGAAAATCCAAACAAACCCCTGCTCAAGTTATTGAGCCTGTGCAGGCCCCCATACACTCACCCATACAGGAAGAAGTGGACACTAGAGCTCCCACTTCTCCTGAGGAGCAAACCACTCCCATCTCTTCAAAGACCAATACTGATGTTCCTCATGATCAGCCTGATGAGCTCATAAGCCCAACTGCCTTAAGCCTTCACTCTGAGTCTTAACACTCAAGTGAACAACCTTCAGGGGACAGTTACCATCCCCACCCTTTGAACATAAACAATCAAATTCCTAACCTTGAATTCTACACTGATGAGGACTTAGGCTTCAGTGAGCACCATGAGTCTCTCTACTCATCTCCTACTCAAAGAGAGAGGAGTGCTTCTGAATTTCCTATGCCTACCCCACATCAGTCACCCATTGCTGAGGTGGGTCCTCCTAAACCTGTTCAGGTGTTCCATATGGAATAGGCTCTCACTTCTGCAAGTGATTACATCATTCAGACCTCAACCATGGCAACTCAGCCCATTGACACTTCATCTGAGGCTGTCAATGAGCAGAGGAAATCTAGCAGCCCAGAATACCAAGCTGGTGATGAGAGTGAGGACTTAGGCCTAATTCTCTCATCCCCAATGATTCTTCTGATGAAGATGAGGGGAATCTGAGACTAAAGGTGCAACAACTGTTAAAAACATGCACCTACTTAGTCTCTAAGGTTAGTCATATTGAATTTCAAGTGACTACCTTAAACAATAGGGTCAATGACCAGCAACTTGAGATATCTTATCTTAAGGAAAAACTAGCTGGGAGACCTTTAAGAAGAGCTCAACCAGGAACACAAGAACCTGAGGATGTGGTTGACCTAACTCCTAGCTCACCTGTTTAAGAGGGTGATGCTACCAAAAAGGGGGAGAAAGTCACTACAATCACAGAACTTGGGAGTTCTTCAAGGAGTACGGACATTGAGGAATCACTATCCTCTCTTGTAATTGTACCTACTCAGCAACCTCCTCAAGTTCACATTGATGTGAACTTCCTAGACTACTTGTTTCAAAGTCTTTTTGGGGAGGGTATATCAAGGCAAGAAGTTGAAGAAGATAGACCAAGGCAATCAGGTAATGTCATTGGTCAACTGGATGTTAAGGCAGACCCTGAGATTAGCTTCTAAGGGAAAACCTTGACTGAAGGCCCACTGATAGAGCCTGAGAGCCCTGTCTTACAATCCATTGATGAAGTGATAGAGATTGAAACACCTATCACAACAACAACTACTTCAGCAACTCAACCCCTCAGTGAAACACCTGCTGGTGAAGGTGTAACACAGTCTCTCTCTGGCCAGAGCTTGGATGCTACACCAAGCAATGAAGGCCAAAGCTCTCTCCACCCTGTATCACAAAGGTCTGTGGGTGACAAAGGGAAAAGGGTTCTAACCCCTGAGGAGATTGAGGAGAAGGAAAGAGAGGGAAAGAGGAAGCTAAGGGGAGCAAGTTCGACTGGGTTTTCAAGCTTCATGCAAGTTGCAATCAGGGCTGCCCACAGACCAAACACTCAAAATGATGAGTTGAGGGCAGTCAGGATTACTTACTTATAGACCAGGAACTATGACATAGATGAGATTATCTCTCTCCTCTTAGAAGAATTGAATGATCTGGCTGACATGGAAATGTCAAGAGAGAGGAAGGAAGCTGAAGATGCAAGAATTCTTCTTGAGGTCAAAGAGAAGAAAAGACAACAAAGGCTATACAAGCATGTTCCTACTGTCTCGCCAGTTCAAGAAAGCCCAGTGCAAGAGGTAGTGGCTGCTACACAAGAACCTCAGGTAGATAAAGAAACAGACAGACAAAGGATGATAGACTACCTGAGTGCCACAGGCCTATACCAGGCAGAAGCACTTATTCCCTTGCCCTTTGAGTACATTGAGTTTAAGTATCTCAAACAACTTGAACTTCAAGTACTCAAAGAGCAGAAGACAACAAAGAAGAAAATGAGGGAAGAAGCTGCTAAGTCAAGAGCTCTCATTCAGAAGAACTTGAAAAAGTCTGTTGATAGACAAATAATGATGAGCTTCTTGAAGCTGTACGGATTCTCCGGAAGGAGACTTGGTTCTATGTCTCTATCCACTATGGATGAACATATTAGGGTAATCAAGCAGAAGATCAAGAGTGGAGAGCTTGTTGACTTACACACTCCTCCAAGTCAAGCTCCACCTGAAGTAGAGGTTAAGTTTGAACAACCTGAGACAACACAAACTGAACCTCCCGCTTCATCTTCTGATCCACAACAGGGTCAAAGGCCAGCCTCTTCATCTATTGACCCATAGCAAGGTGAAAGGCCAGCCTCATCATCTGACCCACAACAGGGTCATACTCCCTCTCCTTCTGAACCTGTGAGGGAGGAACACCCAACTGAGAAAGACACAACTGATCAACAAGGTGCTGCAGGCCAGTCTACTCAGTTAAAGACTACTCAGAGGAAGAAGAGGATGGCTTCTAGATCATCTTCAAAGAAAAAGAAGAAGTCAAAATCAACCTCCTCTGATCCTTAGGATGAATCAGAACATCCTAAGGAAGTGCAAGAAGAGGAAGCCCAATCACATTCAATTCAAATGGCTCCTCTTGCATCAGTAAGACCCATCTTATCCTGGACTTATTCAACTAATCCAGAGAGGTGGCATGTAGTCAGAGATCAAGGTGAAGAAAATGTCTACTCCTGGGAAGACCTCTTCAATTTACCTCTGCATGATCTTTTTGACATGAGAAGATACTTCATAAGTCTGAGTGATCCTGACCCTCTAATGAAGAAAGGGATGGTCATGATCATGTTAAGGACTATGAACAGCTAAATATCTTTAAGTGTTTTGGTAGCATCAGCCTAGGGGGAGTTTGTAAGGATTCCTATAAGTCTGATGCAGCCAAAACACTCTAAGTCTTCCTGCATGCTGCATAGAACATGAAGTAAAAATGCTTCAGAAGTTTTACACTTTAGAAATATTTTAAGTGTAAAATCTTCCAAAGCCAAGACCAATATCTTCCGAAGCCAGAAATGAAGTCTTCCGAAGCTTCAGAGACAAAGCCTTTCGAAGCCAAAGAACCAAGATAGATTCTTCCGAAGACTTTTATCATACATGCTTTTATCTGATGTACTTTTTCTGTAAAGCTGAACCACTTTACCACTGCCCACTCTGGTTGGTCACCAACTTGCATGAGTTGGTGAAAAGGTCCATGCTTTAGGAAAACTATACATTGAGGTCTTGGGGTCAAACCTTTCTACTTTATATACTTTTATCCTTTTTGTAATAAATTAGGATGTGAGCTATGGCATGTCATAGTTGTTGGACCAAAAGAACCAATGAGCCAGATCAGAAAAACCTTTAAGTCCCACAAGACATCACAACAACTGCTGAAGGCCTCATCAGCTGTTTGACAAAGACTGAAGACTTCATCAGCTGAAGACTAAAGTACTGAAGATCATCAGCGGAAGAGTAAAGTACTGAAGATCATCAGCTGAAGACTAAAGTACTGAAGACTTCATCAGCTGAAGACTAAAGTACTAAAGACCATTAGCTGAAGTACAAAGACTGAAGACATCAGCTGATGATAACAACTGAAGACATCAGCTGATGACAACAACTGAAGTTCAAGTCTGAAGTCCAAGTACTAATGCCTTCAGAGTTTGTCACAACAGCTGAAAAAGTATTTGTTGGGTTTGTTAGAACACAAAAACGTAGTTTAACCCATTAAACTTTCTGAAAAACGCAGCGGAAGTTTAGCATTATAACTTTGTTTATAAGCTGAAAATCATGTTCTTATGATGACATAGATATGTTTAAAACAAACCCAAAATCAAAGGATCATTTATGTGAATATGCAAGCTATGAACATATGTAAAACTACATAAAATCACAGCTTCAATGAGCTGTGATATCTACCTTATTCAGCAGCAAAAACGACCAAAGAAAGGGAGATTTTGGATGCTTAAATCGACCAAGACTTCAAGTGTAGAGATCCTCAAGTTTGTATACCCCAAGCTTAATAGCAAACACTTCTTGCTAGGGAGAAATCAACACCGAAAGAGCTCCAAAACTCCAAAGAAGACAGCTGCTGTGCCGTGAGTTTCTTTAGAGAGAGAGAGTTCTTTTGGTTGCATGTATTGAGATTGGTTTGTGAAAGAGGATTGTTTAAGACAAGTTAATATGTTGTGTGTTTTACAAAGCAAAAGGTCCAATTAGAACCAAAAGGGGGGGCGAATTTGGTTTTTAAAAAGCTTTCCCCCTCAAAAATAAAACACACCACATATTAACTAGTCTTTTAATTTGGATATACAAGTAACCTTTTAATTGTATAATCCTAACACTCCTATTATTAATTTGTGATGTTATTTAACACTCTTAAATAACATTACAAATAATATCATTGAACAAAATGTACTAATAATTTGTTCCATCTCATATGCAACTTATTTAGAAAACCCATTTTCTAAATTTGGTGTAAATATTTAATTGCATGATCATATCATCAATTAAATATTAATTGGTGTTTGCTAAGCTTGTTATTAGGTATAACCCGACTTGGATCATAACGTACTAACCACATCAACATTCTACGTGTCTTGGGCATATAGAATCCTACAATCTCCCACTTGCCCAAGATTCATAAAAGATTGATGCAAGCAGTAAATACCGCCTAACAACGGTTTACTACCCTTAATACGCATGACTTATGGCCATTCAATAACATCATTCCATTCAAGTACCCTACTTGAAATGATTTAGGTGAATCAATCATCTATCCTTTTGTTGCAGATGTCCTGTTAAATCCAAGGACACAGAATGATCATTCCTTGTTGATTTAACTTAATCAGGCCTTAGACATCTTGCTCTCAACGAAATAAGAGGAACAAATTCCATCTTGACTACATTCGTTTCTCACAAACACCTTGTGTCATACCTGAACATACCCTTATGTACTGTCCACTATTTCAGGACAGTGAAGAATTAGCTCAAGGTATAGTACTTGGTGAATATCAAAACCCAATATGTATCTCAGGTCGGAGTATATCAAATGATATTCGTCTTTACTCAAATTTACTTATGATCAATCAATAAGATTCCACGTAGTAAAATTTGAGATGCGGGTAGGCCAATATTTGTATCCCACAAATATCTATGAACCTTGGTAGCAACCTATTGCTCTATATTCATCCTTATGAATATCAACCAATCCAAGTTCATAATAATCTTACCCTCACACTTGTTCCCACAAGTATGAACGACTACGGACATTTAGAGTAAACAATTTACTCATGGATTAAACATGCTAAATTGGAACATTAATTGAAACATTATAACCAAATAATTTTATTCAAATAATAAAAGGTTTCACATATTCAAATACAAAATTTCTAGATCAAATCCAATCACTAGAATATCGAAGTCCCATGGCACAAGTATGACCTTCATGCTTTGCCTTTTCAAGGAGCATCGTGAGAGGATCAGCAATGTTTTAATCCGTGTGAACTTTGCGAATACATGTCTTTCCCTTTTCAACTTCATCTCGTATGTAGTTGAATCTCCGCTCAATGTGCCTAGTCTTTTGACGAGCACGAGGTTCCTTGATTTGAGCAATCGCACCCTCGCTATCATAAAAGATCTCTAGGGGGTCCTGAATGGAAGGGAAAACCCCTACATCGGTAATGAATTTCTTCAACCATGCAGCTTCCTGAGCTGCTAATGAGGCGGCGACGTATTCTGATTATGTAGTTGATAGAGCCACCACATCCTGCTTGGAGCTCTTCCAAGAGACCGATCCTCCATTTAGAATGAAAATGTATCCCGATTGTGACCGTGAATCGTCACGATCGGTTTGGAAACTCGTATCCGTGTAACCTTTTACAACTAGATCCATAGATTAGGAACATATCTCTTGTCCTCCTTAGGTATTTAAGTATGTTCTTAACAGCCATCCAATGACTGTTTCCAGGATTTTGCTGGGATCGGCTCGTCATGCTTAAGGCGCATGACACGTCCGGTCGAGTGCATATCATCGCATACATGATGTATCCAATAGTAGATGCGTATGGGATTGCCTTCATTTTATCTTGCTCATCCTTTGAGCTAGGACATTGAGTCGTACTCAATATCGTTCCTCTTTGAATAGGTACGGTACCTTTCTTAGAGTTCTCCATCTTGAACCTTTTCAAGATTTTATCAATGTATGCACTTTGATTTAAACCAATCAACCGCCTTGATCTATCCCTATAGATCTTTATTCCCAGAATATAGGCGGCTTCACCAAGATCCTTAATGGAAAAACAACTTCCAAGCCAGGTTTTTACACCTTCCAAGGTTGGAGTCATTTCCAAATAGTAGTATGTCATCAATATACAATACTAGGAAAGTTATTGTGCTCCCACTAGCCTACTTATACACACAAGCCTCATCAGCGTTTTTGATGAAGCCAAATTTCTTTACTTCCTTATCAAAACGGTGATTCTAGCTTCTCAATGCTTGTTTCAATCCATAGATTGATTTCTTTAACTTGCATACTTTATTAGGATGTTTTGGATTGACAAAACCTTCAGGCTGAACCATATAGACATCTTCCTCAAGATATCCATTTAGGAAAGCGGTCTTGACATCCATTAGCCAAATCTCATAATCATAATGAGCAGCTATGGCAAACAATATCATTATAGACTTTAGCATCGCAACAGGTAAGAAGGTTTCATCATAATCAACCCCTTGAGTTTGAGTGAAACCCTTTGCTACAAGTCTAGCTTTATAAGTATCCAAGTTTCCATGCATATCGGTTTTCTTCTTGAAAACCTACTTACTTCTAACTACCTTGGAATTAAGAGGTGGTATAACAAGTTCCCAAACTTGATTGTCATACATGGATTGCATCTCAACGTTCATGGCTTCAAGCCATTTGTCACAATCCGAATTGGACACTGCATTATGGTATGTGGTTGGTTCATCTGAATCTACCACATATCATCCATCCATGAAAAATCCATATCTTTTAGGTGGATTACTAGTCCTACCACTTCTACGAACGTCTTGTGTGTATTGATCAACCCCTTGATCATCCTCAACATCCTCATGTTGAGTGCTAGTTTCAACCAAACATGCATCAGGTTGTGGTTCTTGATCCTCTTCAAGATCTACTGTTCTACTGCTAGCTCCTTCCATAAGGAACTTTGCTTCTAAGAACTCACCCTTTCTGGTAACAAACACCTTTTGTTCAAGTGGATCATAGAAATAATATCCTATAGAATCTCTAGGATATCCAACAAAGATACACTTGGAGGATCGAACTTCCAATTTGTTTGGGGTGGGAGTCTTAAGATAAGCCTCACAACCCCAGACCCTTAAGTATGATAGGGATGGAACTCTTCCATGCCATATCTCAAAAGGTGTCCTTTCCACCTTTTTGGTTGGGGCCATATTTAGAATACGGGCCGCGGAGAGCAAAGCGAAACCCCAAAATGATAGAGGCAATGTGCTTCTAGCCATTATAGATCGGACCATATCCAATAAGGTTCGATTCCTCCTCTCAGACACACCATTATGTTGTGGTGTTCCAGGTGGAGTGAGTTGTGAGACAATCCCACAACTCCTAAGATGATCTTGAAAAGCATCACTTAGTTATTCACCTCCTCTATCGGTACGGAGAACTTTAATTGACTTGTTGAGTTGATTTTCTACTTCATTCTTGAAGATTTTAAACATTTCAAAAGCTTCATCTTTGTGCCTTAATAAGTACACATACCCTTAGCGTCTATAATCGTCGGTAACGGTAATGAAGTATCTTTCACCATTCCTAGTCATTGGTTTAAAAGGACCACATACATCTGAATGTATGATTCCTAATAAATCTTTTGCCCTTTCGTTAGTTCCACTAAAGGGTGCCTTAGTCATTTTTCCTTGTTAACAAGATTCACAAACATCAAATGAATCACATTCATTTGTTTTTAAAAGACCATTCTTTTGAAGTGTTTGTATGCGTTTCTTGTTTATATGACCAAGACGACAATGCCAAAGATAGGTATCACTCAAATCCAATTTGAGTTTCTTGGTGATAGTTTGGTACAATGAACTATTTAAAGTATTTTCATGAACCAATTCATAAATACCACTGATGGGAATAGCTTTAAAATAGAACATATCATTTAAAGAAACATGAATATCATTTTCAACAAAGGATAATACATAATCATAATGTCTTAATTGGGATACAGAAATAATGTTCCTAGTCAAACTAGGAGCATACAAAACATTCTTCAAAATAACATCCAAGCCACTTGGAAGTTTTAGGATGTAGTCCCCACGAGCTTCAACTAAGACTTTAGTTCCATTGCCCATGAAGAGGCTAACATCCCCTTGATTGAAGTCCCTACTTCTTGTGAACATATTGCAAATATGAGTTCCACATCCGGTATCCAATACCATTATGTTAGAGGATGTAACATTAAGATCAATATGAATCATGTATATTGTACCTGAGGTCTGCCCAGCATCCCTCTTTGCTTTCAACTCTTGGAGATGGACAGGACAATTCCTTGCCCAATGTCCAATCTCCCCACACGTGAAGCATGGGTCATTAGTAGCAACCTTTTGCTTCTTCTCTTGTGGTTTGGGTGGCACCCTTGCCACCCCTTTCCCCTTTCCCCAAACGGGTCCCTTACCCTTGGCAACTTTTGCCTTGGGTGCGGGATGAGGCCTTTTGTTGTTCCCACCTTCATTGATGGTGAGAACGGGTAAAACCCTTTTACCCATGGCCGCCTCGGCCATTTTGAGCATTGAGTGAAGCTCACCAATGCTTTTATCTGAAGCATTCATGTTGTAGTTCAACACGAATGTCTCGAACTTCTTAGTAAGGCCATTTAGGATCAAATCCGTGGCCAATTCCTTCGAGACGGGACAATTAAGCCTCTCGAGGCGGTCAATATGACTTTTCATCTTAAGTACATAAGATGAAACAGATTGGTTGTCGTCCATACGACATGCATGGAGTGCTCGAACCATTTCGAAGCGCTCAACCCTTGCTTGCTATTGGAACGTTTCCTTCAGCTGGGTTATCATGTCGTAAGCTCCATGATGTTCATACTCCTTTTGGAGATCCGGAGTCATGCTTGCTAGCATGAGACAAGACACTTGGACAGGGTCCTCAGTGTACTTCAGCCAATCGTTGTAGGCCTCCTCATCATCCTCAGTAGGTTAATCGTGGATAGGGTCGTCTAAAACATATGATCTTTTCTCTTGCTTGAGAACGATTCTCAAGTTTCGATACCAATCAATGAAATTATTATGATTTAGACGTTCCTTTTGGAGGATCGCTCGTAATGATTGGGTGGACGCGGATGAGTTATCATGATTGTCATTATTGGTGGCCATCTACAAAATTTAACAAAGATCTATTTTAGTATTTTCGATATTGCCAATTTTTAATAATTAATGCCTTTTAAGGTCATTTTTATATTAAATCTAGAACCCAACATTACATTTAAATTGTTGTTAGGGGACCTTAATCCCACGATTTAAATTAATAAGGTGGTCAACGATTGACGGTTGCAACCATTTGCAACTTCTAGAGGTATGGGATCGACTTTTAACATCATATGTAAAGTTGGCATGTTAATCCCATCAACACCATTTGGAAACCATATTGTAGGTGATCCATTTAACATGGTTTGCAAATCAAGACATCCTACTTACACATACGTGTGAGTTTGCCAAAATGAGTGGTTAGGTGACCTTTATTCCACGAATATGGCATTCTCACCTTAAGTCATAAGTTCCCTCAAAGTGGTTAGGTGACCTTTATCCCACTAAGATTTCCCAAGTGACTTAAGTGTTGTGTAAAAGGACGGTGTTGATCTTGTTTTAGAATATTTAGAGGTTTCATAATTCTAGTTTAGAAAACTTTATGTACTTGTATTTGCATGCTTTCAAATACAAGATACCCTATGGTCATTTGATTAAAACCTACTTTTAATCTTTAAAATCATTAAATCATTTTAATAACCTTTTATTAACTTTTAATGATTAAGAACCATCAATTTTCAGCTTGTTAAGTTTGTTAATGAGTTTGTAATGTATGACTAAATATCAACCAAACAATCAAACAACAAACAATCAACAAGCATAAACATATAAACATGAGTGCATAACCATAGCCCCTAAGTTGAAAACACTTGTTTGCCATCACAAGTGTTTTCATAAGGTCTCACCTAAGGGTTTGTAATGACACATTATATGTGTCCATGGACTCCCACTTGAATCCATATCCAAATACTTCAAGGTCCATGTCTTTGATGTCCATCTTTGGGTCTTGATCTTGTGCATCTTCCTTTTACAAAAATTGTATCCTAATACATTTTCTAATAAAAGAAATGCACCTAATCTATTAATTGCATAATCAAATGAATAAATAATTACAACCCAAATAATAAACATAAATATTATAACAATGGCATCAAGAGCCGGTTATGTGGATAGCTTGCTTGTTCTTGTCCTTTAAAATCGGTTTTAAAGGTTGATTATCAACTCATAATAGGATGATTTTGGTTGATTCAATAAACCCCAAGTCTTTCAAAGTTATATCTTCATGCTTATGATTAAACTTTAAAAGATAGGAATGTCAATTGGTTGATATGTTTAATAGTTGTTTGTTTGGACAAACAAACCCTAATTTTCAGTTTATGTTGGCTGAAAACAATGGGTTTGATGGGGTTCATTTTGTTTGTTGAATGATGTTTATGATTGTTCATATAATAGTGCATAACCTAGCTTAGGCCTTATGTTATTTGGATGATTGGAATGGTTGTTTTTATTCATTCAATTGGGTTGTAATATTGATGTTTATTATTTGGGTTGTAATTATTTATTCATTTGGTTATGTAATTAATAGATTAGGTGCATTTCTTTTATTAGTAAAATGTATTAGGATACAATTTTTGTAAAAGGAAGATGCACAAGATCAAGACCCAAAGAAGGACATCAAAGACATGGACCTTGAAGTATTTGGATATGGATTCAAGTGGGAGTCCATGGACACATATAATGTGTCGTTACAAACCCTTAGGTGAGACCTTATGACAACACTTATGATGGCAAACAAGTGTTGTCAACTTAGTGGCTATGGTTATGCACTCATGTTTATATGTTTATGCTTGTTTGCTTGTTTGTTGTTTGATTGTTTGGTTGATATTTAGTCATACATTACAAACTCATTAACAAACTTAACAAGCTGAAAATTAATGGTTCTTAATCATTAATTAAACTTTGAAAGACTTGGGGTTTATTGAATCAACCAAAATCAGCCTATTATGAGTTGATAATCAACCTTTAAAACCGATTTTAAAGGACAAGAACAAGCAAGCTATCCATATATCCGGCTCTGATACCATTGTTGGGTTTGTTAGAACACAAAAACGTAGTTTAACCCATTAAACTTTCTAAAAAACGCAGCGGAAGTTTAGCATTATAACTTTGTTTATAAGCTGAAAATCATGTTCTTATGATGACCTATATATGTTTAAAACAAACCCAAAATCAAAGGATCATTTATGTGAATATGCAAGCTATGAACATATGTTAAACTACATAAAATCACAGCTTCAATGAGCTGTGATATCTACCTTATTCAGCAGCAAAAACGACCAAAAAAGGGAGATTTTGGATGCTTAAATCGACCAAGACTTCAAGTGTAGAGATCCTTAAGCTTGTATACCCCAAGCTTAATAGCAAACACTTCTTTCTAGGAAAAAATCAACACCAAAAGAGCTCTAAAACTCCAAAGAAGACAGCTGCTGTGCCGTGAGTTTCTTTAGAGAGAGAGAGAGTTCTATTGTTTGCATGTATTGAGATTGGTGTGTTAAAGAGGAGTGTTCAAGGCAATTTAACGTGTTGTGTGTTTTACAAAGCAAAAGGTCCAATTAGAACCAAAAGGGGGGGGGCGAATTTGGTTTTTAAAAAGCTTTCCCCCTCAAAAATAAAACACACCACATATTAACTAGTCTTTTAATTTGGATATATAAGTTGGCTTTTAATTGTATAATCATAACAATCCTATTATTAATTTGTGATGTTATTTAACACTCTTAAATAACATTACAAATATTATCATTGAACAAAATGTACTAATAATTTGTTCCATCTCATATGCAACTTATTTAGAAAACCCATTTTCTAAATTTGGTGTAAATATTTAATTGCATGATCATATCATCAATTAAATATTAATTGGTGTTTGTTAAGCTTGTTATTGGGTATAACCCGACTTGGATCATAACGTACTAACCACATCAACATTCTACGTGTCTTGGGCATATAGAATCCTACAGTATTCTTCAGTTGTAGTGATGGTTTCCTTTCAGTCTTTTCTTTTCAGTAGTTTCATTTCTATTTCAGTACTTGTAAAATGACTGAAGAGCATGTTCTTCAGTCGTTGTAGTTTCATTCGTTGTAGTTTCAGTAGTTTCTTTTCAGTAGTTGTAGAGATAGTTTACACTTGTCTTTTGTAAGAAGATGTCAGCTGTTTGACATCTTCAGTAGTTGTGTAACTATCAGTAGTTTGTTATAATAACAGTTAGATGTCACTGTCAAGTGACATCAACTGACGTCGTCTTTCCCTATAAAAGGAAAGATGACCTAATTGTAATTTGCCAAAGCTTATATCGAATGAAATACATCTTTTGTGCATAAACTCTCTCTTATTCTATAACCGTACTGTTACATTGCTATATCTCTTGTGTTCTTGTTTGAATTTGTCTAATTCGTGTACTAATTCTGCTGCAAATCTAATCTAATTGATCAAACTAGATGCTGAGATCCTTTCAAATGGTATCAGAGCTGGTTAATCATTGATCGATTTAACAATTGATCATTGAAACTGCTCTTTTGCTATCTACGTTTGATCGAATTAGCAAATTTGCAAGAATCGGTTATAGAGATTGAGTTTCTGTTGCTTCTGGTCATTCAATTTGAGGTTCTAAGTGGTTTTGAGCTAGATTTGTTTAGTTTACCTTGAATTTGTCTGAATTCTGAATGGCGACACCAACAAATGATCCTCACAATACTGGCTCCTCAACAAAGCCTCCGATGCTTGTTAGGAGTGAGTATAACATACGAAAATGACGTATGCTCCATCATCTGTCTATCAACAGCACTGGTTGTTGGAAATCAGTGGTGCATGGACCATACAAGCCTATGGTGAGCGTTCCTGAATCAAATGAGAAGGTTCAGAAGAAACCTGATCAATATTCGGACGAAGATCTAAAGATGTTCGAAATTGATGCTAAAGCCCATGGAATTTTGGCCATGGCACTACCTAATGAAATCTATTCAGGGCTTATGCATCATGAAACTGCTCATGATCTCTGGGTTGCTCTGAAGGAACAATTCGGAGGAACTGATGAGGTCTTAGCAAACACTAGGGAAATCCTCCCCAACAATATGAGACATTCTCTCATAGGAAGGGTGAGACTCTGACTCAACAGTTTGAGCGATTCTCATGTTTGATTTCTGAGCTGAAAATGGTTAAACAAGAGTATTCAAACAGCCAGATGAACAACCGATTCCTCAGATCCCTGCCTGAGAGATAGGACACATACACTATTGTCCTACGCTCTAGTGCAAATCTGAGCACTCTATCTCTCACCTAACTTCATGGGAAACTGCTTACATTTGAAAGAGAGATAGAACAGAAAAGGAAGTTGTCATCATCTGGTAAGCTCACTGATGTCTTTGTATCAGGCAATACTGCACTGATAGGTTAGGAGTGAAATATGCTACATCAGAGAGTGCCTATGATGAGCATATTGATTTCTCTACTAATACCGAACATGCTTTTGTTGGTGTTGATGGTAGTTCAGGTGGTAGCAGTGATAACTTATGCTTTTTGATGGAGGATCTGAAGGGCATTCCAGATGATGATCTGGAAGAGGTGGATATTTTGAGCCAAATGGCTATGATCAATATCAGATCTCAAAAGTTCTACAAAAGAACTGCTAGGAAATTCCCTGGACTCTCTGTCAAAACCAAAGTTGGTTTTGACAAGAGCAAGCTGAGGTGTCATAAATGCCATAGGCTTGGACACTTTGCTAGAGAGTGTAGATCATCTGGATCTAACTCTTTAGCACCCTTTATGACATTCGTAAGCAATAGCTCACAGAACAAAGGGCAACATTCTACCAGTTCTAGTCATCCATCACAAGCTCAGTCATCACCTGCATATTTTGTCCCTCAAGGTCATATGCCATATCCTTACCCCTGCTTCTACATGCCACAGACCAGCAAGCACCCATTGCTCAACAACCACATGCTCTTCCTGAGCCTCAACCATCCCAATCTCATCAACAATCTCAACCTCAACAACACAGCTTTTTTACCCCAGGAGTTATTGACTGGAGCAGTTTACCAGATGATATGTCTAGTCATGAACAACTGTTTCCTAGTGCTGGTCAACATGGGGGTGACAATCCGTTTGGTAACCTTGCTCTCATGGCCTTGGAGTCTACTGATAGCTCATCCTCTAATGCCTCCATATCACAGGTATCACAGGTATCCTCTGAGGCCAAAGCCAAGTTATGTTCTGAATCATGCATAGCCACATTTACATCTATTAGAGAAGCAAATGTAGCTTTAATTAACAAAAACCTTGAGCTAGAGCAAATAATTTCCAAAAGCAAAGCTGAATTTGAGTCTGTGCTTAACGATAAAAATGATGAGATTTATAAACTTAAATGCCAAATCACTGATGATAAGGCTAGGGAAGAGGTACTTCTAGAGAAGTATAGAGACCTCAAGGAAACACTTGCAGCTACCCAGGTAGAGTGTGATCGCTGGGTACAATCCTGCAAGGGTTTTGAAATGCTTCTCAACAAGCAATCAGCTTCCAATGTGAAGTTTGGCATTGGTTATAATCACACTGATCCTCCTACAGATTTTACTCCCAGAGTAGAAGTAGAATCTGAAGGAGAAAGCAATAACCAGTCCTTCTCATCATGTGATTTACTATCTGATACAGCACCATCAGAGGTTGAAGTCAGCATTAATTCCTCACAGAACCAATCAGCTGATATTGATGGTTCAAATACTAACACTCACATGATCAAAAAGTTGATCACTTCAGGTGTTATCTCACAAAGTACTGAAAGTACTGAAGAGCAAGTTATAACACCTGAAGAACAAACCCAAACTACTGCAAGTACTAAAGGAAAGAAAACTGCAAGTAGAAAGGGTGGGAAAACTACTGAAGAAGACATCAGGAAAGCAAGTACTGCAAGGAAGAAAACTACAAGTACTGATAGAAATCTGCTAAAGAACAAGTCTTCAGCAGTTTCATCTTCTTCAGCAGATGATCAACTAAAGATGAAGAAAAAGCCATGTGAAATATATGGCTTATTCAATCATCTTACTGATGATTGTTGGTATAAAAAGGGCTCCAAACTCAAACACAATGAGAACATTAAAAAGAAAATGGACAAAATGAAAACTGAGTTTGAGATCAAGTTTGTACCAGCAACATCAAACCGGTAACCCCAAAGTCCAAAAAGAAATCCAAAAAGGAAGGGGTTAATCAGGAAACAGCTGAGGTTGCTCAAAGGAAGATGGTACAACACAGGAATCCATCAAACTCAAGTATTAATGTGTCTGATGAGCTAAGGCTTTATCACAAAATAAGACACAAGTTGTTATGATGGTTCAACATCTATTGGGGAGAGTCAACCAATTAGATGCTCCTGTGTTGAAACCACAGAAAAGAAAATCCAAGCCAAAGGAATCCTCTTCTACACCATCTCCCTCACCTCAGGCTGTTATTCATAAAAACCAGTTAGTATACCATCTGTTGATGAGAACAGACCCAAAACCAAAAAGGTTTGGGTCTCAAAACCTAACTAATTTGTTGTGATGATTGTAGGGTTCTTCAGCATGCCAAAGTAGCATCTGGTATGTAGATAGTGGAGGATCCATGCATATGACAGGGAGCAGCTCTCTTCTTAATGGCTACTCTCAAGGAAAGAAGGGGTTTGTCTCTTTTGGCAATGATGCTAAGGGTTACGTCATCAGCAAAGGCTTTGTTTCCAATAGGGAAATAAGGTTTGATGATGTTAACCATGTGGAGAATCTCAAGTACAACCTCTTGAGTGTAAGTTAAATGTGTGATAAAGGCCATGTTGCTCTTTTCACCAGTCAGAACTGCAGGATTTTGTCATCCAAAGTTCTGAGTTTGATTGACAAGGTGTTGCATGATCATACTCTCCTGAAGGCCAACAGGATAGGAAGAGTATATGCCTTAGATCTTTCCAAGAAAATAGATCTAAAAGGCCATCCTTGCCTATTCTCCAAGGCTTCTCCTCAAGAATCTACTCTATGGCATAGAAGGCTAGGTCATGTGAATCTCAAAAACATGAACCAGCAGATACACCATGGTTTAATAAGAGGGTTGCCTATGAAGGAGTTCAAATGTGAAGACAACTACACTGCTTGTTTAAAGGGAAAGCAATACAAAGTTTCATTCCCTCCAATAGAAGATCCAAAGTCCACTGCCTGCTTGCAATTACTGCATATGGATCTTTTTAGTCCTGTCAGAGTGATGAGCATGGCAAAGAAGAAATACTGTCTAGTAATTATGGATGATTACTCCAGATTTGTATGGACTTTCTTCTTGCATTCCAAAGATGAAGCTACAAAAGCTATTATGAACTTTATGTTATATGTGGAGAAGCAGTATTCCCTTCCAATCAAGTGTGTGAGGAGTGATAATGGCAAAGAATTTAGAAATCACACACTTGATGACTTCTACCTGTCAAAGGGAATCAAGAGGCAGTTTAGCATTCCAAGAACTCCTAAACAAAATGCAGTGGTGGAGAGAAAGAATAGGACCCTTATTGAAGCTGCAAGGTCAATGTTGGCTGATTCAGGATTGCCACTGACCTTTTGGGCTGAAGCTGTCAACACAGCTTGCTATGTGAACAATAGAGTGTTAGTGAATCAAAGGTTGATGAAGACTCCTTATGAAGTACTACATCATTTGGCCCCTTTGATTTCATTCTTTAGAGCATTTGGGTGTCCATGTTACATTCTCAACATAAGCAATCCACTCCAGAAGTTTGAATCAAAGGTGGATGCAGGGTATTTTGTTGGTTATTCATCAACTTGTAAGGCATATAGAGTTTTCAACTGTAGAACAAAGATAGTTGAAGAGACGTTGCATGTGAAGTTTAATGAATCTCCAAAGGACAAGATTCCACAAAACCCTGTGAGTTATTTGATTTGGACATACTGCATTATGTTCCTTATCAGGCTACAGCTGTTGCTCCTGTCAACAGTTCTCCACCTGGTAGTACTGATGATGATGTAGTTAGTACTCACCTTTTCAGGTTTAGTGACCAACTGCCTGAGTCATCTAAACTTGATGCTCCTGTAGCTTCAGCAGTTCCATCCACAATAAATGCTGATGAGATTTCTGAATCATCTACTTCATTTGAGTTGCCATCTCCAACATGGTTTCAAGAATCTGCATCACCATCTGTTGCTACTGAAGGTCCTACAAACACTTGCACAGATATCATTGTTTATCAAGAGCTGAAGGATCATCCAATGTCTCAAATCATTGGTGATATCAATGTTGGAGTCTTAACCAGAAGTCAATTGTCCAATTTCTGCTTCTATGCTCTCTTCATCAGTCCGCAAGAGCCAAAGAACTACCATGTTGCACTAAGAGACAATGGATGGGTTGAAGCAATGCAGCTTGAGCTTCTTTAGTTCAAAAAGCATCAAGTGTGGGAGCTTGTTCCTTTACCCCAAGGTAAGTGTGCAATAGGCACTAAATGGGTGTTTAGGAATAAAACTGATGAAAAGGGCCAAATTATTAAGAACAAGGCCAGGCTGGTTGTACAGGGGTTCGCACAAGAAGAAGGTATTGATTATGATGAAACCTTTGCCCCTGTAGCCAGGCTAGAGGCAATTAGATTGTTCTTAGCCTATGCTGCCTTTCACAATCTTAAAGTTTTTCAAATGGATGTCAAAAGTGCCTTTTTATATGGTAAAATAAAAGAGGAAGTTTATGTGTGTCAACCACCAGGTTTTAAGGACAATAAACAGCCTGATTGGGTGTATAAGCTTGATAAGGCTCTTTATGGGTTGAAACAAGCTCCTAGAGCCTAGTATGAAACATTATCAAATTTTCTTCTACAAACTAATTTCACTAGAGGCTCCATTGATAATACTTTATTCATAAAGAAAGTGGGACAGCATAAGCTACTTGTTCAAATTTGTATTGATGATATTATTTTTGCATCCTCTGATCCACAGTTGTGTGATGAATTTACAAACTTAATGCAAAAGAAGTTTGAAATGAGTGCAATGGGAGAATTACAGTTCTTTCTGGGTTTGCAAATCAAACAAAGGATTGATGGAACCTTCATTCTTCAGTCCAAATATACAAAAGATCTTATGAATAAGTTTAATTGACAAAACTGTAAGCCCTATTCTACTCCCATGAGCAGCACCACACAACTGGATGTTGATCAGAAAGGTAAAGCGGTTGATGAAACCCTTTACAGATGTATGATTGGGTCCTTGATGTACCTTATAGCTTCTAGACCAGACATTATGTTTGCAACATGTGTCTGTGCTAGATTTCAGGCTGCACCTAAAGAATCCCATTTGATTGCAGTCAAAAGGATCTTTAGATACTTGCAAGGAACTCAATCACTAGGACTTTGGTATTCCACTGGGCATTCTTGCAAATTAGTTGCTTTCTCTGATAGTGACTATGCAGGAAGCAAAGTGACCAGAAAATCAACTTCTGGAGGATGCCAATTCCTAGGCAATTGTTTAGTTTCTTGGCAGAGTAAGAAACAAACATCAATTGCTATATCCACTGCTGAAGCTAAGTACATTGCTGCTGCAAGTTGTACATCCCAGGTACTCTGGCTTTAGAATCAATTATTGGACTATGGCATTACAGAGACTAAGACACCATTACTCATGGATAGTGCTTCAGCTCTTTGTATTGTTAAGAATCCAGTCCAGCATAATAGGACCAAACATATTGAGATCAGACATCATTTTATTAGGGATTGCTATGAAAAAGGTCTGATTGATCCAAAGTTTATGCCTAGTGCTGATGAGCTTGTAGATATATTTACTAAGCCTTTAGACAGTGCCACTTTTCAAAATCTGGTGCTAAGGCTTGCTATGCTGTAGCTGGAATAAATTGACTGATACTAGTGCTGATCAGCCAAGTACTGATGAGCATTAGTATACAAAAGTCAAATATAAGTACTGATGAGTTATTTAGTCTTCAGCATTTTTCATAACTACTGAAGACTTAAATACTTCAAAGTACTGAAGTGCATTATTTGTTGCAAACAGCTGATGTAGTTACAACTACTGATATGGTTCTAACTACTGATGCCTAGTTTTCACAAATAAGTACTGAAGAACAAATTTTGTCCACTAGTACTGATGAGTAATTTTACACAAGTACTGAAGACAATATTTGTTCACAAGCTCTGAAGAATAAATATTCACAAGAGCTGAAGGCCAATGAAACATCTGAAATTCAGACAAAGTCTGATGAGTAAATGTGGAGGTCAGAATGAAACAACTGAATTGATGACAACAGCTGATGAGTAACTTTACTCTTCAGCTGATTTCAATATCTGCTGTTTCATATCCAAACAACTAAAGGACAAAACCATGTCTTCAGTAGTTTACAACTACTGATGACTAACACCAAGTCTTCAGTTGTTTACAACGTCTGAAGATGAAAACCATATCTTCAGTAGCTCTCAACTACTGATGATTAACAACAAATCTTCAGTCATTTACAACCTCTGAAAGCAAAACCATGTCTTCAGTAGTTTACAACTACTGATGACTGACACCAAGCTTTCAGTCGTTTACAACCTCTGAAGGTTAAAACCATATCATCAGTCATTTCAAACAACTGATGACTAACACCAAAACCTTCAGTCGTTTCCTTTCAGCTGTTTCATAACCATTACAAATACCTAACCCTAACTTTGGAGTTTTTGATTCTCTCATAACCTAACATTCAAAAACTTTGAAACCTCTCTCCTAACATTAATGGCGACCATGCAGCTCAAACCCAGACACAACTGTGTTGCCTACCTTACGAAATCACCATTTTGGACCAAGTTCGACAATGCCATTGATCTCACGGTCCATTCCCAATACAAAACGGCCTTTCTTCTTAACCCGACCATTCATGCCGAATCCCTTCATCAGTTCTGGACGAACGTCACCCTCACCGTGGAGAATGACACCGAGGACTCTCTCCAGTCGTTCGTCAACAACCAGAAGGTGGTCATCACTCCTGAAATCCTTCTCCAAATCCTAAAACTGAATGATGCCACCTTCCCTACTGGATATCCAAAGGGCACAACTGATCTATCCTTTGCCCACCATGGATACCAGGGTGACCTCAGTGCTTCTACAATCCTCAAGAAGCATTTTCATGACGCGGAACGCCTTATTTTTCATATGGTGAATGTATGCTTAGCCCCTAAGACTTCTTCTTGGGATCAAATATCATCTAGGTGGTAGCAGGTATTATTCTCTATCCTTGAGCAACAAAACTTAAAATTTTTCTAAAATCATATTTTAGAACTTAAGGATATGGCTTCAAAACCTCTTGCTAACCGATGGATACTATATCCACGGTTCATTATGGCCATTATAGAGAACCAGCTGAATGCTGAGGGACTTGTTGTCCTTGGAGTCCCTGCTATGGTTGTATTGCCTGAAGTATACTCCAGGCACAACTCTGACCAAACACTGAAACAGGCTACCAAACTGCGAAAACCCAAGCAGCTTGAACCCACAGCCTCCACCTCCAAACCCAAAGTCCCCACCAAACCCAAAACCAAAATGCCCAAAAAGGCTACTCAGGGAGATGAGTCCCCTGAGGATGCCCCTGCACAACAAACGCAGGATTTAATTACTGGTATTAATCCCCCAGTAATTACAAGGACTCCACCAACCTCAACCGCTCAGGAAACCTCTCAACAGGATCCTGATGCAACCATTTTAGGGGTAGCCACACATCTGGAACCTTTCTCACTTGAGGAGGTTGCCATTGAAATGCACCAATCTCCCGTGTGCACACTGCTTCACCCTAATCTCCCACACCAAGCACCCCTCAAAGCCCAACTATTATTATAGCAAAAGTGCTGACTCAGCACAACACTCCACCCTCTCCCCAGGCACCAATCATAATTGGGAAAACCCAAACCAATGAGAGGGAGTATACAAGTGCTGCTGAGAACCCCCAGCACAGGGATTATGATGTTCAATCTCCTTGTGTGGCAGAGGAGATAAGAACATCTAGTGAGGCTGCCACTTCTCCTGATTCAGCAAATGAACAGGATGCAGCTGGTAACATCTCTAAGTCCTCACCAGAGGCAACTGCTGATGAAGGATTTAATCTTGAGGCAGGAAGTCCCCAGTAACAAGAACAAGGGGCACATGTGATCACTGAGCCATACTCAGCACATGTACATCCTGATCCAATCAGGAGGTCAGGTGATTCAGTTAAAACTGATGATGACCTGGGCTTCTTTTATGATGTTCTAGCCCAGAACACTATTCTTGAGGAGGAGGTAAGTAGATTAAAAGAGCTACTTGCCAAACTCTCTCAAGAATCAAGTCCATCTGCCACCATAATAACCCAACAAATGACACCTTCCTCTGAATGTCTCATAAACACAGAGCCACTCCTAAAATCTCGACCACCAGCCTCTACTTCTGGCACTATTTCTCAGGGATAGAACCCCCCTGAGCAAATAGCTGCTATCTTTCAAAACTCCCTGCCTCTCATCACACCCATTATCACTGACATTGTGATTAAAACCCTTGATGAGAGGCTTTCCTTAACTATTCAGCCAATGGTGGATGATACTGTAACAAAGAGGCTTTCTGACAGTCAAACCCCTGCAACCAATGCAACCAAAATAGGGGAGACTCAGTCAGTGAAAGCAATCAAGAGGAAGAGGATTGAGGAGGAGAAAGAGAAAGAAGTTGAGAAGGAGGTAGAAACTGAGATGGAGTTGGTTGTGGAGACTGAGAAAGAGAAGGAGGTTGAGAAGGGAACTGACATGGAGAAAGTGACTGAAAGTGCAAAAGACTTTCATGTCACATACAAGAAGAAGAAGGGAGAGAAGGAGTCTGAGAAGAAGTTGGATGAGATGATAAAGGAAGCTGATGCCCAACATAGCCGATCAATGGATAACATCATTGATCAGTTGTTTAGGTAGGGTTTTTGATACTAAACAACTTGACTCAGAGATCCGGAAGTTAGAGGTACAAGAGATAGAAAACCGATGGACTTGCTATAGCCAAGAAGAGAAGGAGAGACTTGAGGCTATGGCAAAATTCACTTCGAAGTATTTGGGGAGATCAGTCCTGGAGATCAAGTCATGGACCAGGGACAGCATCTTGGCAATAACCACCAAGATCTATTTGTCTGAGGTATTTACCAAGGGGCTGATCATAGAAGCCCTGAGTGAAGGCGGTGCTGAGAACAGGACTGCTCTAGCCAAGCAAACCAAAGCTTCACTCACATCCAAACGGCTAGAACAGCCTGCCAAAATTCCCACACCAAAACAACCATTACCACAACCTACTAAACCAACTCCCTCACCCACAAAAACAATAGCCGATGATGCACCCTTGAAGAGGAAGAGAAGTATGTTGAGGCTAGAAGAAGAAGTAGAAGAAGATGATGAGGAAGAAGATAGGCTGCCAATCTCGACTGCTATGTCATTGCCTAAGGCCAAAAGTCTCCCTCTAACAATTACTCCTGAGCTCCAAAGACAAACAGTTAAAGTGAAGCTAGAAGAAGAAGCGCATCACAAACTACATGATAAGGAGTTATTGAGAAGGGTAGACAAAGCATATGCAGCCTCCTCATCAATCATAAGCATGACGAAGCAAGCTCAGAGGTTATACACTCTCAGGAAAACATTCCAATATCAGAAAGAGAGAATGAGGACTTCGCCTGATCCTAGGGTGTCTCACAGGATTCAGAAGAGAAACATTCCTCAGAGATACAATGGGCAAGTGAAAAAGATCATAGATGGAGTGATCACACTTGCCATTGTAGTATCACCCTGGGAGATCCTTGAAGATTTCAAGAAGGCCTATACATCTAATATGCCCCCACAAAAGATGCTGGAAAATAGAATGGTGAAAAAGGAGCTGTGTATAAGAGGCTTGAGGAAATCAGGAAGGATAAGTTCCATTACTACTAGAGGGTAATCACCCTGATGAGTTTGCATACAGAGAGATCACAACAGTGGAGCTCAAGAATAGTAAACAGGTCAAATTCCTTTCTGAGTTCTATGGGCCTGAAGGATTCTTTGAGGGAGAGGTAGAAGAGCTCACCATGGAGGAACAGATTGTATTTTTGGTATCCTACACCAGAGAATCATATAGGCTTATAGTTGGGAAGTAGGTCTCATGGATGGGGTAACAGCTCTGTGTCCAGTTCCCCAAGACAGAGTTCCCATCCACCCTTTGTCAATCAGATCTTTGAGACTTCTTCCCAGGCATGTGCTGATATGGGTCATTCTGAACTGATCCAGAAGAAAAAGACCAATCATTCTGCCTCAAGAAGTGGGACATTCAATAAGCTTAAAGGTTTTGGCTGCATTGGTTCAGGGGGAGTTTGTTGGACCAAAAGAACCAATGAGCCAGATCAGAAAAACCTTTAAGTCCCACAAGACATCACAACAACTGCTGAAGGCCTCATCAGCTGTTTAACAAAGACTGAAGACTTCATCAGCTGAAGACTAAAGTACTAAAGATCATCAGCTGAAGACTAAAGTACTGAAGACTTCATCAGCTGAAGACTATAGTACTAAAGACCATCAGGTGAAGTACAAAGACTGAAGACAAAGACTGAAGACATCAACTGATGACAACAACTGAAGACATCTGCTGATGACAACAATTGAAGTTCAATTCTGAAGTCCAAGTACTGAAGCCTTCAGAGTTTATCACAACAGCTGAAGAAGTATTCTTCAGTTGTTATGATGGTTTCCTTTCAGTCTTTTCTTTTTAGTAGTTTCATTTCTATTTCAGTACTTATAAATGACTGAAGAGCATGTTCTTCAGTCGTTGTAGTTTCGGTCGTTGTAATTTCAGTAGTTTCTTTTCAGTAGTTGTAGAGATAGTTTACACTTGTCTTTTGTAAAAAGATGTTAGCTGTTTGACATCTTCCGTAGTTGTGTAACTATCAGTAGTTTGTTATAATAACAGTTAGATGTCACTGTCAAGTGACATCAGCTGACGTCATCTTTCCCTATAAAAGGAAAGATGACCTAATTGTAATTTGCCGAAGCTTATATTGAATGAAATACATCTTTTGTGCAGAAACTCTCTCTTATTCTATAACCATACTGTTACATTGCTATATCTATTATGTTCTTGTTTGAATTTGTCTAATTCGTGTACTAATTCCATTGCAAATCTAATCTAATTGATCAAACTAGATGCTGAGATCCTTTCAATAGTCACTAGTCAAAGGCAATCTGCCTTTTCACTCTATGTGGATTTTGTTGTCTAGTTCATGTATCCAGCTGGCCTTCAAAGTATGGCCGTCTGTAGGTTGTAGTACATAGTGTCTCAAGTCTTGTAACTTAGTAGAGGTGTATGCTTATGCTTGAATACTTGTAACTTTGAACTTGAGAAGCAATATACAGCATCCTTGAAAACCAACTACTTGTGTTGTTATCTTGTTCCATTTTTGTGCTAAGTTTACTTGTGTTCTTTGCATCACCATAACCAGTTCCCCATTTGATCTGTTAAGTGTTCTAAATACACACTCCTCATTGTGTTGTTGTGTTGTAAGTGCCACCCTTCAACCGGTCCTACAATTAATGATTACAAAATAATAATTATGACTGCTATGAACAAAGATTCTTCAAACGTATTGATGTTGATGATATGACGGCGGCTAGGGTTGAATGGTGATGTGATATGCGACAGCCGTAATATTGCTTATTGTGTTCATTTTGATGTGAAACCTAGGGCTTATATTATAGGCACTTTGAGTCAGTTAAGGAAACACCAGATCTCTTGGGATTTGTTCTTGAATTGTTGACTTGTCGACTTGTTAAAATCATACAAGTGTTCTTGTCTTCCGCAGGAACATTGTCTTCTGCAGGAACTCTTGTTCTTCCGGATGAGCTTGTACTTCTGTAGGAATCTTCACTTCATCTTGTAATCCTTATAGAGTGTTGATGTTCATCCGTAGACAACAATAGATGACTTGTAAGAAACATATCTATGGATTAGCAGAGTTGTTCATCCGTAGATGTTTCATACACTTAGTCAATTACATAAATTCACCAAGTATATTGTTTTTACCTGTTATCATACACATCAAGCAACACATATGGGTTAACCTATATACACAATGCATATATAATGATATTCAGTTACAATCATTTATTACAAGAATTGATTAAAGTTCTAAGCTTGTATAAATTAATCTAGACCTATTCTTTTTAGATCTAACAGATGGCTAAGTTGTTAAAAAAAGAACATATCTTATAGAATGAGGAAGATGTTAAGAACTTTGCTTTGGATGACAAAGCTTATGCTTTGATTACTCTAACTTATCAAATGGGATATCATATGGTTTTATGTAGTTTAGAGGAGCAAATGTACTTTAGGATGCCTTAGAAGAACAAATGATAGGTAATAGAGATATGAAAGATAGTTGAAAGGATATGCTTAACCTACAATCCAATATGTTTGATCATATTTAGGGTTAACCATTGGAAATTCGGATCAGTAAAAAATGCGTTTAACTAATGCAAATAGCCTTAGTTACTCGAGATAATCTAGGCCTGTTATATATTGTCGATATTATGGATTGTAAGTATGGATTATTGTGGATTTACACTATTAAAGAATACTGCTTAATCATAGTGAGTTAATAGTGTTGAGATATATATTCTTTCAAAATTGGTAAATCTTGCACTATGCTTTACGTGTATACATATATATATATATATATATATACATGTCTATATATATATCATTTAAACTTCATATATTGTCTATAACGGTACCGATATATTTATTGTGTGGTACCGCTAGTTAGTAACACCTGATAAGTGGTATGCCTTGGCAACATAATGTGTAAGACCTGAAAGGTGGATGGCCCTAGCAATAAGGAACATAAAACCAAGATATGCATATATATTTAAATGTGTGTATGGAAATAAGCTCATACATAACTAGGATAGAATTTGAGTAACAAACAAACAAACAAACAAACCCAGTATATCCCACTCAAGAGCAGGGTCTGGGGAGGGTAGGTGTAGGCGAGTCTTTCCTCTATCTTGTTAGGTAGAGAGACCGCTTCCAAAGAGACCCCGACTCGATAGCAAAAGCCATACTGATAGCAAGACCACATACAATAAATCATACAAAACATAGCATGCAGTATACAAAAAGCCATATCGATAGCAAGACATCATACAATAAATCATACAACACATAGCATACAGTATACAATAAATCATACAACACATAGCATACATATATCCTAGGTGCATGTAGAATCACCGTTAAAGGGCAGATATGGGCTACTTAGACATCAGGCCCCGCAACCAGACTTCAAATACCCTTCCTGTCTATAGGTCGAACTAGAAGTCCCTAATTTCAATTCTACGCCTCCACTCAGTCCTATCCTCGATCATGTGCTTAGAGAGGTGCAAGTGTATCATATCTCGCCTAATTACCTCATCCCAAGTCAATCTAGGTCTTCCTCTACTCCTCCTACCCTCTAATATGATGTTCTCTACTGCTCTAACTGGTGCCGCCATTGGTCTCCTCTTGACATGCCCAAACCATCTTAATCTTCCCTCTCGTATTTTATCTGCGATACAAGCCACTTCTAGCTTCTGTCTAAATACTTCGTTTCTTATCCGATCAAGTCTTGTGTGACCGTACATCCACCCCAGCATTCGCATTTCCGCTACCTCTATTTGTTTCTCGTGCGATTTCTTTATGGCCCAGCAGTCTGTTCCATATAACATAGCTGGACGTACTGCCACTCGATATAGCTTTCCCTTTAGTTTTGCTGGAAACCTCTTATCACATAGGATCCCTGATGCTGCTCTCCACTTGCACCATCCTGCTTGAACACGGTGCGCTACATCGCTGTGTATCTCTCCGTCCTCCTGCAAGTACGAGCCCAGGTATTTGAACCTAGACGTTTGTGGGACCTCCATACCCTGAATACTGATTTGGGTGTCCTCTTCCGCCTCGCCGCTAAAGTTACAATGCATGTATTCTGTCTTAGAGCGACTTATCCTTAAACCTTTGCGCTCTAGTGCTGCTCTCCAGTGTTCTAGCTTGTCGTTTAGCACCCTTTTAGATTCCGATATTAAGACAATATCATCTGCAAAGAGCATGCACCACGGAACTGGCTGCTGTATAGACTTGGTCATCTCATCCAACACTACTGTGAAGAGGAATGGGCTCAGTGCCGATCCTTGGTGTAGTCCCACTTCCACTGTGAATGAGTCTGTGTCTCCGCTCGGGGCTCGCACACACGTTTTTGCCCCATCATACATATCCTTGATTATTTTGATATACCTCTCTGGTACCCTTCTAAGTCGTAGACTTTCCCAAATTAGTTGACGCGGAATGCTGTCATAGGCCTTTTCTAGGTTGATGAATACCATATGGAGGTCCCTTTTCTTTTCTCTGTATTTCTCCATTATCCTCCTTATGGCGTGTATTGCTTCTGTCGTAGAGTGTCCTGGCATAAATCCAAATTGGTTTGACGCTATCTGAGTTTCTCGTCTAATTCTCGTGTCGATAACTCTTTCCCATAATTTCATCGTGTGACTCAATAGCTTTATTCCCCTGTAATTTTTGCAACTTTGTACATCTCCTTTTTTCCTATATATGGGGACTATGACACTGGTTCTCCACTGGTCCGGCATCTTCCGTGTTGTAAAGATAGTGTTGAATAAATCTGTTAGCCATTTGAGCCCCTCATCTCCCAGGCATTTCCACACTTCAATCGGTATGTTGTCTGGCCCCACCGCTTTAGCCCTTCCCATTTTCTTCATAGCTCTCGTAACTTCGTCTACTGTGATGCTACTGCAATAGCAATTGTTTTGTTTTGTTGTTTGGGTTGTATTATCTATCTCAGCTTGTTGATTTGGGTTCTTTATGTTGTAAAGGTTATCGAAGTAAGTTTTCCATCTCCACTTGATGTCATTGTCGTTCACCAAAACTTTTCCATCCGCAGCCTTTATAAACTTCACAATTCTCAGGTCTTGTCTTCTGCTGTCTCTTGCCTTGGCTAACTTAAACATGCCATGCTCTCCTTCTTTCGTCTCTAGTCGTTTATACATCATCTCATACGCCGCGTTCTTTGCCTCTGACACCGATTTCTTCGCCTCTCTCTTAGCCTCCTTGTATTTATCTTTTAGCTCTGGGCGTTCTTCCTCATTGTTACAGCGTATAAGCTCTCTGAAACTTTGTTGTTTAATTCGTATCTTCTCCTATACATTTTCGTTCCACCACCAAGATTCCTTATGGTCGACTGTCCTCTTTGTTGTAACTCCAAGCGTTTCTTTAGCTGCTTGGATGAGCGTATTTGCCATGGCCTCCTACTTTTGGTTTGCGTCTTCCTGTGGTCCAGGATGGTTCATTGGTATGACCTTATCTCTAAAAATGGTAATGTTTTCGTCCTTGAGCTGGCTCCATTTGATCGTATGTCTAATTCTCTTGTTTTGTTGGACAATTGGTCTCTTCACGCGTATATCTGCCACTAACATATGATGTTGTGTCACAACTGTCTCTCCTGGGATTGTCTTACAGTCCTTCCACGAGCTACGATCTTCTCTCCTCGTCAACAAATAGTCTATCTGCGTGTGTCTCCCGCCGCTGCTAAACGTGATTAGATGCGATTCTCTTTTCTTAAAAAACGAATTTATGATTCCTAAGTCATGCGCTACTGCAAAGTCAAGAAGCTCCTTACCGCCTTCATTCCTAAGGCCATACCCGAAGCCTTCATGCACCAACTGGAAGTGGTCATTATCCTTACCGATATGCCCATTAAAATCTCCTTCTATGCATATTTTTTCGTCTGTAGGTATGTCACCCATAACGTGATCTAAACTCTCCCAGAACTTTTTTCTTTCTGTTTCTCCTAGTCCAACGTGTGGAGCGTACGCACTAACTACTGCCACTACTTCATCCCCTATTACTATTCTTAACAGCATAATTCTATCATCGTATCTTCTTACCTCCACTACATTATCTTGGAGTTCCTTAGCAACTAGAAACCCTACTCCATTTTTCGTTCCGTCAGACCCTGAATACTATAGTTTATAACTATTGCACTCTGTTGCTCTCTCACCCCGCCATCTAGTCTCCTGGAGACACGCTATCTGGACACTACGTTTCCTTAGCACATCAATTAACTCTAGTAACTTACTAGTTAGGGTTCCTACATTCCACGATGCCACTCGTAATCTAAAATCATTTTTCCTTGCATTCGCACCTCTCGTCACTGAACATGATCTCTGGGCAGCATAATGACACCTGCTGTCTATATTAGCTGACAAGGTCCACTAGAAACAACCCCTAAAAAAGGAATTGTAGCAGAAGTAAAGCACAATCAAAAGCAATCCGTCACACGCGGTCAACAGTACACGATGGACCAGAACTTAATCAAAAAATAGCAACAATGATCACCACTTCACACAATGACACACTATCCTGAGTATAGATTCAAATAAGCCAATGAAACCTATGTAGAGAACAGTTCTAAGATTGACAAGAAATGAAGACAACAACCCACAAATGCTTAACACACCAACTCAACCAACAATATACAACTTACTCAACAATTAAATGTTATATTAGCTCACCGACATTTCCAGTTGACATGTATTTTATTTAAATAATTGATCTAAGGTGAACCTCATGAAGGAGGTAAGCATGTATAAGTCCCTTAAGACAAATATAGTGGAAAATGTTTTTTTAGTTGTATAAAGTTTATTTCATTGTAAACATAGTAATGTGTTAATTGAAATTTTTTGTTATTTTATTTCTGCCATTAAGTTTTATTAATCAATCATGAGGTAGGCCCTATCCTTGGTGGGGTGTGACAACTACTAATATCCATATAGTGTTTTGTTTTTCTCCATAGTACCCAACTCGTTAACGTACATTTGTTATTTCTACATTCTCTATACTCAATATGTGACATTTTCATTATTCTTGTTTGATTTGTTTCCTTTGAACAATTGTATTTCAAATGCTCATCAGAAATCCAACATAGACTCAACTAGTATTAAAACCCTCAAATTACGGCGGGGGCGTAAAATCAGAGAAAAGCTAACATTTAAGCGTAAGGGAGCAACGGTAACATATGTAGTTTTATATGCAAAACAAAATCTACATGTCGTCAATAAAAATCAAAACGTTATATAAAAAATGAAAAAAATGCAAACATGTGCGTTACGCTGAAGCCGTTGGTAATATTTAAAACTTTACATATAAAATGAGACCAAAAAAATTTACTTCAAAACATTGATATAAATAAGCACATCCCTATGGAAAAAAAACATTACTAAAAATAACTGCGTACAAACTTGAATCTCACATATATCATATCATATATTCAAAGTTGAATCAGTATTGACAACTTGTACGTTTGTGTTTTAATAATTTGTACATTGTGATACGCAACTCTAATTTGAATAAATACACAATGAAAGGTAAATAAAAATAAGTATGCCGCAATGTATATTTGAAAGTTTGTAAAACACTGAATGTTAAAAGATATAAGAAAAATTAAAAATAAAAATAATCATACTAACTTGGCCAGAAGATCAAATTGATAATTACGTGATGTAGAGTCTATGATAGGGTTATTTTGAAAATTATTTTTTATGAGAACTCTAGGAGCCGATATAAACCACACATTTAATCAAGTTTTTTTTCATAAATTTTCATGTGGGAATAATTTGGGGTTTTCCTTTTTGTATATATTTTCTGGCACCGGATGTCTTTTTGTTTGCTATGATGTATTTTGATAAGTTCATTAAATATTTCTTTTAGTACTTACAAATATATTTAAATATACATAAGAGGACGTTACGTTGGAAAGAATGGAATGCGAATTATTCAATTATTCATTACAAAGTTTAGTGGTCTCTGCTTTTGATGTTCTCATCTTTAATGAAGAATGCGAATTGTGAAGTGATGTCGACATTTGACTTTCCCCCTTATAAATTGCATTTTGGTTAGGAAGAAACGGCAGTATTGTTGATGCTTTTTATAAACCTATATATAGCAACGCCTGTTTTCTTGGGGTTATGTCTTCAACTTTTGCATATCTTCATATTCAAGAATTCATGTGGAAACTACAAGTTCACTTTCTAGGTGAGTTTCATATATGTGGGTGTGAAACTATTGGAACAAATAAAAGCGTTCAATTATTTGAAGGATATGTTAATTTTGATTTTAAATGCAAATCTATAAGAAGTAAATAGTTTTCAAATTTATGCTTGTAAAACAGTTGAATGAGTTTCAACAAGGGTTATAGAGGAGCTAGAGTGGTCGCTTTTTTTGAACAAGAACAAATGTATTTTCTTTAATTATTCAACAATGACATAAATAATTAATTTCATGACAGGATCTTGATATTTATCAAAAGATTCACAAACCAACTTGGAAAGAATTCACGTCCATCCAAATAAAAGCCAACTGCTATTAAATTGTTTACATGTACAGTTAAATACTGTTCCAATATGCAAGTCATATACAAGTTTTTTATTTTCCAAGAAGTGCAAGCTTATATCACTAGTTCATTTTATGTGGCAAGGCTGAAATGTGATTCCTAATTAAAATGTTTTATTGGTTATCAATTACTTCCTCAATTTAAATCTCATCTAAAGTATCATAAGAAAAATAAGGTTTAATGGTGCTGATAATAATTTATAGTTGACAAATTAACTATCAATACATCCGCTTCAGAGGCAATCCTAAATTTACACTTTACTATCACTCATGTTTATTTTTAAATTTTTCATTTTGTTCACAATAATCATATTGCGCGAAACTAGGTGTATATCAAATGTAAATAGTAGGTGATTATGCTATTAGGATTACCCATAACAACGAAGATGAAAATTAGTTAAGTTATTAGTGAAATTATCAGTTTGTGTTACTACAAACCAACAAGGATTAGTTTATTGGCCGATAAGTAATATGTTGGATTATTAAAATCAGATTTGCTAATAATTTTTATCAACGTACAGGCTTCTACATCTATTTGATTGTCACACTGATGATAACAGCAGAAACGTGAGATTGAGACACACGAGATTGTCATAACATACTGAGGGTAAAAGAGAATCTCTAATATGCATTCTTTAATAGATTCTTTAAAGGATCATGATGTCGCTTGACACATAAAAGACTTGTGCCAAAGGTATTAAATACCACACCGAATATCAAATAAACGAAAACATAGTCAAAATCCCCAATTGGGACAACAAGGGCAAAACAAGACCGATCATATTACAAAACAATTTCAGCAACCCAATAATGATTAATATTATTTAAATGTCTAATGCCTAATAACTAGCAGTCTCCTCTAACAGCAAAATCCAGTAAAGCTTACGTATTGTTGCCTGAAAAGACAAAATCTAAAAAGTCACCATACGTCAATGAGTTTGCTGGTTTGATAAGTCAAAAATATTAGTCGTGTAAGTCAAGTGCATCATAGTGTGTGTATAGGAATATAAGCAGTCAACACACTAACGTATGTCCATTACCCAACCTATCAATGTACATGCCCAAAGTATAAACACAAGCACAAGTCATCCGACTTATATTCACCGAAGGGCTCGTAATGACCAAGGTAGTCTTGGCTAGTATATTGACAAGGAGGGTACTGATAATACCTCTCCATGGCTCCTAAACTAGATTAAATGGTCAAGTAAGAAGTAGGGACTTAAACAAGAAGTACACATCTCACATAAGACATCTAGACTCTAGCTTATGACCCAAATAACGCATGCACTCCAAAACACAGAACGTATGCATGATATTGTAGTTGTAGCGTCCAACCAGGATTTGAAGGGATAGGGAAAGAAAACAGTTAAGCAAGCTTTTCGCCCAAGTGAAACATATCCGAAAAAAGGGTCGTGAAACTCACGTCACTTTAGAAGTACGATAAGTACGTCCAAACTTCACAAGCAAACGAGTTTCAATATTCAAACACCGTGTTGCAAAATACAAAGAGTGTAGATGATCAAGACTTCCATATCAGAACTTGAAGTCTTGATTTTCGTCAAAATTAGTTGAATAGGATGGGGGATGGGGTCGATGATGACGAATATGAGATAATGGGTTTGTTAAGGGGAGAAGAAATTATGAATAATGAAAAACAAAATAAGAGCCCCCCCCCCCCCCCCCCCCTTTTGTTGTTCTTGCCACTAGAGGACTAGGGGCAAGTGCCCTAAGCCCTTGTCACGTCTCGTCCAAATCAACTTGTTCTCATCTCGTGTTTTCCTTGAGCTTAGGGTTTTTTATTTGTTTATGTTTTTAAGAGTTTTTTGAATTATTACACACAATTAAAGTCTTAGGTTCTTAATTCATGGTTAAAGGGTCATAATTAGTGGACCTTAGGAAAAGTCCCCCGTATTATGGCTTTCACTCATACCCTGGAACCAGCGATAGGAGATGCTGAACTCAAGGATGAGAATATCATGAGGGTATTAAATATTAAAGATATGGAACTTCAAGATATTAATCAAGATATTAATTACTAGATCCAACTAATTGATAATATTCTTTATACCCATGCTACGAAAGTGCTTAATGATATCCATGAAGGATATTGTGAAAACCATTTTGAGGGCGGATCACTATTCTTAAAGGTATTACGGATGGGATACTATGGGCTAACCATGAGGAAGGATGCTATGATATATTCTAAATAATATGATGGGTGCCAAAACATAATATTATCGTGCATCAACCGAGTGAACCTTTGTACCCTACAGTTTCACCTTGGACTTTCTTGAAATAGAGAATAGATATTGTTTTAGACATTCATTCAGGTTACAGACATAGAGGTTGTATCATATATCAAGAGATATATCTCAATGAGGTCGGAATCCCGGACAAAATAATATGTAACAATGGGTCCCAGTTCATTAGCAAGAGAACAACAAACTTTTATAAAAGTTAGGGAAAAGATGGTTACATAAAATCCAGTGTATCCCCATGCCAACGCTCAAGCAGAATCTTCAAACAAAATTATAGTTAACAACTTAAAGAAAAGATAAAATGAGAAGAAAGGAAAATGGGTAGAAGAATTACCATTTGCTCTTTGGGCTGATAGGATGACATTTAAGAATACGATTAATCAAACACCATTCTCCTTGGTATTTGGAATAGAAGCTTCAATCCCAAGTGAGATGGTTATTCTACAGCAAGATCAAGTTTGCAAACCAGTTAGGATAATGGTAAGGTTTCTCTTAGGATTTGAATACTATAGATGAACTCAGCGATGCTGCTAAGTTGACGATAGAAACTAATCAATGAAGGATTGCAAGATCCTACAATAAGAATATAAAGACAAGAAGATTCCAAGTTGGTAACCTGATGTTAACGAAAGCATTTCAGAATACTACATAACCAAGTGATGGAAAGTTAGCACCAAAATAGGAAGGTCCATACTATTACGGATGCAACAAAATAGTGTTTATTTACTTTAATTATTATTAGCAATTAGTGTAAATCAGAATTATTCAAACCTATATTTGTATAGTCAAAGTTGTTAGGGTTAGTTAGAGGCTCCCTAATTCCTCTCCTAGTTTACAGTGTAGCCGCATGTATTTATGTACCTCTGAATGTGATTGAAATCTATTCAATCTTTCCATCAAACAATATCTCTATATGGTATCCAGAGCCTTCCACTTTTAAAAGCTCCATTTTTTTTCCGATCCCTAATCTTCATGGCCACCTCCTCCACCATTTTACATGTCACAGCCTCAACACACTTCCCAATGAAACTCACCTCCACAAATTTCCCATCTTGGAGGAAGCAAGTGCTTTCCACCCTCACTGGATTGCAGCTTGATCATCATCTTCGTGACAACCCGCCGGCTAAAACAATCACATCCGGAACCACAACGACCCCAAATCCTGCCTACAACATGTGGTTTCGCCAGGATCAAATGATCTTATCGGCTCTACTTGGCAGCTGCCCCGATTCCATTCAACCCCTCCTGTCGTCTGCCGACACATCTAAACAAGCATGGATGTCCCTCAACTCCAGTTATGCCAGTCTCTCACGCTCTCGCATCCTTTCTCTCAAAGCCCGGCTCAGCAAAAACCCGAAAGGATCCCGATCTGTTACTGACTTCATGCATGACATGAAGAGTATAGCTGACGATCTCACACTCGCACAAGCTCCGGTCCAAGAAGAAGATCTTGTCGTCAACATTCTTAATCAGCTAAGTGATGATTACGGTCAATTGGTAGTCACCATCAAGGCAAGGGAAACTCCGATCTCGTTCACGGAACTCCTAGACAAATTACTTGATCATGAATGTAATTTGAAGGATGCCGCTCCTAATCCCGTTGTTACTACCGTGAATCAGACGCAGAGGCAGTCCACTCGTCCTTACAATCGTTATGCTTCGGATAATCGCTCGGCTCGACCTACTCAATCCAATGGCCGGCCTTCATGGAACAACCAATCCAACAAGCGTCCTCAGTGGACGTCTCAAAATTCCTCCAGATCTGCCCGTCAACAATTATTTTGTTATTTTTGTAATTTTCCAGATCTGCCCGTCAACAATTATTTTGTTATTTTTGTAATTTTGCAAGTCATGACACCAAAGACTGTCGCAAACTTTAACGTTTCTTAAAAGACTATAATGTTCCACATGCTTCTATGCCGTCTGCACCGCCGGTCGTCAACCACACTTCTCCACAAAATGGCCCTCAGTCTTGGATGTGGGATATGGGAGCATCCACTCACACCGCGCCAAATCATACCTCGATGCCTGCCTTTTCGGAATACGGTGTACCCGATGAAATTGTGCTTGGAAATGGTAACTCATTACCTATTACTCATGTTGCTCAATCATCAATTCAAACCTCATCCCGTCCGCTTTATCAAAATGATATCCTAATTGCGCCCTCATTAAAAAACAATCTTATTTCGGTTGCTAAAATCTGTCGTACTAACAATGTTTCCGTTGAATTTTTTCCTTTTCATTTTTTGGTTAAGGATCTGCTCACGGGGGCGCCACTAATGCGGGGCAAGAACCTTAATGACGTCTATTATGGACCACTTCCATCACCACAAGTCAACTCCACAAAGACAGGATCGTTACACGAGTGGCATCACACACTTGGACATCCTTCATTCAAAGTGTTCAAGACTTTAATTACTAAATTAGGTCTTACATGTAATAAATTGTCACTGGATTCTTTCCATTGTACTTCCTGTTCTTTAAATAAAAGTCACAAACTTCCATTTGGCAAAAACACTTTTCGTGCAACTAAACCACTTGAACTTGTTTATTCCGATGTTTGGGGCCAAGTTTAGCCTTCCCTTGAGGGTTTCAAGTATAATGTTATCTTTGTTGACTATTATTCCAAATATGTATGGTTGTATCCTATCAAAAGAAAATCCGATGTCTCCATTTTGTTCCCGCAATTTAAAGAGTTAGTCGAAAAATTTTTCTAAACACCCTTGGTTGCACTTTTCAGTGACAATGGTGGTGAATTTATTGGGCTTGCTTCTTATCTTGCAACTCATGGAATCTCCCACTACACTACTCCTCTGCACACACCTGAGCAAAATGGTTATGCGGAACGGAGACACCGCCATGTAGTTGAAAAGGGACTCTCACTCCTTCACCATGCCAACCTACCTACACATTTTTGGCCCCATGCCTTTCAAACCGCTACGTATCTTATAAACCGTCTACCCACATATACCCTTGAAAACAAATCACCTTTTCACCTTATGTTCCAAACTGAACCGTCTTATTCCAAACTTCAACCTTTTGGTTGCTTATGTTATCCTTGGTTAAAACCCTATACAACCTCCAAACTCCAACCAAAATCAAAAACATGTGTTTTTCTTGGTTACTCCCAGTCCAAATCAGCTTACAAATGCCTTGATCCCTCATCTAACAAAATTTATCACTCTAGACATGTTCTGTTTATTCAATCCATTTTCCCCTTTCATCATACAAACCCTACAAATCCAACCTACTCAATTGAGGAATTTCTACGTAAACCTACTACCCATTCACCTAAAGTTCCATCACCTTTTCCCTTTCCTACATCACCCACCCCTCCTACTACAAACACTTCTCCATTGGCCCCACCACAAACCTATCAACAATCACCATCCCCTTTACTTACTAACAACCAAAACTTGCACCCCAACCCTTACCCATCCGCCTCCTTTTCCACAGCATCCGTACCCTCCCACCATACCACATCTCAATCACCTTTAGCACCTACCACTACTCCTCCTACATCTAATGAGCCGTCCACATCAACTGTCCATCCTAGTGCTTCCGTACCTACAAATATAACTCCTACCATCCCTCACTCAAACCGTCCCTCACGAACTCCCAAGCCCAACCCCAAATATTTCAACCGAAACTTCATTAATTCCACTACTTTACATCATTTACCTAACACACTTGAGCCATCTTCCCATGTTCAAGCACTTAAGGATCCACAGTGGAGACATGCCATGGATTTAGAGTATAATACACTCTTGCACAACCATACTTGGGATTTAGTTCCTCATCAAAATCAACAACCCATTGGCTGCAAATGGGTTTTCCAGGTTAAACGGAAACCGGACGGCTCCATTGACAAGTTCAAAGCGCGTTTAGTAGCTAAAGGTTTTCATGAACAATATGGAAGAGGTTACTTCGACACTTTCAGCCCCGTTACCAAACCTTGTATATGTTCTGCTTTGTCTTGGCTTCAAAAAATCGATTTTTGAGGCTTCGTTGTTTATCTATCATCAACATTCCACTACTTGTTACATCCTTGTATATGTTGATTATATCATCCTCACCGGTAATGATCCTACATTCCTAAACAACTTTGTCAAATCCTTGGGCTCAAAATTTTCAATCAAAGATCTCGGTATCTTACATCATTTTTTAGGTATTGAGGTAATTCACACACCCTCCGGTTTGTTCCTGTCCCAACACCGTCACATTACCGACATCCTAACCACCTTCAAAATGGATGGCTCCAAGGATGTCCAAACCCCCCTCTCTTCCACCGATACACTCTCTCCTCATGATAACTCTCCAGCCGTTGATCCTACACCCTATCGCCAACTTGTTGGCTCTCTCCAATATCTTGCCTTCACTCGTCCCGATATCTCGTTCTCTGTCAACAAGCTATCTCAATTCATGCATGACCCAAAACAAAACCATTGGCAAGCACTTAAACGAGTTCTCCGCTATCTAAAAGGTTCGGTTCATCACGGTTGTTTCTACGGCGTGACACTTCTCTAGATTTACGTGCCTTTTCGGATTCGGATTGGGGGGGCATTCGTGATGGTGGCAGATCAACCACAGCCTATCTTCTATTCCTCGGTTCAAACATTATTTCATGGCGATCTTCAAGACAAAAGTCCGTTTCCCGATCCTCAACCGAAGCATAATATAAAGCCATTGCCAACGCCGCAGCTGAAGTCTCTTGGGTTAAAAATCTCCTGCTCGAACTTGGCATTAAAACGGTCTCACCACCTCAACTATTCTACGATAATACCGGTGCTACGTATCTTTGTGCAAATCCTGTCTACCATTCTAGGATGAAACATGTTACTCTCGACTACCATTTCGTACGTGAACAAGTGAATGCAGGACAGTTGCGTGTACTTCATGTCAGTTCCAAAGATCAACTTGCCGATGCTCTCACAAAGTCTCTACCCCGATCTTCATTCATACATATTCGTTCCAAGATTGGAGTCTCCAATGGAGCCTCCATCTTGCGGGGGCGTATTATGGATGCAACAAAATAGTATTTATTTACTTTAATTATTATTAGCAATTAGTGTAAATCAGAATTATTCAAACCTATATTTGTATAGTCAAAGTTGTTAGGGTTAGTTAGAGGCTCCCTCATTCCTCTCCTAGTTTACAGTGTAGCCGCATGTATTTATGTACCTCTGTATGTGATTGAAATCTATTCAATCTTTCCATCAAACAATATCTCTATACATACTTGATTGTTTCAGAAGCTAGAAAGGGAGCATATTGGCTAGGTATTATGAAATGTTATATATTACCGAGGTCTTGGAATGCAACTCATCTCAAAGCATATTTCACACAAGCTAAAAATTTGTTTGCTGACTAAAGTTGGTATGTGCATTATCTTTACTCCTATTTTGAGTTGTATTCTTGCTCTTATCCTGATTCATATTCTTATTTTTATTCTCAATCATTTATGCTTATATTACCGTTACTGACATAAGCATTGGATGGATGTTAGCCTGGCTAACATTCACCCTCACCAAGGTTTAATTGTTTTGTAGAGAATACTCCTGAAAATGCCGGTTAAAGACTAGAGGATTGACCCCCTCTCTAAGTTTAGGATATTATGAATATCTTTTAAGGTCTAAAAGTATTCACCTTTGAAAGAATTTAAGTTTAATCACTTCGCCTAGAGCGCATGATTAATGCACTTATAGTTTGAGATGGCGGGATCAGTACATGCTTTAGTGGCCCACAATTTTGTTATCCTCAAGTATATATTGAATTCAGAGAATAACATTTGAACTTGTTTATAACTAGCCTCCAAACAAATAGGACAAACACGACTGGGCCCTTGTTCGTGTACACTAAAAAATAACTTGTACATGAACTGTTCATAGATACTTACCGAACAAGATTTCTTGTTCGCCTTCATTCATCAAGAAAATGAATCCATTCATGAACTTTTCATGAACATAAACTACTGCAAAACAAAGGCAAGCCAATGCACACAATTAACCATGAATATGAACTAAATTTCCTAAAACAAACAAATACAAATCATCATATATTGATTTTATAATTAAAATCACAAACACTAAATACTATCCACCAAAAAGTACTTAACACAATTATCTTAAACATAATTTATAAATGAACAAACACAAATAAAAATTAATTAACACTTTATTGAACGTTAACGAACGTAAATGAACAAACGTACCCTCTGTTCAATTTGTCAGTTTATCTAAACAAATAGAATTTTCTTGTTTGTGTTCGTCCATCTATTAAATGTACGAACTTTCCGCAAAATGTTTCACGAATTGTTCACTGAATGTTCGGTTCGTTTACAACCCTAGTTTTAACACCTATGTGTTAATTAAAGCTTTAAAGGTATTCACCTTTCCACGTGGCTTATCCCAAGTTAAATCCTAAGGTTTTAGCATTTACACATCACTAAAATTCACTGGTATATCCCAAGTAATATCCTAAGAAGACTAGTTTTGCTCACGTTTCTCTACCTTAGCCCACGTATCTCTGGCTTGGCCTATGTTTTCTGGGTTAGCCCATAAATCTCTAGTCTGGTCCATGTTTTTTGTCTTAGCACACATTATTCTGGCTTGGCCCATATAATTTTGGCATAACCCAAATATTTACTTATTTTGCAAAATTGGATTAATTCAGAATGTGACAACCTATAACACTAGGGATGGTGTTTAAACGTTCTAAAATAGGATAATATCCCAAAAGGTATATCGAATGATATGCAATGAATTCCAACATCAACCCAAGCTAAGGAAGTTTGGTATGATTTCTGACTTAAAATGCAAAATTTCATTAAACCTTTAGTAATTACTATGGGTTCTTTGAGCCGAAATCACTAGTTTCATATCTCTTTATAAAATATTTTTAAAATTAACATGAATAATTGTTGGAAAAGCTATTTGTAACATATTTCCAAAACTTTAAAAAGTTTTTACAAGATAATAAAGATACTTTTAGCAGAAGTTCTAAACAATGTAAGTATTGAAAAAAGCCAAGTAATAATATTCTCCAAAATAGGCATTCCTAACCTCACTCAAAAAACGAGACCTATCCATTGGAAACACTGATTGTTACCCTTAATAATATTCTGCTACCAAATCAAAGCTTCGTCAAGAACCAGATCCGTCCACCCTAATTCTATTGTCAATGTTCAAGCTAGAAAAAGTAAATTGTACAACAACAATCAAAATAAAATATTATTTTTAAACCATAACAATTAAGAACCATAATGAATTAAGGTTAAGGCTTTGTCTTCTCATGCTCCACCTGCTTACCCCTATCATCCTTGCTCTTATCCTCAACCAAGGAAGATTCAACCACATCCACCTTAGGATTCTCGATCTCCTTGCCATTTATCTCTAGCACTGTTTGCTACCACCCTTCAATATCCTAGGTGCTTTTGTCAAATCTTACATACATGGCTTCTAAAGCGAGCTTGATTCGAGCCTCCCATACAACAACAACAGCTGACATGATGACCTTCTTCTAAAACTTTTTCATTTCTCTAGTGTGCATGGTGTTCAAGGTGTATCCATGTACTCATCCTTTGTAGCAACAACTTTAAGAAGATCAAAAATGGTTTCAGTATCCTGCTTATTCTCATGGAGCACATGTTGTAATCCTTGTAAAGAGAAGTGTATGTCAATTGGGGAGACTACTAACAAATATAAATTAGAATATGCTTTAAAATATACAGATAAAAACAAAAACAAAAACTCAAGAATGAGTCTCATCTCCATTAAGACCCTAAAAAGGGAACAAGAAGTAGAGTCAGCGGTCTTAATATGGATGAGACACATTCCCAAGTTTCTTCTTTTGTCAACTGGGTAAATATTCCTCTTATTTTGAACCATATTCCAATTATATTTGTTAGAAGTATCTCTAATTGACATACCCATCTTCTTATAAGGATCTCTACATGTGCTCCAAGAGAATAAGCGAGCAACTGAAACCATTGCCGATCTGCGCAAAGTTGCTACTACCAAAGATGAGTACATGAGTACATAAGTACACTATGAAGACCATCCATGCTAGACGCACGAAAGAGTTTCAAGAGAAGGTCACCAAGTTGGATGCTTTCGCTATATACTAGGTTCGGGTCAAGCTTGCTTCAAAAGTGATGAATACAAATTTTGATAAAAGCTCCTGGGATATTAAAGGCTGGTTGGTAGAGCTGGATGGAAAACTGGTTGAGTATCTTAGGAGGGTATGAGTGAAGCTTAATTACTTGAGGATAAGAGCAAGGACGCAAAGCAAGTAGGTGAGCAGGAGATTTTAGGTGTGGAGGCAATTCGAGGTGATGAATGCATTAAAGTCAAAGTTTGAACCTTGATTTATGGTGGTTTTTGATGGTTATGGTCCAAAACTAATTGTATCTTCCTTACGTGTGATGGTTGTGATCTATTGAACAATTTATTCTTTTATGTATATACATTGACAACAGAATCAAGGTAGAGGGATCATTGTTCAAGATGAAGCCCGGATTCTCCAGTGAAATATTATCTAGGATAACAATCAAAATTACCAACGGTTAGGTCTCATTTTTCAAAATGAAGTTGGGAATGCCTATTTTGGCCAATGTAATTGCTAGTTTTATCTATACTTACATTTCTTAGAGCCTTTGTTAAAATTACATTAATTTGCTTATGAAAATTTATCATGATTTAGATTTATCTTATACTAGTCCAGGATATCAAAAGTCTTCTTGATATCCCTAAGATCATTCTCAGCTTTCTTTTATTTCACCACCACATTATCGATATGAACTTCCATGGCGTCCCCTATTTTCTTTTTAAACATCATATTGACAAACCTATGTAATGTGCACTTGTATTTTTAAGACCAAATAACATAGCAATATAACATTAAAAAACCTATAGGGGTAATGAAAGCACTATCTTCTTGATTCGATGGCTCTATTTGTATTTGTTGAAATCATGAAGAGGCATCCATGAAATTGACATTTCATGGCCACTATTTCATATACCATTGAATCGATGTGTGGTAGTGGTAAATGATCTTTTAGGCATGCCTTACTAAGATCAATGAAGTCTACATATACCCTTCACTTTCCGTTCCTCTCCTGAACCATTATCACATTTACTAACCAAATTAAGACTTTTACTTCCCTTGTTATCTTATACTTTTGCAGCCTTTAGAATGGTTATTACTTCCTGTTTAATATCCTTAGGGATATTCGTTCTTATAAGTACATTAAATTCTAGATCTTTAAGGTCTAAGGATATATCTTTGACGTCCTACTTCTTATCCAGGGGGATATCCTGCTCCTAATTTTCTCGAACATCCCACACTTGTTTTTTTAATTGATATTAACTCCTATTCTATGTGTATGCCTTCATTGAAGAGGTGTAGTAGTCTTTGATTTCTTGTTGGTCACTTTCTTCTTCAATGCTCCCTAAGGTGTAGGGAGCTTAACATATTGGTAATAAGTTGACAGAACTACTTTCATTTCATGTATCAAGGTAAACCTAAAATAATGTTACAATAATATAATAAGTCTATAACACAAAATTTTTGAAGTGAATTTACCCCTTCGATATATACTGGTAGCTTTATATCACCAATAGTGTTATTAGTTTCACCCACTGAAACCTACTAACACTAAGGATTTAGTAGTGATCTCATGCTTAAGGATATTCATTCTTCTCAATATCTCCAACGGGATGATATTGATAGAACTTCATCCATCTATCAAAATCTTATGAACAAAATGGTTGAAACATGAAAAGTAATAACCAAACCATCATGATAAGGAACCTAGACCTTATCCCTATCATCTTTATCGAATCATATCACCTTTCTTTACATCAAGGTTATGGTCTTAGTAGGTCTTTATCCCTTTTCTGCTTTTTCTTGCTTAGCATGTCTTTTAGCTATAGAATATGAAGTGCCACAAATGTCAGATCCAGCATAAATAAATGAATTTTGCTTAGCATCTATTGGTGGGGATGCAACTCTTCTTAGAATCCTATTAGGATCCCGAGCCTTATCCTTCTTCTTTCCTAACAACTCCTTCAGATATCCTTTGCTTAGAAGGTAGCTTATTTTTTTTCGGTGGGTGATGTAATCTTCTATGATGTCATCTGAATCTTTCTTGTATCTAAACCACTTAGATTTATCTTTTCCCGATTCTTCTCATTTTTCTGAGGCAACCTACCTTTATCCCCAAAAACCTACATGCAAAAAAATTAGTCTAGATATATAATAATTGAATAATCTAGGATAGTGTTCGTCATCCTCTTCTTTTCCCACAACATTGACTTATTTGTTTACTTTTGTGTATGGCTTAGATCTATAAGATCTATATAAGGATTCTAATTTTCTACTTTGGATATCATAGGTTGCAAGTCCTTCAATTCTTTGCTGGATTCTCTTGTCGTCTTCAAGACAGGTGAACCTTAAAGCCCTAAAGCAGGGATTCATCAAAGATCCTCATAGAAAGAAGAATCCTTTTATAATCCCATCTTGTATACTTGTACCAGCATATGCATATCTAGATTAGGGATTTCTAGTGCTTCTTTGCTAAGCTTCCTAATGAAATCCCTTAAGGATTCAGTAACCTTGTGCTACCTTGTAAAGATCACTTGTCAACCTTTCAAAGATCCTGATACAATAAAACTAGTTATTAAAATCATTAATCAAATGACCAAAAGATGAAATTGAATAAGGAGAAATGTTTAGTAGCCATTTTAAGGTTGGGCCTGTGAAGGACCTATAGTTCAAACACTTAATAGATCAAATAGGGAATCGGCTTATGAAGAAATAAAGAACACAAGTAAATAACAAAATTAGAACAAGAACACACTAATATGGTTTTCAAAAATAATGCATATTTATCTCAAGTTATTACAAGTGTTACAAAGTTTTTTCATAGAATATGACAAGTACTTGAGATACTTTATACTACATCCTACAGCCGACCATTCTTTGAATGACAGCTAGAAACACTAATCTATATAACAAGATCAATGTAAAGTCAAAAGGTAGATTGCATTTTGACTAGTTACTATGACATTCCATAGCTCATATTCTTATGAAATAAAAGGATAAAAATACAAAAGTAGAAAGTTACAGACACAAGACCTTAATCTATAGTTTGACAAAAGTATGGACTTTTCACCAACTAATCTAAGTTTGTGAGTCATTAGAGGTGGCAAGGGAAAATAGTCAGCTTTTGTCAAAATGTAATTTGTAAATAGCACGTCTTATCTGTCATTGGAAGAAATCAGTCTTTGGCTTCGGAAGACTTTGTCTTTGAAGCTTTTGAAGACTTCATCTTTGGCTTTGAAAGATTTTGTCTTTTGGCTTCAAAAGATTTGATACTTAGCATAATTCACTGAGTTATATCAAATCTTCCAAAGTAACTTACTTGTAATTCACATGTGTATACTGAGGGCTCTTTGGTTACATCAGCCTCTAAGTGTAATCCTTACAAACTCCGCCTAGGCCGATGCTACCAAAACTGATGGAGAACTTTGAAGCTTGATCTTTATCTATTGACAGGCGTCTTCAGAATCAAGACCATTACCTTCATGATCAGTTGGTCAGGATTCCTTATACTTTCAAAATACATTTTCATATGATAGAGACCATGTAGATGGAGGTCAAGCAAGTTTTACCAAAAGTACATCTCTTGACCCCCCTTGATCTCAAGTGACATACTATCTGTCTGGGTTAGTAGCAAATACCTATGATAAGATGGGTCTCTCAGCAGTACGAGGCTCTACAATGAGTGGACTTTGTTGAGCAGTCTCTTCGTGATCACCCTCAGGATGTTCTATCCCATTAGAGGTGCAAAGGTGGATGCCTTGGACTTCTTCTTCTTCTTTTTCTTTTTCCCTTCTAATGGTCATCCTCTTTCTCTTTCTATACTTTAACTGAGAAGTTTGGTCTTGAGTACCAGATTTTCTTTCTTTATCCTTCTCAGTTAGGTCCTATTCTTTCATATGTTTAGAAGGAGAAGGTTCAAGACCCTATTGTGGGTCAGAAGATGAAGCTGGCAAAGATCCAACACTAGGTCCAGGTTGTGTTCTCTCTTACGATTCAACCTTGACCTCAGCTTCAGGTGCAGCCTAACTTGGTGAAGAATGCAAGTCTACCAGCTTACCTTTCTTAATCTTCTACTTGATCACTCTAATGTGCTCATCCATGGTAGATAAAGACATTGGACTAAGTATCCTTCCTGAGTACCTATACAGATTCAAAAGACTCACCATTTTCTTTTTATCAGTACACTTCTTTTGATTGGCTCTGATGGTGGCTCTTGACTTTCCAGTCTCTTCCCTCATCTTCCTCTTAGCAGCCTTTTTGTCTTTTAGCACTTGTTGCTCAAAGAGGACTGTTGCCTAATCCCCAGAACCAATAAGACTTTTCCATGCATTTACACAGGCAACCTTATCAGGGCAAGTAGGTCTGCTGCCTGATAGAGGCATATGGCACTCAAGTAGGTTATCATCATTTTGTGTATCTTATTTCCTACTTATCTGAGTTTGTTGCTCACTAGCCACAACCTCTGCCTCAAGGCTTTCTTGAACTAGGGAGAGAGTAGGATCTTTGTACAACCTTTTTCTTTTTCTTTGATTTTGAGGATCAGTTCTTCATCCTCAGCTTCCTTCCTCGCATTTGATACTTTCATATTAGCCAATTCATTCAGTTCCTCCAAGAAGAGAGAGATGAGTTCATCAACATTGTAGTTCCTAGACCTTAAATAGTTCAATATGGTTGCCCTCATCTCATCTTCTTAAGTGCTTGGCCTGGGGGTAGCCCTGATTGTAGCTTACATAAATCCATAGGTCTTACTTGAACTCTCACCCCTTGCTCTTCCTTTCTCTCTTCTCCTCCTCAATCTCCTTAGAGGTCATCTTCCTCTTCCCTTTGTCAGTCACTGGCCTATGACTCAAGGTGGAGAGAGCTTTGGCCTTTATTTCTTGGTGTTGCACTTAAGCTCTGGATAGAGAGGCTGTGAAACACTTTCACTAGCTAGTGCCTTACTGAGGGTACTGGGTGCTAAAGTAGTTCCTGTCTCAAGGTTCACAGGCTCAACTACTAGGCCTTCAATCAAGATTTCCCCTTCGAAGCTAATCTTAGGGTCCTCCTCTGCATCCAGTTGACCAACAGCCTTCCCTGCTAGCCTCTGTCTATATAGCTTGGTTCTCTTTTTTAACTCTTCAATCACCCTATCTTGAATCCCTTCAGCTAACCTTGCAGCTTGCCTCTTTTGACTTGGGTTCGCAAGTGACAGGTCAACCAAATATGTGCTCTCATAGTATCTCAAGGTTTGAAAGTTGAAGACTTCTTATTGTACCTGAGACCTACAGATTAACATGGCTCTCCTATTAGTATCATACCTTCCATCCTACTATTGGATTTTCAGTAGAGTAGGATGAGGTAGACATGGCCCTTGGTATGACCTCCTCAAATAGGCTTTGAGTAAGGGAATCCACATCAATGAGGGCCTAAGGAGGTAATTAAGTATGGATAACTACAAATGATGTTGTTGAATCATCTATTCCATACTCTGGGTAGAACTCCCAGGTTTTGTGATTGTAGGCAGGACTTTCTCCCCCTTTTTTGTAGCATCACCCTCTTCCATAGGGGAACTAAGTGTTAGGTTCACCACATCCACAGGTTCTTGTAGACCTGGTTGAGTTTGCCTAACAGGTCTCTCAGCTAACTTGCCCTTGAGATCATTGATGACAATTTGCTGGTCACTGACCTATCTTTGTAAGGTAGCCACCTGAACTTCCAGGTGACTTACCTTGAAACTAAATAGGTGCATGTTGTTGATAGTTGTTGCTCCTTTAGTTGTAGAATCCCCTCATGTTGATCAGAAGAATCATAGGGGGATGAGAGAATGGGACCAAAGTCTTCTTCCTCATCACCAGTTTGGCGTTCTTGGCTGTTGGATTTCCCCTGCACCATGACAACTTCAAGAGAAGTGTCAATAGGTTGGGTTGTCGTGGTTGAGGTCTTATTGATGTAATCACTTGCAGAAGTGAGAGCCTCTTCCATATGGACTTCCTTAACATGTTCAAGGAGGTCCACCTCAGTTGGGGTTTGATGATGTGGGCTAGATATGGGTGATTCAGCTGCACTCATCTCTCCTTGAGCAGGGGTGGAGAAGAGAAACTCATGGTACTCACTATATCCCATATCCTCATTATCACTGAATTGAAGGTCATGGGTTGATTTAATCTAAAGGATGGGATGGTATCTTTCCCCTGAAGTTTGATCACTTGAGTTTTGAGACTCAGAGTGATGGCTTAAGGCTAGGGGCAATGAGCTCATCAGGCTGAGCATGATGAACCTCAGTACTGATTAAAGAAATGATAGGAGTGGACTACTACTCAGGGGAAGTATGAGCTCTTATTTCCATTTCCTCCTGCATGGGCAGTTATATGGAGGCCTACTAAAGCTGAGTAGACTGAGTAGGGGTTGGTTTGGATTTTTGGGTGTAGATGATGGTTATTTGTGGTTGTGCGAGTGGTGCAGATGTAGAAGGTATGGGTTCAATATTGGCTGGTGTTGCCAAGTTTTTAGCTTGAGCAATGAGTTATAACATTTTTAGGACCAGGGTTGTTTCTACATCTGAGAAGCCAATAGTGGGCTTTCTAATTGTTTTGACGATGTCAGGCTTCATATGTCCCAATTTAAGAGTATTTCATGTCCCCTTTAACTATGAGCCAGTTCATAGTTAAGAATGTGTTGAACATATCTAGAGAACATATAGTACTATGAGGAGTCCGTTAGCAAGCATGTTTGTATAGATAAACTGTGAGTACTTGAACTGGATCCCTTGAACCATCCCATTGACTATATATGATAAGTCCTAAGAATCTGGTCCCAACCTCTATATTTGTAGGATAGAGAGTGGATTACCTTATGGAAGAGGTACTTCCATTAAGAGAAAACCTTACCCTTCATAGCCCATCTGTCGAAATGAGTTGTTGACAATAGATTTTGGGAAGAACAACTCGCCTTCTTCATCATCTAGCCTCAGATGAGAGTTAATGGTGGCTGGAGTGATGAAAATTATATTTCCCTACACTGTGGCAAACAGTGCCTTCTCCTTGTCCAAGATAACCTCTTAGTAGGTCCTCCAGAACTCTAGGAGTTGCTCTTCATATAGTGTAGGGTGTATTGTGAGAGCAATGAGCTAGTTTGAGTGAATTAAGAAGCAGCAAACATCTGAGAAACCTGGATCTTTCTCAGAGGATAGCGGAGCAATCTGATAGTTTTTCCTATGTAGATGCATGGAAAAATCTTGTTAGTTTTGGGGATTAGGGTTGGCCATTTTGAGTAGCTTAGAGGTGAAGAAAGCTAAGAACAAAGTCAGTTTGTGTGTGAATTTAGGGTTTGAACTTTTGCAGATGAAGAGGAAGGAGAAAGAAGGGAACCATTGAAGGTATATTTATATGCTTGGATTTGAGACAAAGTTAATGCAAAAGGATAAACTTGGAAATCCAGATGTCAGTTCCACCTCTAAAAATGGCCAAAAAGATAGTTTTCTTGGAAGTTTAATAATTCGTCTTCGGAAGTTTTGTGAAAACTTCAGACGTCAATTTGAATTCGGAATATATTCCTTAGCTTGATAAAAATTTGCTTCGGAAAAAAAATACTTAGGGTATTTTTGCTTACGATCAATATTTGATTTCGGAAGATATTGAACTTTAGATGATTTATTAAAAAGATGAATAGAGCTTCCGAGACTTAATTGCTTTCAGAAGAAAATTGTCTTTCAGAACATATAAGTACTTAGATGCATGTTTAAGCAAGTTTTGAAGATATAACTTTCTTCTGAAGTCAACTTATTGTCTTCCGAAAGAAAATATATCTTAAATTTTCAAATCTAAAGAATATCATTTTAAAAAATTTCTCCCAAAGTAAACTGGGCTATATAGGTGATGATATAGACAACTTAAGACACACATATTTGAAAAAGGTAATCTTGAATTTAGTTAAAGAAAATCTATTCAAAAATAATCATCTGAATAGCTAATACAAGATACTAGAATCTCTATTCATCAAAAGCTTTTGTGAACAGATCAGCATATGTTCATTTGTGTTATTTTAACTAGTTTTATCTATCCTTTCTCAAAATTATCTCTAATCAAATGATACATGATGTAGATGTGCTTATCTTTGAGTGTTGCATAAGATTCCTTGTAATAGAGATAGCATTGTTGTTATCTATATGGATGAAAGTCTCTTTGAAGTTAAATCATAATCCAACATTTGATTCTGAATCCATAGAACTTGAGCAACAATATATTCAGCTTCAGCAGTTGATGCAGTCACACATGATTGTTTCTTGCATTGCTATGAGACTATTCTTCCACCAAGGAATTGACATCCCCCTGATTTAAACATGGCAGTCATATTGTAGCCACCATAGTCACTATCTATATAAGCATGCAGATTGAAGTCAGAATTCTTTGGATACAAAAGGCCCAGTTTGGGAGCACCTTTGAGATATCTGAGAATCTTTTGACAGCTACCAGGTGTAACATCTTGGGGGTTGGCTTGATATCTTACACAAATACATATAGCAAACATGATATTAGTCCTGGTGACTGTGAGGTACATAAGAGACCCAATCATAGCCCTGTAGAGATGTTCATCAACACACTCCCTCTTAAGATCAGGTCCTAAGGAGTGGTTTCTAGCTATAGGTGTCTTAGCAACCTTACATTCAGTCAGATAAAATCTGGTAAGTATGTCTTGCACATACTTTGACTGGTTTATGAGAATGTCATTGTCAACCTACTTCACTTAAATTCCTAGAAAGAAATTGAGTCCCCCATGGTACTCATTTCAAATCTATTCTTCATCAGATTCTCAAAGTCTTTGCAGAGAACCCGAAGATGATATCATCTACATAAACTAGAACCAGTATCAAGTCATTTCTTATTCCTTTAATGAAGAGTGTTCCATCAATAGTACCCCTCTTATAGCCATACTGAACAAGGTATTGTGATAGTGTCTCATACCACGTCCTTATAGCTTGATGCAGCCGATAGAGGGATTTGTCAAGCTTTCAGACATGATCAGGATGATCTGGGTCTGAAAAGCCAGGTGGTTGTTTGACATACACTCCCTCATCAACCACCCTATATAAGAAGGCACAATTGACATAAAGTTGGTAGACCTTGAAATCCTTGGATACAACAACATAATCAGCTTCAAGTCTTACTATGGAAGCAAAAACATTTGTGTAGTCAATCACCTCTTCTTATGTGCACCATTGAACAACTAGTCTTGTTTTATTCTTAATGACTAGTCCTTTATCATCTTTCTTATTCCTTAAAACCTACTTGCTACTTTGAGGAAGAGGACATAGGTTCAAAACCTTTTTTCCAACCAGCTCCTCCTATATTGCTTCAACCCAACTTCCATCCTTCAGAGCCTCATCAATCTTCTTAGGCTCAATCTGGGACAAGAAACAAGAGTGAAGGCAAACATTTTGTCATGGGTTTGTCCTCTTGTTCAACCCCTGTCTCGACATCTCCAATGATATTTGTGGTGGAATGTGACTTGTGGATTCTTACTCAAGTAATGACAACAAGTTGATTGGACATAACTAAATTGTTGAAATTCAGATCTAGTGATTGAATATCACCCACCACATCAGCACACTTATCAAGAGAAACTTGATCCAATAAGGGTGTAACATCATTGATGTTGTCTTCTATGGAGTGGTTATTAGCATCAAGAAATTCTTGATCACCATCTCCATATCCTCCTACATTGGAAACTGCTTCAATTGAGTTTTATGCCTCTTTGCTGAAATTTGTAGGCACCTAAGATGTATCAGCTGAAGAGTTTGCCATTGTTCTGATGATAGGATTTCCAACTGTAGGGTTTGTTACCACTGGAGCTGAAGCAGTTTTCTGACTTGGTCTGCTCAGCTCAAATCTTGGATCAGAATCTACTATTAATAACCTATCTGTAGATCTCGAAACATCTTTACAACTTTTGTTAAAACAGTTGATATTTAAATCAAGATCAAAAAGCCAATCAGGACTAAAACCTTTCATACTAGGATTGTGCTCATTGAAAGTCATATTGGCTGACTCCTCAACTACTCTAGTTCTAATATTGTATTCTCTATAAGCCTTATCTTGGGAATAGTATCCAATAGGATGTCCACCTAATTTCTCAGCAAATTTGGCTATCTGATCTTTAGTATTCAAGATGGTGCAAGGACATCCAAATGATCTGAGGAAAGCAATAAAAGACCTCCTTTTGTGCCACATCTCATAAAGAGTCTTACCAGGAGCATTACTACTAAAACTCTATTCAACATATAGCATGTGGCGTTGACTGCCTCTTCCTAGAAGGTGATGGACAGCTTAAATCAGATAATATGATTCTTCCAGATTCAATAAGTGTCCTCTTTCTACTCTCAGCAACATCATTTTGCTGAGGAGTCTTGGGAGCATTGTATACCTTTTCATCATAAAATGAATCAAGGATTTGGTTCTTGAATTCAGTTCCTTGATTACATCTTATAAGTTTGACCTTGTGATAACATTGATTCTTAATTTTTAGAATGAAGTTCTTCAAGATCTTAGGGGTCTCATTCTTGGTTCTAAAGAAGAAGACGCTAGTGTATCTTATGAAGTCATCCGTGATCACCAAACAATATGAGGTCCTTACTACACTCATTACACTAGTGGGGCCAAAGAGATCCATATGCAATAAGTGTAGGGGAGTAGTGATGGAGTTTCTTTCCTTTGGCTTGTCAGACACTTTATGTTGCTTCCCTTTCGTCACTTGTAAACTCTTTCTTTAGCATTCCAGTTACCAAATCATTCTTAATTAATTTATTCTTGTTTGTAAAGTTTACATGGCATATTCTTTTATGTTAGAGGAAAGACTCATCATTATTGGCTTTAAATAGAAAACAAGAAACTTCTCCAGATAGGGATGTTCCCATAAATCCATCTTGTACATGTTCCCTTTCATGGGGGCTTTGAGCAGTATATGCTCTTGAGGAATGACCACCCTGGGCTTGAGAACAATGCACTCATACTTAGTAAAGAGCATGTTATGTCTTTTGTCATAAAATAAGGATACACTTAAGAGATTGTACCCAAGCTCCTTAACATAGTTTACCGTTCCAATACTAAGATTACCATTTATGACTCTATCCCTTCTAGTGATGTAACCACCTGATTCTCCTCCAAAAGCAATTGGCCCTCCATCAATTCTTTCAAAGTTTTGAAGCAAAGAGCCATTGTCTATCATGTGCCTGGAACAGCCACTATCAATGATCCATACATTTCTTTTAGTCTTTAGTTGTTCCTACATAAAAAGAGATGTTTAGTTACATTTAGATACCCAGGCCTTCTTAGTCTTGGGCTTAACAAAATGAACTAAAGATAATTCAACAGTAATTGATCCTATACGCACGCACTAAGGATCATTTGCTATTGTTGATGAAGAACTTTCAGTCACATAGCCTTCCTTCATCTCCCACACTATCTTTGGAATACTAGACTTGGCCTTCAATACTTCAAAGGTTTTGATAACTTCAGAAGTTTTATAGACTGGACCTTCAGACGCTTTTGCATCCATTGCAGCAGACATCAGTACTTTGGAAGCATTCCTTTTTTCCGAGACCAAATTTTCTTTCGAAGGTAGTTTTTCACTTATCTTCTTCTTCACTTTGGAGCTTCTGAAAGGAAGTGATTTTCCTTCCAAAGATGTCTTCTTCTTCTTCTCCTTCTCAACAGTTTTCTTCTTGGTCATGTGGATGGTACCTTTAGGATTATGTTGGATCATATGATGCTGGTGCAACCAAAACAACACTTAGAGTATTTTAAAGCACAATTAAAGAAGTCTTTTAAAGCTAAAGCTACTCTTCCAAAGACAAGTTGAAGATCTTCCAAAGCTTATAGTACGAAGAACTTCCAAAGAAAAACTAGGTCTTCCGAGACTAAGTAGTTTTCCTTCCGAAGTATATGAAGAAATTCCGAAGACAAAACTAAATCTTTCGAGAGTAAGAAGTTCTTCTTCCAAAGTATTCACACTCAGAAGATCAAAGGCAATGTCTTCTGAAGAAGAAAGGCATGAAGACTTGTAGAAGACTCGAAAGAAGTTATTTCATCCATAGTATAAATGGCCTCGAAAGAACTTATTCTTCTAAAGCCATTTACATTCGAAAGAACCAACTATGAACCAGTGGATATAAGTATGGGTTGTCTGATATCTGCTGCAACCTCTGACAGACTGCATGGAGCTTTCCCACACCATGTAGCTGACCATACTTAAGTCCACTGTTCACCTTTATCAATTAGTTTAGTTGATGACAAAAGGTAAGTCATGGACCTGTCATGACTACCTAATCTAAAATAATATTTTATCTTAGATGCTTTACTTCTAGTAGTGAAGTATTTGCCTAGTTGTAAGTTCCCGCTGGTCATCCAAGTATAACCGGCTGTAGATAGTTGTATATATAGTTTCTCATTGTAACTCATCAAACCATGCTTGTAAGAGTCTTGTAATACTGAGTTGAGAAGAAATATATACAAGTATCTTGAAAACCATTGTTGTGTTCATTAACTTATTATATTATTGTCAACTTAGTTAAAGATTCTGATTCATCAACCGAGTGAGACTTAGTGAGTTTGTGCGATAAACTTGTGTTGAGAGACCAACACCGATCTTGCAATTGGCATCAAAGCTGCTTAGACACTTGATTATGAGATATAACCATGTCACACCCCGACCGACGGCAGAATCATCGGGGCGGACGAATGGGAGACGATTGCTCATAGCACATGGAATTAATTAAGTTGAAATAATATTAAATGCCATTATTAATTAAACTTTACAAGACCAATAAGTAATTACAAAACAATCAAGATGCAACAAATAACACAAGACTTTCTTTTAATCTAGGTCCAAGTCCTATGTGAGCACCAGAAGATCTTCAAGTAGGAACCTGAAACATGTTAAAAATAAAAGGGTCAACTATAAAGTTGGTGAGTTCCCATGGTTTAAACACACGCATAAATATATATATGAAAAGGTTTAAAAGTAGCAATTCATGTCGATGGTTACGAGTTAGCAAGCTTATAGAACACATACAGTTACAACCAAACCTCAACTTGATTACAAGTATATAAGATTGGCTAAGTGTACTTGGTTCCCATGATGAACAAGCATACGTCATCAGGAGTCGGAAATACATCGACTTTAGCATCAAATAGGCTTGTCAGGCCCAAAGATCTAAGACTTCGCCAAGCTAGGAATAGTTAATGATTGTAAACAAAATATGTATCTCATATAAGACTTACAATAACACAAATAACCATGACAAAAAGGTAAAGATGAATTGCATGTGCATTTACAAGTATCAAGATGTTTACAAGTGTAAGTTTATAAAGTTAACATGTTTCACCCTAAAAGGTGTGAAATAAAGTAAAAAGGGGCATGGAGAACTCACATGGAAAACTCACAAGTATAGTGATGGTTGTAGAGTACATAAGAAAGCTTGGATGTCAAGAGTCAAAGGTGATGCCCTAAATGATAAAAAACAATAACTTGAGGTTGGAATTCATTACAAGAAGTTAGGACCCTTAGGAATGCCAATAAGCGAAAGGTAGATTGATAAACGATTATTGTACCAATTTTAGATTCTGGACAGAATGTTTGGTATGTGTTTGAACAGTTTTTTAAAATAGCAAATGGTTTCATAAAATTATAAAAATTTACATTTAACTAGTTCAAAGTCTCCCGGACAACTTTCATTCAGAAACATTTCTATAAAAAGATCCGTAAGTAGGTCAAACAAGTAGCACAAGACAGAAGGTGCTGAAATGCGCACTTATCTTGTGAAGGCTATTGTTGAGTCGTCCGATTGAGTTTGAAGACATATAAACTGTCATTTAAAGGGTAATGCAATGAAATTAATATTGGAGTCTGAGTTTGTTCAAATTTAGTTTGTTATGATCAAATTATGATTGGTTGAAGTCAGATTATATTCTGCCAGAATTGTAGTAAGGCACTTATGTGCACTTTTAAAATCGTTAGAGCATGAAACGGGTTAGAACAAATTTATTATATTGATATATGATATATTAGACTTCATATTAGTTATATCAAAAATATTCCAAGACTTCAACATAGCCATCACTTAGGGAAATAATCTTGTGGAATAGCCGAATGCGGCGGCATAGCCGTCCATATGCAAACGGGATTCTTTGTTTACATTAGTATGTTGTTAGCTTGATTTAAGAATTTTAGTGATTGTTATAATATTAGTGAACATTAGAAGGTCAATGATCAAATGAGAATGATAAAAAAAGAGATTTGGTAGAAGAAAGAATAAAAGTAAGAACATGAGAACAATTTGATGTTTGGATGATTAAAAGAATATAGAAATACTTAATATAAATCAATATAAAATTACCTTATTCTTAGAAACTTCTTGAAATTACTTGTAAAAGAAAATTCTTGAATTTGATCAAAACCAAAGAATGGAAGAAAGGTTGTTAGAGAGATTTTTAGAGAATGGGCAAATATAAAGTGAGGCCTAAACCTTGCTTTTATAGTTGAGGTTAGGAGGAGGTTATGAATGGTGTTAATGATGAGTTATAAGTCTTTTAAAAGAGGGTTATGATTAGAATTTAAAATAAATATAAAATTAAATAATAAAATGTAACAACCCTAAAATTTTTAATTATGGTATTATGTCAATATATATATAAATTTACATATACATTTACATGCATGAATATATATAGAATGTACGTATGCATGTTTCCATGCATGCATATATATAGAAAACTATTTACGTGTGCATGCTTGTGTATATATATATGAGAGTTTAGTATGCATGTTTACATGCATGTATATGAATTAAAAAGGCATGCTTCTGCATATACTATTGTACATATATAAAAATATTCTACACGTATGTATATATATATATACACTTATGATTATCTATATTACTATATATATGTGTATATAGGCAAGCATGGGTGCACGCTTGCTAAAATTACGTATGCATGTATAAATAAACATCCATAAATAAATCCATATATATATTTACAAATTAAATAGATCAAAACCAAAACAAACGCAACCAAACTCTCGGATAACATAGACACCAAACTAAACCTTAAACGTGGTTATTAACAAACTAATCAATCAAAACACCTAGTCACGAAGACCCTCGGTTGAATGACCACCTACTCATGTGAACACCATCATTGCAAAAGTGAAGGTGGCAACCCTAAGGCAACCATCGGCCAACCTTCATGCATGCATCATAAGCTACTTAAGCAACCCTTTTTGCTTGACACCTTAATCATCCTAGCCACCTCACTACACCATCTAGCCGCCACCTTGCACTTTATGATTTAAGAATGGGACACTTCATTAGTCTATACATGCTTACTCACCCAAGCTATCATGAACATGCCATTAATGGCAACCGACCCCTTTGCATCATAAGAAGTTCTTGGACTCAATCCTTGCAAACACAAACACATCACAAACCAACACCCACTTCCAACTTCCTTGCACCCCTCGGTTTATAAGCTACAACCATCGAGCAACCCGCAACCATCACCACCTTTAACCATCTTCAAGGTTCTTATCTCTCGGCTCCTACTCAAACCACAAACACTACCATCACCAACACCACCATCACCCATAACCACATACCATCACCACCATCACCTTCCCGTAGCACAACAACACCACCATCACCTCCCGCGACCCGACAATATCTTCCACCACCTTGCTTTCTACCTCTCGGTTTTATAAAGCCAAACAAGCAACCAAGTTAGCCATCTTTTCAAGTCATGAATCATCTCATCATCATCAGCCTTCCTCATCTCATTTGTACAAGGTTAAGATCTTTCTAAAAGTATTTTAATAAAAATCTTAATAAACACATAAAAATTGTTTTGGTACATGTATATGTACCAAAACTAACCTTAATAAATCTTGAAACCTTAATATCTATCAAGAATCAGTAATAAAATCAGAAAACTTGATAAAAGATGTATTTTTGAATTTATGAGAATTTAATTTTGAAATATTAAAGAAATTAAGTAAAAATACTAAATAAGTTGAGAATGTGGGAATAAACATTGAAAATCTTTAGAAAATATTAACTTATTATTCTGAGAATTTTTAGTAAAAATATTGTTAGTAAAATAATTTATACAAATTATTTAAAAATAGAGAAAATACTTAAAAATACAAATAATTCAATAAAATTCTTATAAATTCACAGAATGATCCTTTTGAAGTATAAAGGTCTCTGGAATTATTTGAGAATTTATTTCCATATTATAATTAAGATACGAATTTTTATGTTTTCTATAGTAGAAAAATCTAAATAAATAATTACAGTGTATAATAAATTCTGAAAAAATTATGGATGAAATTATAAACCCACTCCTGCAGATTTACTAAATCTTATAATTTTTGGAGTTACATAACTAATTTTTCGAAATATTGAGATTATTGTAAAATTTAGAGAAACTTATTTGCTACGAGTTAGACTTTGATAAATTTATATCATGTTCTATTTTGTATAGGAAACTTTCTGTAAAATTTTAAGAATTTATAAACTACAGAAACATTTTTAATAAATTTTGGGAAAATTATATAAATTACTGAAAATAATCTGTTAGAATTAGATTTTATAAAATTTATGGATGTTAAAAACTGTTGAAATAATATTCTGTAAATTGTGGATAATTTTCGAATAACAGTAGCTATTTTTGGAGATTTTTGGGAACTTTAGAACTAATATAAAAAATTATATATAGTGAAATAAAAGTGGAGAATTTTATAGTAATGCTAGCTGATCATTTTACAGCTAAAATCAAAAAGTTGTTATATCTGAGGTTCTAAAAATTTTAAAAAAATTTTGTCTAACTTATAAATTATTTTATAGGTTACCATTTGGAGACACAGTGAGACTCATTGCCCCATTTTGACCTTTTAGTATTTGTAAAGTTTTTGGAGGAAGAAGCATATTGGTTATGTTGATGCATTATTTTTGAAAATATTTTTGAGACTTACTGTCATTTGTGATACAACCATTAATTCGAATGAGGAACCGTCTGATAATATTAGTCGCGCTACTTAGGAGAATATTTGCACCAACAGGATGAGTGTTGTGATGCTATTTTCCTGCACCTAACCGAATGAGGGTTGAGATGTAATATTATCTGATTTTGTGAATTATTTTGTGGCAGTATGATTATGTGTGTGAACAGGTTTGGTTGTAATTGGTGCATCAATAAAATATTTTGTCTGAAAATAAACCTATGATCTCATCAACTTTATGTTGACTGTTTGAGTAGGTCTTTTTTCAGGAAATGATGCCTAACACGTTTGACTATAGTTTTGATGTCCATAATGGCTTGGGTGAAATGGTTGGAAAAGTTTGTTTGACCATAACTGTCAACATTGTTGACTACAGCGTGTATGTGGACGCGCATTTTCATCGCCTCTGAAGACATGCTATAGTTTAATAATGTTGTAGAAAGATTATATCAAATTTTGAAAACCTATGTTATATGATGTAATCTCGGCAATTCTGAATAAATGTATGTCCTATTTTATGATTATATGTGTGTATGCTTATTGTATTTACTACACTCTAAACGATGCACTCTGATCAAACGAGTCACACCTGAACAGCATTTCACGCTTCCGTCGGGATGTGACAGGTTGGTATCAGAGCCATTGGTTATAGAGAATTAGGTAAAATAAAAATACCTAGACTATAACCATAAGCTCAATTAATGGAAAATATTGGTATACTTATGTGATATAATTATGATGTGAAATTCTATGATTTCATGATTTTATGCTTAATAGTTACAATAATATGTGACTAACCATTTTCTGAAATATTATAAAGAAATTTGTGCAGTTATGAATTCAGATAGTTACCACAACGAGACCGATCCTTCCGAATGTCCAGACCATAGCAACTCTAAGGAAATAACACCTGAACCAGAACCCCAACAAGCTATGGAAATCCCTCAACTGGAAAAAGAATCAAAATTTTATGTTTGACGTGCCCCGGTACATGTTGGAGGATATACAATTAAGACCCCTAGGAAAAAGATACAACGTGGGAACAGGTTTATGACTAAGCAAGCTGAGGACATAGAAATGCAATATTCTAATTCTTCTGAAAGTAAGGATAAGGTAACTAAAAGACAAGAGTTGAATCAAGTGAAAACAGCTCTGCAAACTCTTAGAAAACTTAAGAAAATACAGCTAGGAATTTGAAAAATTCAGAAGGACATGAAGAAACTCAAAACACCCAAGAAGAATATCTTCACAAGAATATGGAAGTGGATTCCCAGGAACTAGAAAACTATAGTTTAACTTATCAATAAGGACCCAAATAATATATGTACTTTTGTGTTGAAGTATTTTTTAATATATGCAAAATGATTTTGTGTTAGAATATTTATTTATGATACTGATGTTATAAATTCACTATAGTGAATTATGCCGCCAAAAAGAAACACTCAGCCAGTCCGAAGAACAGCTCGAGTGGGACGACCCAGAACCCGACTTGGGGAAGAAACACCTGTGAACACTAACACAAATGAGAATGACAGGATTTCTCAAATAGTAGCCCAATAAATAGAAGCTACTCTATCTACCCTGATAACACAACTCCAACAAAATCTAAATTTTGGAACCACCTCACACCCACCAGAAAAGCCTGAAAATATTAACAGAAATGGGCGACAGGAAGAAGAAATCCTGAATGGAGTCTCAAAAGGATGTTCTTACAAGACCTTTATGTCCTGCAGACCCCGAGAATTCGATGGAAGAGGAGGAGCTGTGCAAGCCTTAAGATGGCTAGATGAAATAGAATGAGTTTTGGAAATCAGTAATTGTGCTGAAAATTTCAAGACACTGTTTGCCTCGTATTCTCTAAAAGGAGAGGCACAATCCTGGTGGAAAATGGAGGTATACACTAGAGGTAGGAATGTCATGAATAAAATAAGTTGGGAGGTATTTAGAAAGCTAGTAATAGAAAAATACTGCCCTTATAATGAAATAGAAAAACTAGATGCTGAATTCTTAGCACTAGAAATGAAAGGAGCTGCACACCGGGAATATACTGACAGATATAATGAATTGTCCAGGTTAGTACCACATCTGATAACCCCGGAATCAAAAAGGATAGGGAGGTATATTTGGGGACTAGTACCACAAATAAGAGGATTAGTAAAATCTGCAAGAACCAAAACCTTCCAAGAAGCAGTAATCCTGTTAGAAAGTTTGACAGATAAGATGATCAGAAATGGATCATTAAGCCATCCATAGGTAGGGGAGAAAAGAAAATGGAATGAAAACCACTCAGGAAGAAGATATGGAGAAAACCTTCGGAAGAGAATAACCCGACCTCCACCAAGAAATTTCCTAGGAACAGCCCAGGGAAAGAGGATGGACAAACAACCACAGTGTAATACCTGCCAAAGGAATCATACAGGGAACTGTATGACAGTGGTTTGTTACAACTGCAAAAAGAAAGGGCACATCTCTCGAGACTTCAAAAACCCTACCAACCCTAAAACAGTCTGCTTTCTGTGTGGAAGTGAAATCATTTTCGTAATGAGTGTCCATAACAAAATGGCAAGGCTCCAGTTAACCAGAACAACCCCCGTGGAAGAGCTTTTGTGATACAAGCTGATGAAGCTTACCATGAACCGGAAGTGGTAACGGGTACATTCTTTATCAATAACCAGTACGCAAAAGTATTATTTGATACAGGAGCAACTCGTAGTTTTGTTTCAAACATCTTTAGACCATCACTGTGACATCCGTCACTTCAAGGTCCATCATTTAATGTGAAATTTCATTAACTATCCTCAGAGCATTCATTTTTCATACTCATGGGTTATCCGTGAGGACATCGTGTTTGATTAGCTCCATTTTAGTGGTTTTATCAATATTTGCACCATATCATCCAAAATGCTCACGAATATCACAACCGACACCACTAATTATATTATGTTATATAATATAAACAACATTAAACACATCCTTGTAATTATATAACGCGCGTGTTTACATCGTTTCAACCGAAATGAGTTTAGGGACTCGGGGGCTAAGTGCAGGGACTAAACTTGACATTTGCCAAACTAGGTTGGGTATAAATACTCCCTTACACCAGCCTAGCCTTCACATCCCCTTCTTCTTCTCCCTGCTCTTCTTCTCCTTCATCGCTCTTCTTCACCTTGGCACCAAACCGCCCCGTTTTCGTCTCGTTTTCATCGGTTGAACCTCGACTACAGCCTAGACAACCCGTTTCTAGCAGGTAGAACACCTTGGTTGTCTCGTTTCTTGCTCGATTTAGCTTCTGCGTTTTCTAGGGTTTCGGGTGTTCGGGTTCATCCGAGCACATGAGGTCGTGTGGGTTTGTATGTTGCGTTCCAGTGTGTGTTTCTTGTCTAGACATGTTAGAAGTATGTTTCTGGAAGTTTTGTGGTGTAAAACGAGTGCTTGGAGCAGCTGGACGCTGCTCTGTACTTCAGCAGTCGCGACCTGCTGTACAGGGCGACTGGGTCTGTCATGCGACTGAGCCGTTCGACTGGGTGAGTCATACGACTGAGTCCATGCGTCTGAGTCTATCGTACGACTGAGCTGTACGACTAGGTGAGTCGTACGACTGAGTCATGCGACTGAGTGTTGTGTGCGATTGAATCAATTCGGATGATTGTGTGCGACTGTGTGTATCGTGCGACTGTGTGTATCGCACGACTGAAGATCCAGTCATACGAACGAAGACTCAATCATACGAATGAAGCTGATTCGTATGACTGAGGGCTAAATCGTATGAATGGAAGGTTGAGTCATGCGATTGAGTGCTGTGTGGTACGACTGAGTGCCTAGTCGCACGAATAAAGGCTCAATCGTGCGAATGTAGCTGATTCGCACGACTGAGAATAAATTCGTGCGAATGGAGTGTCCAGTCATGCATCAGGTCTTGTCGTGCGGATGGTGTCATTGTGTGTGAAGTTTTCCTGTGTGTTGTGTGTGTTGCGTGCAAGTGTTACCCACGACCGAACCGAAACTGCCCGAACCTATTGAACATCATCTTATACCTTATGCTCATTACTAATGCTTGTCAGTAACTGCCAATAGGTATTGACTGTTCATAGCATTCTACACTTGGGATACATTCATCATTCGTGTTTATCATCTATTCAGTTAGTTTCGTGGCCCCTTTTTACGCTTATATAACTTTTAAACATTTTCAAACTTGGGGGGGAAAAGAATGCACACTTACTTAACACATTTTCAAGCACCTTCCCTGGTGGAAGTCTGCTGCAACTCTTATGGTTAACTCATCTTGCTTATCTTGTTGAATGTTAATACATCAATGCTAAGGGAAATCAGATGTCAAGTAACTGGCTTAGGTATCGTTCTAGGTATATCGTGGATGTGGTGGGAACGCTACGGGGAACCCTATATATACGCTTTACCGGTATACTAAGAATGCGCTTAAACTGGGCTACGTGATGATCTGATTTACTAAGGCATGGATTGTTGGAATGTGATTCTATGCTAAGTTGCTACTATGTGTTATTACTTGATGCTATGTGTTGGGTGATGTTACTTGTGAATGCTATTGACCATGGATGCTCTCGGTGGTGTGGTTCTTCTTTGTGGGTCTACTTTGTGGTTCTTCTTTGCCAAGCATCCATTACAACCATTAATCCCGGTAATGGGACCTAAGGATTGGTTTGGTTATAACCTATACGTATGCGCTTTGTGGATCTTGCTACGTTATTGCCCTTCAATACAACCATTAGTTCCGGTAATGGGACCTAAGGATTGGTTTGGTTTTAAAACTAAATGTATGCGCTTTGTGGATCTTGCTACATCATAACCCCTCAATACAACCATTAGTTCCGGTAATGGGACCTAAGGATTGGTTTGGTTGTAACCTATACGTATGCGCTTTGTGGATCTTACTACGTCATATAAACTAAACTTATGCGCTTTGTGGATCATGCTATGTCATTTTAAACATGTTAAACAATGGAAAATCTTTCAATACAACCCTTAATTCCGGAAACAGGACCTAAGGATTGGTTTGGTTGTAACCTATACGTATGCGCTTTGTGGATCTTGCTACGTCATATAAACTAAACGTATGCGCTTTGTGGATCATGCTACGTCATTTTAAACATGTTAAACAATGAAAAATCTTTCAATACAACCCTTAATTCCAGAAACGGGACCTAAGGATTGGTTTGGTTGTAAACTAAACGTATGCGCTTTGTGGATCTTGCTACGTCATTTTTAAACTATTTACACCTTGGAAATGTTTTCTTTACAGCCATCAGTTCCCATGAGGAACCGTTGAATAGGCTTGGCTGTAACAATTTATAACTGGTAAACCGCCTACATATAAGTGTAGTTGTGGTAGCTCTTATTAAACATACAAGTTGTTTTCATCTTATCATCTTTTAATACTTAAAACCTGCGAAGCTCACGAACAGTTATGTTTACCGTTTTGAGCATTTCTTTTCAGGTGATCAAGGTAATTGAAGTACTAGGAGTGCTGCCTTTTAGTAGAGAGCCTAGGAAGCATATTTTTGAGACTAAACATAGTTAATGGACAATTCTTTTGTACATTGTTGCAGTCCACTTAACAAACAACATTCTTTTGAACACATGTTCCCGGGTTGTGGGAAACTAAACAATGTAATCTGTATGTTTATATGATCATTTGATATTATGCTTATGACTATGCTGTCGTGAATTGACTGAACATGACACAAGTCTCCATTTGTGTACGGGTGTCGTCATGGCACGCTTGTCATCATATCTATATTGCATCTCTATTGTTAACCATGTGTTATGACGATGCCGTCTAGCTCGCATCCCCATGTTTCTGCTATAAGCGGGGGTGTGACAGACTGGTATTAGAGCCATTGGTTATAGAGAATTAGGCAATACACTTGACCTAGACTATAACCTATGAACCTTCATGTAGAATGCATGCTAGGACTGGCTTGCAGTTAATATTACATGTGTGTTCCTCTATACTTGTTACTTGACTCTACACATGATTCTATACATACATGCTTGTTATCTGATCATCCTGAGGAAGTCACTACTACTCTTAGTCTTTCTTCATGGGATACCATTATACTAGAATCTTACATTGTATGTGCACATCATATCATTAGGTTTGGATACCTAAACAGAAGGGAACCTCGGTGATCACGCGTAGCATCGATCTCGGATACTGAGTCCGACCCTTAACATGGTTATGCCTGAAATCCTGAAAGTATGAAGGATAGGCAATTATCAGTAGACTTATTGTGCTTATGTGCTTGGAGTTTACTTGTTACTACATATTACTATTGGAATACTAATGGCTCACGGACATGGGGACATTACCCGATCCTTGCTTGATGAGTGTTGACAATACTATGATGTTAACTTGGGGTAACTGGTGCTAGGGTGACCATGCAAGGCAAATTACCATTACGGGTGCACACGTAATTGCAATTTGCACTGCATGAGAAGTCTGACAAATCTTACCGTGAGGTAACGATCATGAGTATTACAAGTTCTCTATTCTATACCCTAGGGTGTGCTAGGATCATAATTCTAGTAAGACCTCGTTAAGGGTAACAAACATTACTAATACTTGCTAATACTTAAGTCCTGTCCAACTTAGAGCCTTCATGGTATTCCCAATCATGACATTGATTCTATCTTTCGCTAAACATTCCTCCACTTAGCATTTCAGTAACTAAGGAACTGATTGAATGCTTAGGATAAAAGTTGACTTCGAGAAATGTAGAGGAGTGATGATACTCTCTACACATACAATATGTTATTCATCTGCATTATGCTAAGGAAAATTAGGATGTCATGTAACCGGTTTAAGCGTCATTCAAGGTATATCGTGGATGCGGTGGGAACTCTGTGGGGGACCCTATATATAAGCATCACCGGTATACTAAGAATGTGCTTAAACTAGGCTACGTGACGATCTTGATGGACCAAGGCATGTGTTATTGGAATCATACGTGTATCCTAAGGTGACTAAGGTTTACATGTTTACTATAGTTTACATGTTTACACCTTTCTATGATTAGAGGATGCCACCTAGAAGAGTCACACGTAGTACCAATCAAGGTGAGACCCCCAAGGCAGAGGTATGGGTAGACCACCAAGAACAGGCGGTGTTCCAGCTGACAACAATCAGGGAACTGACAACCCTGACATAGCTGCCATGATTGCTCAGCAGCTAGCCGCACTGATTCCAACTATTGTGACTCAAGTGAGCGACACTCTTCTGAATCATCATCTCCACGGAGATCATGATACTAATGATCAGCATAACCAAGGAACAGGGGATGATACTGGGATTGGCGGAACGACTGGTACTGACACTGGGGTTGATAATACCAGACGGGGATGTTCTTATAAAGAATTTCGGGCCTACAAACCCCGAGAATTTGATGGGAGAGGTGGGGCGATAGCCCTGACTAGATGGCTTGAAAAGATTGAGGCAGTTATTGACATCAGTGAATGCCTCGACAGCCAAAGAATCAAGTATGTTACATGCTCACTGCAGGGCCGAGCATTAACCTGGTGGAACACCCAGGTTCAAGCTAGAGGAAGAGAGTCTGCGATGCAGATGACTTGGGATGAATTTAAAGCCCAGATTACTGAGGAGTATTGCCCTCTTAACGAGATGCAGAAACTTGAGAAGGAATTCTGGAACCATGCTATGGTTGGAGCTGGGCACGCAGCTTACACCGACCGTTTTCATGAGTTAGCAAGATTGGTTCCACATCTGGTAACACCGGAATCAAAGAGGATTGAGAGGTATATTTGGAGACTCGCACCTCAAATCCGAGCATTGGTAACAGCAGCTGCTCCCCCTACGATTCAAAGCGCAATTCTAAATGCTGGCGCTCTAACTGATGAGATGGTAAGAACAGGGATGTTGGGTAAGGGAGCAGAGAAAAGAAAGGAGGCTGGGGAAACGAGCCGGCCTAACGTCGGAAGGTTCGATAAGAAGGCCAAGACAACCCGAAACTTTGTGGCTGTGACTCAAGAAAAGAAAGGATATACTGGGCCGCACCTGAAATGTAACAGGTGCACTCTTCATCATCCCCCAGCAACGCCGTGCCGGATGTGTGCGAACTGTAGGCGCCCAGGGAACTTAGCGAAGGATTGTAGAACTACTCCGAATTTGGTAGCACCCATAAACGCGGTTAACCCCGCTGGGAATGCCATGGCTTGTTATGAGTATGGAGGTCTTGGTCACTACCGGAACATGTGCCCCAGACTGAATAGGGCACCGGGTCAACAAGGGAATAACCAGCAGCAAGTCATGGCCATAGCTGGTAATCCGGATCATGGGAATCAAGGAAATGCTGCCAGAGGACGTGCGTTTGTCATCAGAGGAAATGACGCTCGTCAGGACCCGAATGTTGTTACGGGTACGTACTTGCTCAATCATCACTTCGCATCCATACTATTTGATACTGGGGCAGACAATAGCTTCATATCTTCTGATTTTGCCCTCATGCTTGCCTTGAACCCTAGTAGACTAGAAACTAGTTTCTCCGTAGAAATGGCCAACGGTAGAGTTGTACAAGCAGATGAGATTATTAGACAGTGCTCCATGATATTGGACAACCATGCCTTCGACATAGACTTAATACCTTTTGAGTTGGGGAGCTTCGATGTGATTATGGGAATGGATTGGTTGTCGAAACACGGAGCCGAGATTGTTTGTCGGGAGAAAGTAGTACGAATCCCCATGTCAAACGGGGAGGTACTCAATATTCAAGGAGAACGACCAGCAAGAATCCTGAAGCTTATTACTTGCATGAAGACGCGACGATGTTTACGGAAGCAGTGTTATGCATTTCTGGCACATGTAGTGGAAAACAAAGAAGAAGGCAACAAGTTGGAAGATGTTCCTGTAGTATGAGATTTTCCGGGAGTATTCCCCGATGACTTATCGGGTTTACCTCTTCCACGACAGGTGGAATTTCGTATAGAGTTGGTTCCTGGAGCTACGCCGGTAGCAAAAGCACCATACCGGTTAGCGCCATCCGAGATGCAAGAATTATCTAGCCAATTACAAGAGCTATTGGAGAAGGGTTTTATTCAGCCGAGTCATTCACCGTGGGGAGCACCGGTCTTATTTGTCAAAAAGAAAGACGGGTCGTTCCGCATGTGTATCGATTATCGCGAGTTGAACAAGCTGACTGTGAAGAATCGATGTCCTCTTCCTAGAATTGATGACTTATTTGATCAGCTGCAAGGAGCCTCTTATTTCTCCAAGATTGATCTACGTTCTGGATATCATCAATTGAGAGTTTTCGAGGGTGATATACCGAAAACAGCATTTAGGACTCGTTATGGTCATTATGAGTTCTTAGTCATGCCGTTCGGACTGACTAACGCACCGGCTGTATTCATGGATCTGATGAATCGGGTGTGTAAACCATACTTGGATAATTTCGTGATCGTATTCATTGACGATATACTTATCTATTCACGATCAAAAGAAGACCACGAGAAACATCTTCAGGTTATACTGAGTTTGTTACAAGAAGAGAAAATTTTCGCTAAACTCTCGAAGTGCGAGTTTTGGCTTCGAGAAGTGACGTTTTTGGGGCATGTGGTTAACGAGAATGGGATTCATGTATATCCCGGCAAAATTGAAGCAGTGAAGAAATGGGATACAGCCCAGACACCTTCAGAGATACGGCAATTCTTAGGATTGGCTGGATACTATCGTCGCTTCATTGCGAATTTCTCAAAGATTGCCCAACCGTTAACATTGTTGACTCAGAAAGTCAAGAAGTTTGATTGGGGGAAAGCACAAGAACAAGCATTTCAAACGTTAAAAGAGAAGTTTTGCAACGCACCTATATTGTCCCTTCCAGACAGAACTGATGATTTTGTGGTGTACTGCGATGCTTCACATCAAGGATTGGGATGTGTGCTAATGTAGAAAGACAAGGTGATTGCCTATGCCTCGTGACAACTGAAGGTGCATGAGAAGAATTATACGACTCATGACCTGGAGTTGGGCGCGGTAGTATTTGCACTCAAGATATGGAGGCACTATCTGTATGGAACCAAATGCATCATCTACACAGACCACAAGAGCCTTCAACACATCCTAAATCAGAAAGAACTCAACATGCGACAACGACGTTGGGTAGAGCTACTTAGTGACTACGATTGTGAAATCCGGTATCATCCGGGGAAAGCAAATGTGGTGGCTGACGCCCTAAGTCGTAAGGAGTGCGTGAAACCACTTCGTGCTCGAGCCAACGGATTGACTATTCAAACGAACTTGAAAGTTCAAATCCAACTTGCACAAAGGGAAGCATTGAAAGAAGAAAACCTTACGGGAGAATAATTCCGAGGGTTAGACAAACAGATGATTTGCAAGGATGATGGCATACAGTACTTCATGGTTCGCATATGGGTACCCAAATGGGGAGACGTTCGTACCCTGATCATGGAGGAAGCGTACAAGACACGATATTCTGTTCATCCTGGTGCAGACAAGATGTATCACGATCTTAAGGATCTATACTGGTGGCCAGGCATGAAGAGAGACATTGCTATGTATGTAAGCCAATGCTTGACGTGCTCGAAAGTTAAGGCTGAACATCAAAAACCATCGGGATTATTACAACAACCTGAAATTCCTGAGTGGAAATGGGAGAACATAACTATGGATTTCATTACCAAACTCCCTAGAACAAGTAGCGGGCACGACTCGATATGGGTCGTAGTGGATCGGATGACGAAGTCCGCTTATTTCTTACCGATCCGGGAGGATTACAAGATGGAAAGGTTGGCGAGGTTGTACATTAAAGAGGTCGTGACACGGCATGGTGTGCCGGTGTCAGTCATATCCGACCGTGACAGCCGATTCACTTCACGATTTTGGTAAACACTACAAAAAGCGATGGGCATTCGATTAGATATGAGTACCGCCTATCACCCACAAACAGATCGCCAAAGTGAACGAACCATACAAACGTTGGAAGACATGCTCAGAGCTTGTGTAATCGATTTTGGTGGTAGCTGGGACACTCATTTACCATTGATTGAGTTCTCCTACAACAACAGCTACTATACAAGCATTGGATGCGCTCCATTTGAGGCATTGTATGGGAGGAAATGTAGATCCCCAGTTTGTTGGGCTGAAGTTGGTGAGAGCTAGCTTACGGGCCCAGAGATCATTCAAGAGACAACTGACAAAATTTTCCAAATCAAAGACAGACTAAAAGCTGCAAGAGATCGCCAAAAGAGCTATGCTGACAACCGTCGGAAGCCTCTAGAATTCAATGTTGGAGATCACGTTTTACTCAAAGTCTCTACCTGGAAAGGGATTGTACAATTTGGAAAGAAAGGGAAGTTAGCCCCTCGATACGTAGGACCATTTGAGATTACAGAAAGAATCGGTCCGGTGGCTTACCGATTGAGGTTGCCACAAGAACTCAGCGGTGTACATGATACTTTTCACGTGTCAAACCTCAAGAAGTGTTTGGCAGACGAGTCCTTACACGTACCAATTGAGGAAAATCAAGATCGACGAAAAGCTTCATTTTATTAAGGAACCTATGGAGATCATGGATCGAAATGTCAAACGCTTAAGGCGCAGCAAGATACCGATCGTTCGCATGAGATGGAACTCCAAACGAGGACCAGAATTCACGTGGGAACGGGAAGATCAGATGAAGCTTAAGTATCCACATCTATTTGAGGATGACGCTCTTGGACCTAGCACCAGTTGAATTTCGGGACGAAATTCTCTCAACTGGGGGATACTGTGACATCCGTCACTTCAAGGTCTGTCATTTAACTTGAAATTTCATTAACTATCCTCAGAGCATTCATTTTTCATACTCATGGGTTATCCGTGAGGACATCATGTTTGATTAGCTCCGTTTTAGTGGTGTTATAAATATTTGCACCATATCATCCAAAATGCTCACGAATATCACAACTGACACCACTAATTATATTATGGTATATAATATAAACAACATTAAACACATCCTTGTAATTATATAAGGCGCGTGTTTACATCGTTTCAACCGAAATGAGTTTAGGGACTCGGGGGCTAAGTGCAGGGACTAAACTTGACATTTGCCAAACTAGGCTGGGTATAAATACTCCCCCACACCAGCCTAGCCTTCACATCCTCTTCTTCTTCTCCCTGCTCTTCTTCTCCTTCATCGCTCTTCTTCACCTTGGCACCAAACCGCCCCGTTTTCATCTCGTTTTCGTCGGTTGAACCTCGACTACAGCCTAGACAACCCGTTTCTAGCAGGTAGAACACCTTGGTTGTCTCGTTTGTTGCTCGATTTAGCTTCTGCGTTTTCTAGGGTTTCGGGTGTTCGGGTTCATCCGAGCATATGAGGTCGTGTGGGTTTGTGTGTTGCGTTCCAGTGTGTGTTTCTTGTCTAGACATGTTAGAAGTATGTTTCTGGAAGTTTTTGTGGTGTAAAACGAGTGCTCGGAGCAGCTGGACGCTGCTCTGCACTTCAGCAGTCGCGACCTGCTGTACAGGGCGACTGGGTCTGTCATGCGACTGAGCCGTGCGACTGGGTGAGTCGTACGACTGAGTCCATGCGTCTGAGTCTATCGTACGACTGAGCTATACGACTGGGTGAGTCATACGACTGAGTCATGTGACTGAGTGTTGTGTGCGATTGAATCAATTCGGATGATTGTGTGCGACTGTGTGTATCGCACGACTGAAGATCCAGTCGTACGAATGAAGACTCAGTCATACGAATGAAGCTGATTCGTACGACTGAGGGCTGAATCGTACGAATGGAAGGCTGAGTCGTGCGATTGAGTGTTGTGCGGTACGACTGAGTGCCTAGTCGCACGAATAAAGGCTCAATCGTGCGAATGAAGCTTATTCGCACGACTGAGAATTAATTCGTGCGAATGGAGTGTCCAGTCGTGAGTCTGGTCTTGTCGTGCGGATGGTGTCATTGTGTGTGAAGTTTTCCTGTGTGTTGTGTGTGTTGCGTGCAAGTGTTACCCACGACCGAACCGAAACTGCCCGAACCTATTGAACATCATCTTATACCTTATGCTCATTACTAATGCTTGTCAGTAACTGCCAATAGGTGTTGACTGTTCATAGCATTCTACACTTGGGATACATTCATCATTCGTGTTTATCATCTATTTAGTGAGTTTCGTGGCCCCTTTTTACGCTTATATAACTTTTAAACATTTTCAAACTTGGGGGGAAAAGAATGCTCGCTTACTTAACACATTTTCAAGCACCTTCCCTGGTGGAAGTCTGCTGCAACTCTTATGGTTAACTCATCTTGCTTATCTTGTTGAATGTTAATACATCAATGCTAAGGGAAATCAGATGTCAAGTAACTGGCTTAGGTATCGTTCTAGGTATATCGTGGATGTGGTGGGAACGCTGCGGGGAACCCTATATATAAGCTTCACCGGCATACTAAGAATGCGCTTAAACTGGGTTATGTGATGATCTGATTTACTAAGGCATGGATTGTTGGAATGTGATTCTATGTTAAGTTGCTACTATGTGTTATTACTTGATGCTATATGTTGGGTGATGTTACTTGTGAATGCTATTGACCTTGGATGCTCTCGACGGTGTGGTTCTTCTTTGTGGGTCTACTTTGTGGTTCTTCTTTGTGGGTCTACTTTGTGGTTCTTCTTTGCCGAGCATCCATTACAACCATTAATCCCGGTAATGGGACCTAAGGATTGGTTTGGTTGTAACCTATACGTATGCGCTTTGTGGATCTTGCTACATTATTGCCCTCCAATACAACAACTAGTTCCGGTAATGGGACCTAAGGATTGGTTTGGTTGTAAAACTAAATGTATGCGCTTTGTGGATCTTGCTACATCATTACCCCTCAATACAACCATTAGCTCCGGTAATGGGACCTAAGGATTGGTTTGGTTGTAACCTATACGTATGCGCTTTGTGGATCTTGCTACGTTATATAAACTAAACGTATGCGCTTTGTGGATCATGCTATGTCATTTTAAACATGTTAAACAATGGAAAATATTTCAATACAACCCTTAATTCCGGAAACAGGACCTAAGGATTGGTTTGGTTGTAACCTATACGTATGCGCTTTGCGGATCTTGCTACGTCATATAAACTAAACGTATGCGCTTTGTGGATCATGCTACGTCATTTTAAACATGTTAAACAATGGAAAATCTTTCAATACAACCCTTAACTCCAGAAACGGTACCTAAGGATGGGTTTGGTTGTAAACTAAACGTATGCGCTTTGTGGATCTTGCTACGTCATTTTTAAACTATTTACACCTTGGAAATGTTTTCTTTACAGCCATCAATTCCCGTGAGGAACCGATGAATAGGCTTGGCTGTAACAATTTATAACTGGTAAAACCGCCTACACGTAAGTGTAGTTGTGGTAGCTCTTATTAAACATACAAGTTGTTTTCATCTTATCATCTTTTAATACTTAAAACCTGCGAAGCTCACCAACAATTATGTTGACCGTTTTGAGCATTTCTTTTCAGGTGATCAAGGTAATTGAAGTATTAGGAGTGCTGCCTTTTAGTGGAGACCCTAGGAAGCATATTTTTGAGACTGAACATAGTTAATGGACAATTCTTTTGTACATTGTTGCAGTCCACTTAACAAATAACATTCTTTTGAACACATGTTCCCGGGTTGTGGGAAACTAAACGATGCAATCTATATGTTTATGTGATCATTTGATATTATGCTTATGACTATGCTGTCGTGAATTGACTGAACATGACACAAGTCTCCATTTGTGTACGGGTGTCGTCATGGCACGCTTGTCAACATATCTATATTGCATCTCTATTGTTAACCATGTGTTATGACGATCCCGTCTAGCTCACATCCCCGTGTTTCCGCTATCAGCGGGGGTGTGACAATCACTTAGTTTAATATCTAAGAAATTAAGTGATAACTACGTAATAGAATTAGCTGATGGTAAAATAGTAGAAGCTGATGAAATCATTCCTAACTGCATTTTGAATTTAGATGGATATTATTTCGATATAAATCTCATTCCTATTGAATTAGGAGGATTTGATGTTGTAGTAGGAATGGATTGGTTGAGTAAGAATCATGCTAAAATCATTTGTGATAAGAAAATGATAAAAATTCCTTTGATTAAGGAAGACAAAACTCTCTGTATATACGGTGATAGACCAAATGATAATGTGAAATTAATTTCCTGTGAAAAAGCACGAAAATGCTTAAATAAGAAATGTTTAGCTTTCTTAGCTCACATAGTTGATGCAAAACATGATAAGGGAAATTTGGAAAGTGTTCCTGTTATAAATGAATACCCAAATGTTTTTCCTGATGAATTACCTGGATTACCACCCCCTCGTCAAGTAAAGTTTAAAATAGAGTTAATACCAGGAACAGACCCTATTGCTAAAGCACCCTATCGTTTAGCACCAACTGAAATGATAGAACTCATGACTCAATTACAAAAAATATTAGATAAAGGATTTATACGTCCTAGTGTATCGCCTTGAGGAGCACCAGTTCTCTTTGTTAAAAAGAAAGATGGAACTTTTAGGATGTGTATTGATTATAGGGAACTCAGTAAAGTTACTATAAAGAATAGATATCCTCTCCCTAGGATTGATGATTTATTTGATCAGTTACAAGGATCTAGTTATTTTTCTAAAATAGATATAAGATCTAGATATCATCAATTAAGAATACAGGATGATGATGTTTCTAAAACTGCATTTAGAACTACGTACGGGCACTATGAATTTCTTGTAATGCCTTTTGGGTTAACGAATGCTCCAGCAGTGTTTATGGATTTAATGAATAGAGTGTGTAAACCTTATTTAGATAAATTCTTTATAGTCTTCATAGATGACATTCTGGTTTATTCTAAGAATAAGGAAGACCACGAACAACACCTGAGGTTGACTTTGGAATTGCTACAAAAGGAAAAATTGTATGCAAAATTCTCAAAATGTGAATTTTGGAAAAGAGAAGTACAATTCCTAGGACACATAGTTAACCAAAATGGAATACAGGTTGATCCAGCAAAGATTGAGGCAGTTAAGAAATGGGAAGTTCCAAAAACCCCAACCGAAATACGAAAATTCTTAGGTTTAGCAAGATATTACAGATGATTTATAGAAAATTTGTCAAGAATAGCTCAACCATTGACAGAATTGACCCAAAAAGATAGAAAGTATATATGGGAAGAAAAAAAAATGAAGCTTTTGAACTCCTCAAAAGCAAGTTATGTAGTGCACCCATATTAGCTTTACTAGAAGGGACAGATAATTTTATAGTATACTGTGATGCATCACGTCAAGGTTTTGGATGTGTTTTAATGCAAAAAGGCAAGGTAATTGCATATGCATCTAGATAACTTAGAGGTAATGAGAAGAATTATACCACCCATGATCTGCAATTAGGAGCTGTAGTATTTGCACTAAAAATTTGGAGACATTATCTGTATGGGACTAAGTGTACAATATATACGGATCATAAAAGTCTACAACACATCTTTGATCAAAAGATGTTAAATATGAGGCAGAGAAGATGGGTAGAATTACTAAGTGATAACGACTGTGAAATCAAGTATCATCCCGGTAAAGCAAATGTAGTTGCTGATGCTCTAAGTAGGAAAGAAAGAACTAAGCCATTATGGGTACATGCTATGAGAATGGAACTATGTTCAGACCTGTTAAATCAAATTCGGAAAGCTCAACAAAAAGATGTGTTAAAACTAAAAGGACAATTAAAAGACATAAAAGAAGAAGCAGATGGAATTCGGAGATTTAAAGGAAGAATTTGGATACCTGACAATAGCATGATTAGAACAATTGTTCTGCAAGAAGCTCATAAGTCAAGATATTCTATGCATCCATGGAATAACAAAATGTACGAGGATTTGAAAAGCCAATATTGGTGGCCAGGCATGAAAGGATCAGTCGGAGAGTTTGTGGAACAATGTGATGTCTGTTCAAGGATAAAAGCTGAATATCAAAAACCTTCAGGATACCTGCAGCAACCAGCGATTCCAGAATGGAAATGGGATCAAACTACAATGGACTTCATAACTAAGTTACCAAGAACCAGAAATGGATACGACACAATTTGGATTATAGTGGATAGACTATCTAAGTCAGCTCATTTCTTACCTATACGAGAAGATGATAAGATTGAGAGATTAGCAAGAATTTACATAAAAGAAATTGTGTCCAGACATGGTATACCTGTATCCATTATATCAGATAGAGATAGTAGATTTACTTCCAGGTTCTGGCAGACTTTAAAAAAAGCCTTGGGAACCCATGTAAATTTAAGTACAGCCTATGATCCATAGACTGATGGACAGAGTGAAAGAACAATACAAACCCTAGAATATATGTTAAGAGCTTGTGTTATAGATTTCTGTAGAAATTGAGATAGTCACCTACCATTAATAGAATTTTCATACAATAACAGTTATCACTCTAGCATTGCGTTAGCTCCATTTGAAGCTTTATACGGAAGAAAGTGTAGATCACCCTTGTGTTGGAATGAAATAGGTGATAGACAACTCACAGGTCCTGAACTAATCCAAGAAACCACGGACAAGATCACTGATATTAAAAACAGACTGAAAGCAGCTCGTGATCGATAGAAGAGTTATGCAGACAAACAAAGGAAACCATTGGAATTTCAAATTGGAGACAGGGTTTATCTAAAGATATCTCCCTCGAATGGAATCTTTCGGTTTGGAAAATCCAGTAAGCTAAACCCTAGGTATATTGGTCCGTTTAAAATCATTGATAGAATTGGTCCTATGGCATATAAGTTGGAATTACCTCAAGAATTAAGTGAAGTACATAACACTTTTCATATGTCCAACCTCAAGAAATGTCTAACCAATGAAACCTTAGAGGTACCAATTCAAGAGGTCAAAATAGATAAGAAACTTCATTTTGTGGAAGAACCAGTAGCCATTGTAGACAAGGAGATAAAGAAGTTAAGAAGAAATAGAATTCCCATAGTGAAAGTTAAATGGAATGCAAAGAGAGGACCAAAATACACATGGGAAAGAGAAGATGAGATCAAGAAGAAATACCCCCACTTATTCAGAGGTAATAATCAGTTAAGTTTTTCTAAAAATTAAGAAGTCACACTTTAAGGAATTTCTGGACGAAATTCTATTAACAGGGGGAGAATGTAACAACCCTAAAATATTTAATTATGGTATTATGTAAAAATATATAAAAATTTACGTATACATGTTACATGCATGAATATATATAGAATGTACATATGCATGTTTGCATGCACGCATATATATAGAGAACTATTTACGTGTGCATGCTTGTGTATATATATGAGAGTTTAGTATGCATGTTTACATGCATGTATATGAATTAAGAAGGCATGCTTCTGCATATACTATTGTACATATATAAAAATATTCTACATGTATGTATATATATATATATATACACTTATCATTATCTATATTACTATATATATGTGTATTATAGGCAAGCATGGGTGCATGCTTGCTAAAATTACGTATGCATGTATAAATAAACATCCATAAATACATCCATATATATATTTACAAATTAAATAGATCAAAACCAAAACAAATGCAACCAAACTCTCGGATAACATAGACACCAAACTAAACCTTAAACTTGGTTATTAACAAACTAATCAATCAAAACACCTAGCCACGAAGACCCTCGGTTGAATGACCACCTACTCATGTGAACACCATCATTGCAAAAGTGAAGGTGGCAACCCCTAAGGCAACCATCGGCCAACCTTCATGCACGTATCATAAGCTACTTAACACTAAGACCCCTTTTTGCTAGACACCTTAATCATCCTAGCCACCTCACTACACCATCTAGCCACCACCTTGCACTTTATGATTTAAGAATGGGACACTTCATTAGTCTATACATGCTTACTCACCCAAGCTATCATGAACATGCCATTAATGGCAACCGACCCCTTTGCATCATAAGAAGTTCTCGGAATCAATCCTTGTAAACACAAACACAACACAAACCAACACCCACTTCCAACTTCCTTGCACCCCTCGGTTTATAAGCTACAACCATCGAGCAACCCGCAACCATCACCACACTTAACCATCTTCAAGGTTCTTATCTCTCGGCTCCTACTCAAACCACAAACACTACCATCACCAATACCACCATCACCCGTAACCACATACCATCACCACCATCACCTTCCCGTAGCACAACAACACCATCACCTCCCGCGATCCGACAATACCTTCCACCACCTTGCTCTTTACCTCTCGGTTTTACAAAGCCAAACAAACAACCAAGTTAGCCATCTTTTCAAGTCGTGAATCATCTCATCATCATCAGCCTTCCTCGTCTCATTTGTACAAGGTTAAGATCTTTCTAAAAGTATTTTAATACAAAACTTACATATGTGTTATAAACACATATAAATTGTTTTGGTACATGTATATGTACCAAAACTGACCTTAATAAATCTTGAAACCTTAATATCTATCAAGAATCAGTAATAAAATCAGAAAACTTGATAAAAGATGTATTTTTGAATTTATGAGAATCTAATCTTGAAATATTAAAGAAATTAAGTAAAAATACTAAATAAATTGCGATTGTGGGAATAAACATTGGAAGACTTTAGAAAATATTAACTTATTATTTTGAGAATTTTTAGTAAAAATATAGTTAGTAAAATAATTTATACAAATTATTTAAAAATAGAGAAAATGTTTAAAAATACAAATAATTCAAGAAAATTCTGATAAATTCATAGAATGATCCTTTTGAAGTATAAAGGTCTCTAGAATTATTTCATAATTTATTTCCTTATTATAATTGAGATATGAATTTTTATGTGTTCTGCAGTAGAATAATAGAAATAAATATTTAATTATATAATAAATTCTTAGAAAATCATGGATGAAATTTTAAATCTGAATATGTAGAATATATACATTTCATAATTTTTGGAATTATATAACTAATTTTCTGAAATATTGAGATTTTGTAAAATTTACAAAAACTGATCTGCTACGAGTTAGACTTTGATAAATTTATACGATATTTTATTTTATATAGAAAACTTTCTATAAAATTTTAGGAATTAATGGACTACAGAAGATATTTTTAATAAATTTTGGGAATATTATAGAAATTACAGAAAACAATCTGTTGGGAATTAGATGTTATAAAATTTATGGGATGTTACAAACTGTCGAAATAATAATTAGATGTTATAAAATTTATGGGATGTTACAAACTGTCGAAATAATATTCTGTAAATTTGTTATAATTTTTGAATAACAGTAGCTATTTTTAGCAATTTTTGGGAACTTTAGAATTAATATAACAAATTATATGCACTGAAATAAAAGTGGAGAATTTTATAGTAATGCTAGCTGATCATTTTACAGCTAAAACTCAAAATGTTGTTATATATGAGGTTCTAAAAATTTTAAAGAAATTTTATCTAACTTATAAATTATTTTATATGTTACCATTTGGAGACACAGTGAGACTCATAGCCCCATTTTGACCTTTTGGTATTTGTAAAGTTTTTGGGGGAAAAAGCATACTGGTTATGTTGATGCATTATTTTTGAAAATATTTTTGAGACTTACTGTCATTTGTAATACAACCATTAATTCGAATGAGGAACCCTCTGATAATATTAGTAGCGCTACTTAGGAGAATATTCACACCAACAGGATGAGTGTTGTGATACTATTTTCCTGCACCTAACCGAATGAGGGTTGAGATGTAATATTATCTGATTTTGTGAATTATTTCGTGGAAGTATGATTATGTGTGTGAACATGTTTGGTTGTACTTGGTGCATCAACAAAATATTTTTTCAGGAAATAAACCTATGATCTCACCAACTTTATGATGACTGTTTGAGTATGTCTTTTTTCAGAAAATGATGCCTAACACGTTTGACTTTAGTTTTCATGTCCATAATGGCTGGGGTGAAATAGTTGAAAAAGTTTGTTTGACCATAACTGTCAACATTGTTGACTACAGCGTGTATGTGGACGCGCACTTTTATCGCCTCTGAAGACATGCTATAGTTTAATAATGTTGTAGAAAGATTATATCAAATTTCAAAAACCTATGTTATATGATGTAATCTCTGCAATTATGAATAAATGCATGTCCTATTTTATGATTATATGTGTGTATGCTTATGTATTTACTACACTCTAAACAATGCACTCTGATCAAACGAGTCACACCCGAACAGCATTTCACGCTTCCGCCGGGATGTGACATAAAATAATAATTACAATTTAAATTTTAAATTTATGAAGACTCTAATTTTAACAACTTATTTTTTTAATAAAATCTTTATAGACTTTATAAAATCAAATTGAATAATCAATCAAATTATCTATTTGTTAATCTTTATAACTTTTATAAAACTTGTAAACTTTATAATTCGATTATTTATTTAAAATTCATAATTACTAATAAAACTTTATAAGTTTATTAAAATTCATTTTATAACTTTATAGGTTTTAATAAAGTCTTTTCCATTTAGTTATTTTTTGTAACATGATTAATAAACTTTATAATTTTATAAAAAGAATTATTTATAAATCAACGAGTTATTATAAGTTGTTTAAATAATAAGTTGAATAAATCAATTCACGATATTGTTTAAACTAAACGCCTAATCTATATAATTTATTAATATAAATAAAATAGATTAAATAAAGAAATTCATATCATATGAAAGTTCGATTTTAGTTCAGGTTCGGGTTTATAACTTGAAAGTGGCGGATGTTACAAACCATCCCAAATCACCCACGTTCTTCATACTTACTCACTTCACTCAAATGGCTCTCAACCAGAACTTTTCTGAGACTGAGATGGGAACCATGACCAAGTCCCCTATTAGCACTCTTGATAACTTTCAAGCCTAGTGTCAACGTAGTGAAGGCTTCATCAAGTATCAAGACAGCCAAATATGGAGATCAGTCACTCATGGTCCTTACAATCCAAAAGTGGAGTCTTTGACTGGTAATGGTGCTGTGATTGAGAAAACTATTGAAGACTACTTTGATGAAGACTTCAAGAAGATGGACAACAACTACAAAGCCATGACTGTGTTGCTTACAGCCATACCAAACTCCATTATGGTAGGTTTTCAGCAATGCAAGTCAGCCAAAGAATTATTTGATGCTTTGACATTGATGTACTTTGGTTCCACTGAATCCAAAGAGTCCAAGAAAGAGGTACTGGAGCAAAAGTTTGAAAACTTCACATACATTTTTATTGAGACCTTGAGCCAATAATACTTCAAAAGATTGAAAACTTCATATACAATGGGAGTGGTTCTTGACAAAAGAGACATAGTGAGAAAATTCATGAGTGCACTTCCTCATGAGTGGACCTTTTAATGTGTCTCAGTCAAAATAACTAAGAATCTTAACACTCTCACCATGACTGAACTATATGGAATCCTTAATGGATACCATATGGAGATGGAAACTTAGAAGGACCATTAGATGAACATAAGCTCAAACTTTCATGTCAGTAATGCTCTACATGATACTAAAGGTTCAAGAACTCCCCAGCCCCAGATGTACCTGAACTACCCCAACAACCATCATCCTTTTCTGGACCGTACATCATATTTCTTGAGACACCCAGCTCTCAACAGGCTCTACAAAATCCTTGTTAGGAAAGTTGTGCCTTTGTTTCAGGAAATAAGCACTCTGGAGACTTTCAATTCTATTTTGATGATCTCAAGTGTTTTAGCCTAGATGATGTGGAATACATGGACATTGTCCTACAGATGGCTCTTGTAACCTACAGAGCAAACAAGTTCTTCAAGAGAAATGGAAGGTAATTCCCTCATAACCTAACCAATAGTAAATTTGAGATTGACATGTCAAAGGCCAAGTGTTACAACTACAATCAATTTGATCACTTTGCAAGGGAATGTAAAGCTCCTGGATCTAATCCTGGAATAACTCAAGGCTCCCAACATCCTACTACCCTAAAAGCTGCTTACAAACCAACTAAACAAAAAACTGCAGCTGTTGCTCAAGAAGTTGATTGGAGCTTTATGGTGCAAGATGTCATTCCTATTCCAGTTCTCATGGCTGGAACTAAAGACACCAAAGTATATGAACATCTTTGTACCCCAACCTGTATTGCTAAGGTTAAACTATATCAGGACTATAACATGAAAATTAAATCTGACATTAAGTCCTTAAACATATTAAAATCTGACTTTATGATAGCAGAATCTGAATACAAACTCAAAATTAAAGAGTTAGAAAATTGTATCTTCTTTAAGACATGACCAGTCAAACTACAAGGCTCAAATAAAATATTTTAATATCCAAGTTTACTGAGGCTCAAGCCTAGCTAGTAATAGCTGAGGTTAAAGCAAAGAAGTATTCTATTCAAGAGCATAACTTCAACAGCATCATTGCATCATCCTCCCACTCAAAGGTGTGTTATCAAAACAAAGTGGGTTGGGAACCAATAAAATTGCTCCACCATACTCTTATATATGTTTTAGACAACCAAGATGTGATACTGATGGGCAAGAGGTTCCAACTTCTGACCTACTACCCAATGAGTTGAAGAATGATACATTAATGGTGACCACCATAGTGAAGGATAAGTTAGAAAACCTCATCCACACCGTTAATGATCAACCCCTAACCAGCAATGATAGAAAGAACAAAATCAAGGCAGCAAGAAAAACTACCAACAAGTTGGCTGAGTCTAAGTTGAAAATAGACCCAAAGCAAAAGGGTGTATTCGTCTCAGTAGGATTCCAAAGGTTTGGAAACTCTGATTCAGAAAACATGTGTAGTACCAGTATTCCTATCCAGTTGAAGAATCAAAAGTTAAAGGGGAAGGCTATTAAAGATGAAAAGAAGTGAAAGAAACAAAAACCCTTATGCCCCCATCAATGTTAACATTGAATTCAAAATCTATGGTCTGCATAACCATATGGCTAAAGATTATTACTACAATCCAGCAAACACACATTATGCAAACAATGTTAAGAAAGAAGGAGTCAAGGAACGTTTCATATTTGGACCTTACCATATGATCGAAGTGTTAAGGAAAGGAAAGCTTGTTTCCGAAGAAACTTATTCTTCCGAAAGGAAAATAGCTTTGGGAGACAAGCCCAAGAACAAAAAAGATAAAAAGAATCCATTGAAACCTTTCGAGAAGAAGACTACCTCGGAAGAAAAGGTGATGATATCTTCTTTCAGGAATAAAGAAGCCTCGAAAGCAAGTCATGTTGCTCAAGCCTCCACTGGCTCATCTACATTGATCAACCATAGGATGGAATGGAAGATTAGACAAGATGTTGCAACCCAAACGTCTTCCCAAATCATAGTTGAACGCCCATGCATACATTTTGGTTCCATTATGTTATCTATATTGGAAGAGCCCAAGACCAACAAGGATTGGGTTTGCAATAGTAACTGATCATTTCACCATATGTGAATGGAAATTCACATGATAAGATATGATATATATGGATTTGGATAGTGGATGCTCCAGGCACATGATAGGGAACAAATCTCTCCTATAATAGTTTGAACATTTTGATGGAGGTCCTCTTCTGTTTGGAGGTGAAGCTGGAGGATACATTTCTGGTAGAGGTAGTGTATCCAATTGTAAGTTAAAAGCTGATAAAGTAAAGTTTTTCATATAGCTTGAACACAATCTCTTAAGTGTATCTTAGTTCTATGATCAAAAGAATCAAATGCTTTTTACTGAACATATGTGCATCATCCTCAAACCTGGGATGATAATTCCTTAGGAATTGGTGCTTCTTAGATCTCCCAAGAGAGGGGATATTTACAAGCTACATATGAACTATGCTTCCCCACTGGGAGAAGTATCATGCTTTCTTTCCAAAGCTAATGGTGATGAGTCAACTCTTTGGCATAAATAATGTGCCGTGTTAATTTCAAAACCATGAACAAACTAGTTAAAAATAACTTGGTATATGATGTGCCTAAAAAGGAATTTTTCTATAAAGATAACTGTGTTGTCTGTCTGAAAGGGAAGAGACATAAGGTATCTCACAAATCCAAAGAAGTTAACTCTATCACCACTCCAATACACTTATTGCACATGGATTTATTTAGTCCCACAAGTATAATGAGTATTGGAAGGAAATCATATTGCCTTGTGATAGTTGATGATTTTGCAAGATTTACATGGGTATTCTTTTTAAGAACTAAGTATGAAACTGCTAAAACGTTAAAATATTTTATTCTTAAAATTGAAAATCAAATTAATCACAAGGTAAAAACAATTAGAAGCGAGTAGGAGACTGAGTTTAAGAATCAAGTTCTTGACTCATTCTGTAACTCAAAAGGGATTAACAAATAATATAGTGCTCCTCGAACTCCTCAACAAAATGGTGTTGCTGAGAGGAGGAACATGACACTTATTGAGGTTGCAAAAACCATGTTAGTTAATTCAAAGCCGCCTTTAATTTTTTGGACAGAGGCAGTCAGCACTGCAAAATTTGTGCAGAATAGGGGTCTTATTGTTAAGCCCCATGGAAAAACCCCTTATGAGCTATGGAACAAGAGGCCACCGTTCATTGGCTTTTTAAGGTCCTTTGAAGCGGGTGAACCATACTTAACACAAAGGACAATTTAGCGAAATTTGATGAAAAGTCGGATGATGCTATCTTTGTTAGGTATTCCTCAAATTCTGTATAGCTTATAGAGTGTATATATCAAAAATCAATAATTTGAGGAATCATCTAATATTGTTGTAAATGAGCATACTCCTTGTTTTAAAGGAAATGGTCCTGACCATATCTTTGATTTAGAGTTGTTTTCAAAGTATTCTAAACCATCTTATGAGAATGTTTCAGCTAGAATGGGAACTCAAAGTGACTCCTATGATGGTCAACTATTTGAGTTACGCAGACCTATTCCAATTTCTCCAAGAAGTCATGAAGATCAAGCCCCCACTATTAGAAGTCCTAAAAGTGTGAACATCTTAGGAAACAGTGGAGCTTCAACAAGTTGTCAGCAAACTGATCCTCAAAACTCATCAGCTAACAAGTCCAACACACAACACCAAACTGATAAAAACAGTGATTTGGATGAACAATAAACTGGTGTAAGGCCCCTTTACCGGGCACCTCACAGTTGGTCTACCATCGCACATAAAACGTATATTTACAAACATTTTAAATAGTCATTTCAGCGGAAGCATTCAAAAGAGATATCTCATTTCACCATAAAAGCTTTTCGCAAAGCGATACATCATTAGTCAATTACAAAATATTCATAAACAGTGACTTTTAGTGATGAGAGGATTCCTTAAGTAATCCCGTTTATTTGAATCCTCAACAAACACCACTTTGTTTTCTAAATACATTCAGCATTATATATTATAAAAATATTAACAAAGGAATGCCATCCCAAAAGAGCTGAGTAGCCGCCTCGTGCCATCCTCAGCAACACTACCTGTCAACTGGGAACACAAAAAAAGTCAGCGTTGCTGAGTGAGTTCTAGTTTTGTAATAAAACATACCTTTCTTCTTTTAAAACCGTTCTTACATGAATGCGATCACACAACATACGTACACGTAGATAATATTATAATTATTTTCATCATTCATTCATTAGCTTACATTTGTGTACCGTTCATTGTTATCGTTCATGTTCGTTCGTGAACTCCTTCTTTCATTCATGCATTTCTTCCTTCATTCATACATTTATTACATTCATTCGTACATTCGTTACATTCATTCATACATTCAATACGTTCATTCGTACGTTCATGACATTCGTTTGTACATTCATTACTTTCGGTGACGTGTACAATACCCTGCACATCATGCATTACTGCTGGTGCTAGATCTGTGGTAATCAACCACGAACGTTGTGCACTAATGCGGATCCAGTCACCTAGGGTAGGTACATGCACCACTTATCTTTCCACTTTCATTCTGGATCAATGCCATATGCTATACCCCGAACATTGTGCACTACTGCGGGTGCTGGACCTGTGATGATCAATCACGAACGTTGTGCACTACTGCTGATCCAGTCACCTAGGGCAAGCGGCAAGGATCCCATATAAATGGTCAATCACAAAGACTGACCCCAATGTGCATACTTCGTGGTAGCTAACCCGCACACCATTGAGCTAACACCTGCCAGGGGCGTGCACCTCCATACATTTGCTTGCAAGTCTTTCTTACATTCGTTCGTTCATTCATTTATGCATGCATTCATTTATCATGTTCCTCTTTCATTATCTTTCACTTTACGTTTCTTATTACTTTCATTTCATTCATTAATCATACACGTAAAGTCAAGGAAAGATAAACACGTATCGAAAACAAGGAACATCGATATTTACAAATCATCAGTCATTAACATCATATAGGGCCACCTCATTCTTTTCATACATACATCATACATATACTTACAATACTATCTCTTTCCTCGTACACAACAGCCCTATTTGGGCGATTGGGCATACTTCAGTCGCATGACCTCCATACGACTGGACCATGCGATTGGGAAACTATGCAAAAGAGCATACAATCGTGCGAATGGAACTCCTATCGTGCGAATGAATATTATACGAATGGGCTTCTATGCGACTAACCCTCAGTCGTGCGACTGAACAACTATGCGACTAAACCTATGCGACTAAACTCCCAGTCGCATGACCTGTCGTGCGATTGAGCCCCAGTCGTACGACTGAACCTCAGTCATTCGATTGAACATCAGTCGTTCCTTAGTCGTGCGATTGGCCCTTCAGTCGCCTAGCCCTAACTGGGCAGCGACTGGAGTTCATCCCGAACCGCAGCCACGACTTTCGGCCTTCAAACTCTTCCAGACGTCGTTTAAGCCCAAATTAACCCTCCTAAACCTTAGGGAATCATACTATGACCACATTCAAGCACATCCCCGCCCAAAATCGCACTCTTAACGCACCATACACATACACCTTCAAACATACACGGGTTAAACACCTAAAACCCGAAAATAGTTTCAGATGTGTTCCAGCCCAAAAAATCGGTTGAAAACAAGTAAATGAGGGGTCCTAGAACTCGCCTTAGTAGCCTCCTCAGTTAGAGCTTCGATTTGACCCGCTACACGTTGATTTTGGCTCACGAACCCGCTTGAACCAAGCTTTCTTCTCCTCTTTTCCTGTTTCTCTTCTTTCTCTCTGGTTTTGCAAGTGTGGGGAGAGGGTAAGGGCTGCCCTCCTCATTAAATACTACTATCCAGTCGCCCGAGCTCTCCATGGGATTGGACCTTCAGTCGTCCAAGCTCCATGCGATTGAACACTCCAATCGTACGATTGAGCTCCAGTCGTGCGCTTGATCTTCAATCGCATGACTATCATGCGATTGGATGCTCCAGTCGCATGACACTCCATATCGAAATTTTCGGGTGTTACAAGTCCACCCCCTTTAAACGGGTTTCGTCCCCGAAACCTGTTGTTCCTTAAACCTTTGTGGGCAATACTGTCCCATCCCTTTTCCAGTCTATAACTTGGAATTCTATCGCTCCACACCGTTTGTCAACATTTGACTTCTGGTCTATCTTGGACTATCGCCATTGGCAACCCATGCATACTGATCAATGTTCATTTGACCAGCACCTGCAACTTCAAACATGCCATGTAGAGTGCGGTTACTACAATTAAAAGAAACATCACCATATTCGAGCAAAGGCTCGGCATCATAATCATTGAGCTTCAGAGCATCACTGAGAACCCTCAGCTTTAGTGCTTGAAGAACAAGGCCTTCAACTTGCGTAAAGTTGCACCTTACCCAGGCCCTTGTTTGATGTTCTTTATGTATGAATAATGACCCTCTTGCAAACCAAACAACTGATGAGAAAGGCTTTCATTAATCATGCTATGTGTTGTTCCAAATATAACTACACCGAGATCGTTTTTTTTTCTCGGGTTCCTTGCAGGTACACTGCGATTGAAAGGCAAATCGGCTTCTTTGGTGGCCCCAAACCAAATTTATCTTTTTCTTTTGCTTCCGACCTCCCATTCTACTTGTTTGCTACAATGTCGAAACTACGCGTACGTTGTCGTTCGATGAACTAATCACAGGCTGAAACTGTTCCTCAGACAACGGGTGACACAGCCTTCTCAACTGCATCACGTAATCCTCTAGGGCATCAGGTAACCTAGTGAATCCATTAATAGCAATCTCTACATCGAATGGCTCATCGATGTTCCTTCCCTTAACATGGAACTTACAATCGGAAGCAGTGGGAACGAACTACTACTAGCATCGCATTCGAGGCATAAGGGCATACACTTAAATTATCACAACATACCTGACGTCAAGTCAAAGTCCGCTCCAGTCTTCACCTTCTGTCCTCCTTTCTCGCACCGGAGCTTCCTGCCCTTGACTTCCTACAATCCCTGCTCAGATGTCCCGTCTTACCACAGCTGTAGCACTTAGCCACGCGGCATTCCCTTGCCTTATGGCCTTCCTTCCCACACTGAAAACAAACGTTCAGTCCCCATTTGCACTCCCTTTCGTGACCTCTACCACACTTCTTACATTCCTCACCCTTTCTTGTTATTCTCTCGTGATTATCGATCCGCATCATCTTAACTTTGACCACTATTCCACCATCAATATCTCGCCTTCCTTTCCCCTTCTTAACATAGGCTCGCTCCTCCGCTCCACCCGTTATCGCCATCGCCTCCCGCTCGTCGTACAACCTTCCCGCTAGATCTACCGCCGACCTAAATGTGCTTGGTCGGGCAGCGTTCATATGCCTACGGATATCCGCCAGCAAGCCCTGCATGTACCTCTCGATCTTCCGCGAAAGAGGTGTCACTTGATCCGACACTAGCAGTGCCATCTCGTTGAATTTGGTGGTGTACTGCTGATGTATCATCGTCCCCGCTTTCAACTGCAGGAACTCCTTTTCAACCTTATCAATCTCATGGTGAGGACAGAACTCCTCAATCACCAGCCTTTTCAACTCTTAACCATCTCATCCTTTTGATAGCCCGACTTCCCTCCACTCGGACTATGTTGTTCCACCAACACAAAGCTAAGTCCACGAAAGAGTGAACGACAAACTTCACTTTCTGATCTTCCCGACACCCGCTGATATTCAGCACGGCTTCCATTTCCCTCACTCATCCGTGAGTAGCAACAGCAGTGCCATTACCCTCAAAAGTTAGGGGCTTGCATCGTTGAATGTCCCGTAGTTATAGCCTCGTGCCGCCTCCGACGCAGGCTCCTCCTCCTCTTCTACCTCTTCGTCATTGAAGAAAACCCTTCCAATCTCGGGCTGTCTTCTTTCACCCAAAGGTCTACCCCTTTCCTGTCTCTCCCCATCTCTAATAACCCTTATCACCTCGGTCACTACAGACGGTAGGATCGTCTGCATGGTCTGGTGCACTTCTTTCGCAACCGCCTCTGAGTTTACTCTCGGAATCGTCGTGACCCGATTCCCATAAACAGTTACCGAACTGATGTCGGGCGCCATCCCTAATCATCTTCTCGCGACACGCTATATTTGCTTCGAAGTCCACCAACCCATCCATTCCAAGAACAAAATTTAAATCACTTAAGGTTATCACAAGTTGTCTAACCGGGTATCCATGACCTTCTAACTCCACCTTACGGTCTCCTATCATCTCAGAGGTCCTGATGGACTTACCTTGACGGTTTCTACATCGAAGGGCTTATCAATACTCCCACTCCTAATGGGCAACTTAGTACAGAAAAATAACAGAAACAAAACTCTTTCTAGCTCCGGAATCAAACAACACAGAAGACAGAGTTTTGATTACTAGATGCATACCTGTCACGCTATCGGGGCCCATCCTAGCCTGTTCCGGCATTATTGTGAAGGCCCTGCGCCCTCTGCCCTTGGTTTCTTGCAATCCCTGCTTATGTGACCCTTTCCTCCGCAGTTATAACACCGTACCACCCCATACTCTCTGGCTACGTGACCGTGCCTCCCACATCGAAAACAGATATTGGTCCCCAATCTACATTCCCCGGGGTGTTAGCGTCCACATATGGAGCAGAGGTTTGGTCTCCACACACCTTCTCCAATGTGCTCTTTGGCACACTTACCACACTTCCTCGTCCCCGTACCGGATGAAGCTGCACACCGGTCCTCCGTCCTGGCAATCTTTTTGTTTGGAGTGGCCCTACCACGTCCGAACCGCTTTCCATTCTAGTATGTCGCCGCTACCCTTCGTGCTTCCTTCAATAGCCATCGTCTCCTTTACCGCCCTAATTACCTCAGTCACCATAGATGGCAGAATCACCTGCATGACCTGTTGGACTCCCTCAACAACAGCCTCTTTCATGGCGATCCTCAAACTAGCACCATCATCGCCGCCTTCCAGGTGAGGGGCTTCAGCCTCTTCAAGTGCCATTTCAGCCGCTCTAGACATGCTCCTCGTGACATGCGGTTCAGCACCACGTCCACCACAGCCCCTGTTTTGGCAAAACCTTAGGAGTTCTGCCGCAAGCCATCCTCTATCACACACTGAAAGATTCAAACACCAACGCGGTCATTCTAGGGAATAACTCAGTTTATGTCAAGTATAGTAGGTCCCTAATTACAGTGGCCAGTTGTGATTAGCCACTTACTTTACTCTTCGTACCCCGAGCATTACCTGTCCTGACTACATTAGCATCTAAATCTAACAGTAACACATAAACCACATAACATGCGCACATAATTCTAGTTAACATTAGGAAAATACCTGATGGCACGCAGCTACTCAGACTGGCATTCCTTCCCTTTCTATCCCATTTTTAGTTTAAGTTAAGGTTTATTTTAAAATTTTACCCATTTCACTTAAACTTTGGCTCTGATACCAACTTGTAAGGCCCCTTTACCGGGCACCTCACAGTTGGTCTACCATCGCACATAAAACGTATATTTACAAACATTTTAAATAGTCATTTCAGCGGAAGCATTCAAAAGAGATATCTCATTTCACCATAAAGCTTTTCGCAAAGCGATACATCATTAGTCAATTACAAAATATTCATAAACAGCGACTTTTAGTGGTGAGAGGATTCCTTAAGTAATCCCGTTTATTTGAATCCTCAACAAACACCACTTTGTTTTCTAAATACATTTAGAATTATATATTATAAAAATATTAACAAAGGAATGCCATCCCAAAAGAGCTGAGTAGCCGTCTCATGCCATCCTCAGCAACACTACCTGTCAACTGGGAACACATAAAAAGTCAGCGTTGCTGAGTGAGTTCTAGTTTTGTAATAAAACATACCTTTCTTCTTTTAAAACCATTCATACATGCATGTGATCACACAACATACGTACACGTAGATAATATTATTATTATTTTCATCATTCATTCATTAGCTTACATTCGTGTACCTTTCATCGTTATCGTTCATGTTCGTTTGTGAACTCCTTCTTTCGTTCATGCATTTCTTCCTTGATTCATACATTTATTACATTCATTCGCACGTTCGTTACATTCATTCATACATTCAATATGTTCATTCGTACGTTCATTACATTCGTTCGTACATTCATTACTTTCGGTGACATGTACAATACCCTGAACATCATGCATTACTGCTGGTGCTAGATGTGTGGTAATCAACCACGAACGTTGTGCACTAATGCGGATCCAGTCACCTAGGGTAGGTACATGCACCACTTATCTTTCCACTTTCATTCCGGATCAATGCCATATGCTATACCCCTAACATTATGCACTACTGCGGGTGCTGGACCTGTGATGATCAATCACGAACGTTGTGCAAGCGGCAAGGATCCCATATAAATGGTCAATCACAAAGACTGACCCTAATGTGCATACTTCGGGGTAGCTAACCCGCACACCGTTAAGCTAACACCTTCCAGGGGTGTGCACCTCCATACATTTGCTTGCAAGTCTTTCTTACATTCGTTCATTCATTCATTAATGCATGCATTCATTCATCATGTTCCTCTTTCATTATCTTTCACTTTACGTTTCTTATTACTTTCGTTTCATTCATTAATCATACACGTAAAGTCACGGAAAGATAAACACGTATCGAAAACAAGGAACATCGATATTTACAAATCATGAGTCATTACCATCATATAGGGCCACATCATGCTTATCATACATACATCATACATATACTTACAATACTATCTCTTTCCTCGTACACAACAGCCCTATTTGGGCGATTGGGCATACTTCAGTCGCATGACCTCCATACGACTGGACCATGCGATTGGGAAACTATGCGAATGGGCATACAATTGTGCGAATGGACCTCCTATCGTGCGAATTAATATTATACGAATGGGCTTCTATGCGACTAACCCTCAGTCGTGCGACTGAACAACTATGCGACTGAACCTATGCGACTAAACTCCCAGTCGCATGACCTGTCGTGCGATTGAGCCCCAGTCGTACGACTGAACCTCAGTCATTCGATTGAACATCAGTCGTTCCTTAGTCGTGCGATTGGCCCTTTAGTCGCCTATCCCTAACTGGGCAGCGACTGGAGTTCATCCCGAACCGCAACCACGACTTTCGGCCTTCAAACTCTTCCAGACGTCGTTTAAGCCCAAGTTAACCCTCCTAAACCTTAGGGAATCATACTATGACCACATTCAAGAACATCCCCGCCCAAAATCGCACTCTAAACGCACCATACACATACACCTTCAAACATACATGGGTTAAACACCTAAAACCCGAAAATAGTTTCAGATGTGTTCCAGCCCCAAAAATCGGTTGAAAACAAGTAAATAAGGGGTCCTAGAACTCGCCTTAGTAGCCTCCTCAGTTAGAGCTTCGATTTGACCCGCTACACGTTGATTTTGGCTCACGAACCCGCTTGAACTAAGCTTTCTTCTCCTCTTTTCCCGTTTCTCTTCTTTCTCTCTGGTTTTGCAAGTGTGGGGAGAGGGTAAGGGCTGCCCTCTTCGTTAAATACTACTGTCCAGTCGCCCGAGCTCTCCATGGGATTGGACCTTCAGTCATCCAAGCTCCATGCGATTGAACACTCCAATCGTACGATTGAGCTCCAGTCGTGCGCTTGAGCTTCAATCGCATGACTATCATGCGATTGGACGCTCCAGTCGCATGACACTCCAAATCGAATTTTCCAGGTGTTACAGCTGGTGATGTTGCTTTATAATAAAATACCATTGATGTTGTTATACATTCATTCAATCAGTCCTCATTGAATGAGTGTGAGACATCAGCTTGTAATGGTGTTCAAAATCCTGAGCAAGACTTTTCCAACTTGGATTTATCTACGCAACTAGATGTGATTCCTAGACTCAGGATACACAACAACCATCTAGCTGAGAACGTCATTGGAGATGTCTCAAAATGTGTGAGAACAAAAAGTCAGACCCACAGTGGAAATGTCTGCTTGTACTCATGCTTTCTCTTTTAAATGGAACGAAAGAAGGTGGAAGAATCCCTCAAGGACAATAATTGGATTGAATCAATGCAAGAGGAATTACTACAATTCAAGAGGCAAAAAGGTATAAAACTTGTGTCCACTGCCACCTAGCCAAGTCCCCATTTGGCACTAAGTGAGTATTCAGTAATAAAAGAGACGATAGAGATTTGATCATCAAGAACAAAGTTAGACTTGTGGTTCAAGGATATACATAAGAGGAAGGCATAGATTACAGTGATGTCTTTGCACCTATTATAAGATTTGAGGCTGTACGAATCTTCCTTGCTTTTGCAGCATCCAAGAATATCATAGTCCATCAACTTGATATTAAATATGCATTCCTGTATGGGGATATCAATATAGAAGCCTATGTATGCCAGCCACCTAGATTTGAAGACCCACAGCACCCCAGCTGTGCACGCAAACTGGACAAAGCTCTTTATGGGTCACACCAGACACCTAGGCTATTGTATGAGACACTGTCTTAGTTTCTTCTAAAGAATGGCTCACCAAAGGGACCATAATCAAAAAATTGTTCATAAAGATGTTTAGGAAGGACATGTTGCTCATACTAGTCTATGTTGATCACATCATATTTGGTTCCTCAAATGACTAAATGTGCAAAGACTTTAAAAGCATCATGAGAAAGAAGTTTGAGATGAGTTCCATGGAAAAGATGGATTTCTTTATTAGGATTCAAGTGAAGCAGATGGAAGAAGGGTTCGTCGTCAATCAATTTATGAAAGATTTGAGATAAAAGATTGTAAGCTAGCCAAGACACCTATACAAAGAAATATTAATATTTGTCCTGATTTCAAAGGGGAGGATATTGATCAGAACCAGTACAGGGAAATTATTGGGTTTCTGATGTATCTCACTGCAAGTAGACCTAATATCATGTTTGCAACTTGCATCTGTGCAAGATATCAGGCTACTCCTATGGTGTCTCACGTAATTACTGTCAAAAGAATTCTTAAATATCTCAAATGAGCTCCCAAAATGAGTCTTTGGTATCCTAGGAATAAGGATTTCAATCTTTATGGTTACGCTGACAGTGATTATGGTGGCTGCAATATTAATAAGAAATCCACATATGGACGATGTCAACTTCTTGGTGGAAGGATCATCTCTTCGCAATGCAAGAAGCAAACATGTGTAACACCCGAAAAATTTTCTAAGCAAGTCAAGTAATAATAATGGGCTCAGACGAGACCATTTAATAAGATAGGCTGGTTATGGGTGTTAGACTAAGTTAACGCTTCGGGTCGTGAGCTTGACGAGTTTAAAGTCCCGGGAACGCCTGATACATATATATAGACGGATCAGCTGAGCAACTCTCATTTGCACCCAACACTCAATTTCTAGAGAGAGAGAGTGTAGAGAGAGAAAGTGTTGATTCGAGGCTCGGTTGGTCAAGAGATCGAAGATTGGCATTTGTGGGCTTCCAAACAACAAGAATCCAGGTAAGAAACATCGTTTAATTGTTCATTTTGGTGAAAAACCCGGATTCTAGTTTTTGGGTTTTTGAAAGTGGCAAGAATCGCCCAAAAACCCACGTTTTTATGTAAGAAAACATGTATAAAGCTTAGATATAGGAACCTGGATGATAACCCAAGGTTCTGGGTGTAAAAGATTGAAGTTTTGGGTTAAAATGGGCTGATTCGTAAATTTCAGATCGTTCTACGAAATTAAGCAGTCATCCAGCGAAACTATAAGTTCGTCCAGCGAAACTATAATTTCGCTGAGGCGAAACTATAGTTCCGTTAATAAGTTCGCCGACAATGCTATCCAATGAAAGTTGGGCGAAACTGGCTGCAAAACTAGCAGCGAAACTGCTAGCGAACCTGCCAGCGAATTTAGCAGCGAAACTGCTGATTTTCCAGCGAAACTGCTAGCGAATATAGCAGCGAAACTGCTAGTTACTTAGCGAAACTAGCAGCGAACTTAGCAGCGAATTTAGACAGAAATTAACTCTTTTGAGTGTTAATCTACTTCAGGCGGTGTGGTGCGACCTTCTCTTTCATAGCTTGATTGAGAAGCTAATCATTAAGTACAGGTGAGTTCTAGGACCCCTCATTTACTTGTTTTAAACGATTTCGGGGCTGGAACACATATAAACCTGTTAATTGAAATGTGTATGTTTGACCTATTTGGGTGTAATATCGTGTAGTAAGTTTAAGGTATGATTGTGGACTTGAGCGTGTTGTATGACGTCCTAGTATGAGTCCCCAAGGTTCAGGAGGGACAATAAACGCGGGAGTAGGTCTTTACATGGAAGTTTCTGTAAGTGCCTGTAGATGACTGTTGATGTAGGCTATGTATGATGATGTATGACTGATATATGTGTGTTCCCTAAGATGATGTATGTATATCTTTTTCTATGACTCTACGTAGTATAACAACGAATGAACGAAGTATTATGTAATGTAAAGTGAAAGATAAAGCAAGAGGAACATGAAGATGAATGCATGTATTAATGAACGAATGAAGAATATGATAATGAATACATGCATTATTGAACGAACGAAAGAAGTCTTGCAAGCATTGGATAAGGTAAACGGGTCCTTCTTGGTGATTGACCATATGTATGGTTCCCGTACCGCTTACTTCTAGTACCGTGGCATACGCCTTGTTGTTCATTTAATGACCTCGGCCCGGTAGCTAAGACTGATCGAGGTATAGCACATGGTAGTGATACAAAAGATATCCAATGTGCAAGGAAAGATGAAACGGGATCCTTGTCATTCGACCACAGTAATCATGGCTGCGTGCCATGAAGTGGGTAAAGCCTGATAGGATCCATATGAGAACTGAATGATAAAGATGTAACGAACGAATGATGTAGATAATAATAAATATTATCGGTGTATGTGTATGATGAATGTTCATGAATGAAATGTATAACGAATAAACGTAATAAGATCTTTGTCATTCGACCACAGTAATCATGGCTGCATGCCATGACGTGGGTAAAGCCTGACAGGATCTAGATAAGAAGTGAAAGATAATGATGTATCATGAATGAACGAATGAATGAAAGAGATAATAAAGATATTATCTACATGTATGTATAATTTATGATCGTGAACAAAGAAAAGAATGGTTTTAAATGTAGTCAGGACTGGTGATGCTAGGGGTGCGAAGAGTAGAGTAAGTGGCTAATCACAGCTGGCCACTATAATTAGGGACTTACCATACTTGACATAAACTGAGCTATTTCCTTGAATGACCGTGTTAGTATTTGAACCTTTCAGTGTGAGATAGAAAATGGCTAGTGGTAGATCTTCCAAAGCTTCCCGGGGTGAAGGTGGTGGCGGACGTGGTGCTGAACCGCGAGCCACAAGAGGAAGGCTTAGGAGGGAGAAAGTGGTTCATGAGGAAAACGAGACCCCCCATCAGGAGGGAGTAGACGAGAGCGCCAAGTTGAGGGCCTCAGTAAAAGAGGCAGTGGTTGAAGAGGTGCATCAGGTCATGCAGACGATCTTATCGTCTATGGTGACCGAAGTGATTAAGGCTGTCAGAGAAGGAGAAAGAAGAAAGAGGAATAGGTCCTCAGGAAGACAAGAGCAACAAGAGCCAGAAATGGTTCTTTCTGAAGAGGAAGAGGAAGAGGAGGAGGAGCCACTGCATGAGTCAACACGAGGTTGTAACTACGGGGCGTTTATGAGGTGCAAGCCCCCTACTTTTGACGGTTCTAGCACCGCAGCTGATGCTCACCAATGGTTGAGAGAAACGGAGGCTGTCCTCGATATTAGTGATTGCCGGGAAGACAAGAAGGTGAAGTTTGCTACCCACTCTTTTACGGGTTTGGCCTTATGCTGGTGGGACAACATAGTTCAGGCCGAGGGTAGCAGGGCCATCGGAAGAATGAAGTGGTCCGAGCTAAAAAGGATGGTGATCGAGGAGATCAGTCCTCGTCGGGAAATGGACAAGTTGAGAGAGAATTCCTGCAGTTGGAGGCGGGGACGATGACCCACCAACAGTACACCACCAAATTCAATGAGATGGCGAGAATGGTGCCAGATCAGGTGACGCCGGTGTCTCGAAAGATCAATCGGTATATTCAGGGGCTGGCAGCTGACATCCGTAAGCATTTGATTACTGCCCGACCGAGCACTTTTAGGTCGGCAGTGGATTTGGCAGGAAGGCTATATGATGAGCAGGTTGTGGTGGTGAAGGCTGAGGGTAGTAAGAAGGGAGGTGGTGAGAGAAACTGGCAGGGGAAGAGGTTTGGTCGAGGTGATACCTTGACGAGTAACAAGAAGGCAAGGGTGGATGACCGCCGTGTGGTCATGTCCGGAGCTGGGTTGAGGAAGTGTGGCCAATGTGGAAGAGAGCACTCGGGGGAGTGCAAGTGGGGATCAAATATCTGCTTTAAGTGTGGAAAGACAGGGCATATGGCCAGGGATTGCCGGACAGGCAAATGTTTTAACTGTGGGGAAAGTGGTCATATGAGCAGAGACTGCAAGAAGCCGAGGGCTGAGGGCTCAGGGTGAAGAAGACGGGAAGAGAAGAACCGAGAGCAAAGGCCAGGGCATTCACGATGACGCAAGAAGAGGCTAGGACGGACCCTGACGTTGTGTCCGGTACGTTTCTGATAAACCAAACTTTAGCCTCTGTATTATTTGATTCGGGCGCCAGTAGGAGTTTTATTTCTACTACTTTCTGTGCTAAACTGCCTGTTAGAAGTAAATGCCTCGATGAGTCCTTTGATGTAGAAACTACTGTTGGTAAGTCCACTAGGGTTACGGATGTGATAGAGGACTGTGCCGTAGAATTAGAAGGTCATAGGTTTGCTGCCATGTTACATGTGATGCCCCTAGGAGGATTTGATGTAGTATTAGGGATGGATTGGTTAGCAACCTACGAAGCGAATATCGTGTGCCGAGAGAAGATGATTAGACTGATGGTGGGTGATGGGAGTCCGGTGACAATATACGGCGATCGGGTTACGACGATTCCAAAAGTGATCTCAATGGCGGTGGCGGGAAAGTGCATGAGGCGCAGATGTAGCGCCTACTTATGTTATGTAAGGAATGTAGAGACAACAACACCACAGCTATCCGATGTACCGGTAGTGTGTGAATTTCCAGACGTATTCCCAGAAGACTTATCGGGATTGCCACCTGACTGAGAGATCGAGTTCCAGATCGACCTGATACCGGGTGCTCAACCTGTCGCCAAAGCACCGTATTGCTTGGCTCCGACGGAAATGAAAGAGTTGATGGAGCAGTTGCAAGAACTGCTAGATAAGGGGTTCATTAGGCCAAGTATCTAACCTTGGGGTGCTCCGGTTCTGTTCGTAAAGAAGAAAGATGGTAGTATGAGGATGTGCATCGACTACCGCGAGCTGAATAAGTTGACAGTGAAGAACAGATACCCCTTGCCGAGAATCGATGATCTGTTTGATCAGCTTCAAGGCGCCAGTTGGTTTTCACGAATAGATCTTCGATCGGGCTATCATCAGCTAAAAGTGAAGGAACAGGATATCCCTAAAACAGCTTTTCGTACGTGCTACGGTCACTACGAATTCCTCGTTATGTCTTTTGGTTTGACCAATGCGCCGGCTGCTTTTATGGATTTGATGAATCGAGTGTGTCGGCCAATGTTGGATAAATCAGTAATTGTGTTTATCGATGATATACTGATTTATTCCAGGAGCGAAGAAGAGCATGCCGGCCATATTCGGGAGGTGTTGGACACCTTGAGGAAGGAGAAACTGTATGCTAAGTTCTCCAAGTGTGCTTTTTGGTTACGCGAGGTGCAATTTCTGGGTCACGTGGTAAATGCAAAGGGAATAATGGTGGACCCAGCAAAGGTTAAGGCCGTGATGCTATGGAAGTCACCAAAGACGCCATCCGAGATTCGCAACTTCTTGGGATTGGCAGGCTACTATAGAAGATTTGTTCAAGAGTTTTCCAAGATAGCCTCGCCTTTGACAAAATTGACTCGCAAGGACGTAAAGTTCATGTGGGGTCGAGAACAGGAGGATGCCTTTGAGGAGTTGAAGACAAGACTGACACAAGCTCCTGTCTTGACATTGCCCGAGGGAAATGAAGACTTAGTGGTCTATTCGGATGCATCTTATTCTGGGCTAGGTTGCGTATTGATGCAACGCGGAAGAGTAATAGCCTATGCGTCTCGACAACTGAAGACCCACGAAGTCAACTATCCCACGCACGATCTAGAACTAGCTGCGCTGGTTTTCGCGTTGAAGATTTGGCGGCACTATCTATACGGGACGAAGTGCACCATCTTCACGGACCACAAAAGCTTGAAGTACTTCTTCGAGCAGAAAGATCTAAACATGAGGCAAAGACGATGGTTAGAGCTGATAAAAGACTATGATTGTGAGATCCACCACCATCCGGGCAAAGCCAACGTGGTGGCGGATGCCCTTATCCGAAAGGAAAGGCCCGAGCCGATTCGGATGAAGGCTTATCAGCTAATTATGACCTCTGATGTGATGACACAGGTTAAGGAGTTCCAAGACGAGGCCTTGAAAGAAGATCATCTAAACTCCGAAAGGATGAGAGGTCTAGTTACAAAACTGGGTGAGAACACTCTTGGTGTTAAGACCCGATTTGGGCGAATGTGGATTCCTCGGTACGGGAATCTACGTGGAAAGATCATGGATGAGGCGCATAAGACTCGATACTCCATTCACCCCGGTGCTACCAAGATGTACCAAGACACGAAGAAAGATTATTGGTGGCCGGGTATGAAGCGTGATGTGGCGGAGTACGTGAGTAAGTGCCTGACTTGTTTACAAGTAAACGCAGAGCACCAGAAACATTACGGGAAGATCCAACCGTTGGATATACCTGAGTGGAAGTGGGAGCACATCACCATGGATTTCATCACGAAGCTACCACGTACCCCGAAGGGGTATGATGCTATATGGGTGATAGTTGATCGTTTGACGAAAAGTGCCCACTTCCTACCGATCCGCGAGACGTATTCATCTGAAAGATTGGCGGATCTATTCATCAAAGAAATCGTAGCTCGTCATGGCGTGCCGGTGTCCATTGTGTCGGATCGTGACACCTGTTTTACATCGAAATTCTGGAAGAGATTCCATGATGCGATGGGGAAGAGACTACATAACAGCACGACTTACCACCCTCAGACGGATGGTCAGTCTGAGAGGACGATCCAGACACTCGAAGACATGCTTCGGGCGTGTGTGATCGATTTTGGAGGAAGTTGGGACAACCACCTGCCATTAGCTGAATTCTCATACAACAACAGCTATCATGCCAGTATTGGCATGCCACCTTATGCGATGCTATATGGTAGGAGATGCAGGACACCCGCTTGTTGGGGTGATATTGGTCAGAAGGAATTAGGAAGCGTCGAAGTGATCGAGGCTACGACTGAAAAGCTTGAAAGGATCAAGGCCTATATGAAGGCAGCCAAAGACAGACAGAAGTCGTATGCCGATAAACGACGCAGACGGATTGAGTTTCAGGTGGGTGACCGGGTGATGTTGAAGGTCTCACCTTGGAAATGAATTATTGAGTTCCGAAAGCGGGGCAAACTGAGCCCGCGGTATATAGGCCCTTTCCGAATCATTGCCCGTGTGGGAGAGGTGGCCTATAGGTTGGAATTGCCAGATGAGTTGAGTGGAATTCACCCAACCTTCCACGTATCTCATCTGAGAAAGTGTTTAGCCGCTGAAGATTTGATTGTTCCACTGGAGGATATCGAGGTAGATGAACGGCTCAATTATGTGGAGCAACCAGTGGCAATCATTGACAAAAAAGAGAAGCGGCTGCGAAATAAAGTGGTTCCTCTTGTGCGTGTACAGTGGAGGCACAGGAAGGTGAAATGAGGCAGCATTACCCACGCGTGTTCGAGGAATAACAGGTTTCGGGGATGAAACCTAAATAAGGGGGGTAGATTGTAACACCCGGAAAATTTTCTAAGCAAGTCAAATAATAATAATGGGCTCAGACGAGACCATTTAATAAGATAGGCTGGTTATGGGTGTTAGACCAAGTTAACGCTTCGGGTCGTGAGTTTGACGAGTTTAAAGTCCCGGGAACGCCTGATACATATATATAGACAGATCAGCTGAGCAACTCTCATTTGCACCCAACACTCAATTTCTAGAGAGAGAGAGTGTAGAGAGAGAAAGTGTTGATTCGAGGCTCGGTTGGTCAAGAGATCGAAGATTGGCATTTGTGGGCTTCCAAACAACAAGAATCCAGGTAAGAAACATCGTTTAATTGTTCGTTTTGGTGAAAAACCCGGATTCTAGCTTTTGGGTTTTTGAAAGTGGGAAGAATCGCCCAAAAACCCACGTTTTTATGTAAGAAAACATGTATAAAGCTTAGATATAGGTTCCTGGATGATAACCCAAGGTTCTGGGTGTAAAAGATTGAAGTTTGGGGTTAAAATGGGCTGATTCGTAAATTTCAGATTGTTCTACGAAATTAAGCACTCATCCAGCGAAACTATAAGTTCATCCAGCGAAACGAAGAGTAGTTCCAGCGAAACTATAATTTCACTGAGGCGAAACTATAGTTCCGTTAATAAGTTCGCCGACATTGCTATCCAACGAAAGTTGGGCGAAACTGCCTGCAAAACTAGCAGCGAAACTGCTAGCGAACCTGCCAGCGAATTTAGCAGCGAAACTGCTGATTTTCCAGCGATATATGTGTGTTCCTTACGATGATGTATGTATATCTTTCTATGACTCTACGTAGTATGACAACGAATGAACTAAGTATTATGTAACGTAAAGTGAAAGGTAAAGAAAGAGGAACATGAAGATGAATGCATGTATTAATGAATGAATGAATAATATGATAATGAATACATGCATTAACGAACGAACGAAAGAAGTCTTGCAAGCATTGGATAAGGTAAACGGGTCCTTCTTGGTGATTGACTATATGTATGGTGCCCCTACCGCTTACCTCTAGTACCGTGGCATACGCCTTGTTGTTCATTTAATGACCTAGGCCCGGTAGCTAAGACTGATCGAGGTATAGCACATGGTAGTGGTACAAAAGATATCCAATGTGCAAGGAAAGATGAAACGGGATCCTTGTCATTCGACCACAGTAATCATGGCTGCGTGCCATGAAGTGGGTAAAGCCTGACAGGATCCATATGAGAACTGAATGATAAAGATGTAACGAACGAATGATGTAGATAATAATAAATATTATCTGTGTATGTGTATGATGAATGTTCATGAATGAAATGTATAACGAATAAACGTAACGAGATCTTTGTCATTTGACCACAGTAATCATGGTTGCGTGCCATAAAGTGGGTAAAGCCTGACAGGATCTAGATAAGAAGTGAAACATAATGATGTATCATGAATGAACGAATGAATGAAAGAGATAATAAAGATATTATCTACATGTATTTATAATGTATGATCGCGAACAAAGAAAAGAATGGTTTTAAATGAAAACGAAATATGTTATTATAAAACTAGAACTCACTCAGCAACACTGACTTTTATGTGTTTCCAGTTGGCAGGTAGTGTTGCTGGGGATGGCACGAGGCGACTACTCAGCTCTTTTGGGATGGCATTCTCCTTTTGATAATGTTGCCACGCAATGGGATGCGGGCGCATAATGCATGCAACAACTTATGTTGCATGCAAGTGTCAAGTGTTCCTTGAGGATCCTGATAAACGGGATTACTTAAGGAATCTTCTTTATGATGAAAATTTTAATGTTTCTATACTAGAGGTCACTGTTTATGACCATTTTGTAATCAGCAATGATGTAATCTTTGTACAAGCTTTTATGATGAAATGAAATGTATCTTTTGAATGTTTCCGCTGCAATGTTTTATTTAAATATATGCGATGAATGACCAACTGTGAGGTGCCCGGTAACGGGGCCTTACAACATGTGTCTCTACATCAACTGCTGAAGCAGAATATATTGTTAAAGTAATCTGTTATGTTTAACTACTATGGATTCGGAATCAGATGTTAGACTATGGTTTCAACTTCATAGAGACTCCTACCCACATAGACAACAAGGGTGCTATTTCTATCACAGAAAATCTAGTCAAGCACTTTAAAACAAAAGCATATTGACATCAGGTATCATTTCATTTGAGATAATAATGAGAAAAACTTAATCAAAGTAGTCAAATTTGATTCAAATGAACAATATGCTGATTTGTTCACCAAAACCTTTGATGAACAAAGATTTAAGTATTTAGTTATGACTATTAGAATGATTAACATTGACTAGTCAATCTCTTTTGAAAATCTTTTGAAAATATGTTTTGTCTATGCTATATTTATACAATCTAAGCCCTGTTACAAAAGATTTTTCTTAAAATTTCCTATGTATGAATTCTTCCAAAAAGAAATTTACCCTCGGAAGACATCTTTATCTATCTTTCGAAGGTAAATTCCTCAGCACTAGTATTCTCTTCCGAAGAGTTTTTAGCCTTGGAAAAAAACTTGATCATAGATAAAATTCCCTTCTGAAGGTTACTAACTTCATTTCTCGAAAGAACACTTTACTCTCAAAAGCAAAATTTGCCCTTGAGGCACGGTTTGCTTTGGAAATAAAAGTAGCTTCGGAAGACAATACTGAGAAAACACGTGTTTTCTCTCGGAAACAATTTTATTCTCGTAAGAACCTCAGGTTGGCTTTTTACCCACCATTTAAATATTCCGACTCTCTTTCTTTAATTTATTTACCACTGTAAAGGCCCTAAATTTCCACTATCTTCTTTATTCACTCTCAAATTCCTTTAATCCGATAGTACTTTCACAACAATGGCCTTGAATCCCAACAAAACCAAGTCATCATCCTTGATTCTTCAAGGGATGCTGACTATGCTCCCATCATCCAATTTTTGTCCCAATCTGCATACTTTACTGGCCTTACCGTTAGTCCTACCATCTACTCAAAATATATGGCCGAATTTAGAGCCAATGGTCAAAGCAACATGCTTAATGAAGGATCTACTGATGGGAGATCATCATTAGTGAAACCATCATCAGGGAGCATCTGGAACTTCATGATGAAGGAGCCCCCACTGAATTCCCCAAGTCTAATTTAGAGGATACCTACATCCAAATGGGCTATGGTGGAGATGTGAGCAGATCTACAGTGTACAAGTTCAACGTTTCTTACAACTGGAAGTTTTTGTTACTGATTGTTCTATAGTCTATCAAACAAGTCAGGGGTTGGGATCAAATCCCATATGATCTGGGCTGCCTAGTTCATTGATTGGTGAAAGGCCACCGTTTTAATTACTTAACATTTGTGTTAAACAATCTGTGAGGTAATCTTATTCGGGATGATTCTACATGTATCACATGTTTATTCAGCACATAATCAATTGTGAGCTTGACAAGGAAAAGCTTCTATTTGAAAATGTCCTAGTGGTCCCTCACATGAGGCCTAAAATCTTTAAAATACTGAAGAAGATGTCCACCAACTTTACTGGAAGGTTCAATGCTCTCCTTCTAGGTATGCTTAAGCCAATGGCTCTTGGTGACATCCTTGCAAACCTAGCAGGTGATGAACCCACACTAGACACCACCGCTACACAGCCAATCACTTCTTCCCACCCAATCAGAATCACATACAAGAGACATCCAAAACAAACTCTTGTTCAATCTACTCTGATTAAACAAGTCCCTTCTATTCAAACCAAAATGGCTAGAGTGGAACTCAGGGCTCCCACTCAGCAAGAGTTCCAACCATCCTTCTCAATTGACATTAATATCAGTATTTAGTCTCCTCGGTCTCAACCTGATAAGCCTATTACCCAAGCCATCAGCCCTCAGGGTGAGTCCGAACACTTCCCTGAGCAGCCAAAAATGGACAGCCACATCACTGGCTCATCTACTATTAAAGAGTAGCCATTAGGTGCTGACCTAGGTCCCGGGTCATTAGAAATAACCTCTGATCCACTTACTTCTATTATGTTAATATAAATCACTACTGTTGGAATTATGGTTCTGATTTATTATCCTTTCTTGACCTAATAACCCGACCTGATGAGGATATTATGTTCCATCATGGCCATGATGTTGATCTACCACACCACTCCCCAGATCAACTGAGCCCTATGGAACCCCTAATATCTAGCCCACATCAGCTAGCCAAAACTGAGGTGAATCCAACTGGAGTGAAGGTGACTCATGTGGATTCAGTTGTAACTACTGAGAGTGTTTCAGTAGCCTCTCAGGACAATGGTAACATAAGTGGAACTAAATCTATGGCAACCTTGCCCATTGATGACTCTTAAAGAGACATTAGTATGCATGGGTATCCAGGCACCAAGAAACCACTACTGGTGATGATGATGAACATACTATGTATGTTGTCTCAAACCGATACCCCCTTAATAATCAACAGATTTCCACGTAAAATCATCTCAAGGCGAAGCCGAGGCGAGAGCTAAACCTTCTAGAACCAGAGCAATAACTGGTAGCAATTGTTTCGCAGACATTGTTGAACTGGCCATCATAAGGAAATCAGTGAAAGGTAGGAGTGCGTGGGGCATCCCCAATGACTATGATACTTCCTGTTTTGTCTCCCAATGATTCTTTAAAAAAAGATGAGTGTAGTCTGCAACTCACTATCCGGTACCTACTTTCTAAAGTCTCAAACCATGAATTAAAGGTTAAGACTTTAGAGGATAGGTCTGCCACTCAGCAACTTGAGATTGAAAATCTCAAGGCTAACTAGCTAAGACACAGATGAGAAGTCTGTTAGGCATGTAGATACTCAGGTTTTTTTAAGTTCTTCCTCTAGCTAATCTACTTCTCAAGATGATGTTATCAAAAAGGAGGAGAATGTATAGAAACAAATACATGAGGATCCCAGCCTTGCCATCACAACAACTTCCTTTGATGCCATCTCCACACAGTAACACCCTGTAATCATCTTTCCTGAACCAGCTCCCATCACCATTCAAGTGAACCCAAGGATGCTTATTGACCTTAATAGGTTTCTAACAAAAATTTTTGATCAGCTCATTCCTTGAACAACTCTTCCCTGATGTAGTAGTTGCCTACTTTGGAGCTAAAGAGCTTCAAAGGCTAAGTGTACCACCTACTTCTGAAGAGGAAGTTGGTCGACCTAAGGAATCTATTGAACCGGAGATTAACTTCGAATGGGAGATACAGACTAGTGGCCCAGCAACTGATGTAGAAGGGACATGTAGTGCAGTTCAAGTTTCTTTCGAAGCAGAAATTCAAGCTGTGGAAGGAATTATGGAACTATCATCCTTGTCCAATGACCTGTTTATCACAGAGGCAATTCTTGATATAGCCTCTGAGGTAAACATTAAGCACTTCCTTGCAACTCCCCAACCTCAAACACCACAAGTTCAACCCCACTCTCCCCAACCTGTACCCTCTAAGCCTGAGTTTCTAAAAGCTGAATCTTCCTCTGATCCTAAGGGGAAGAGGAAGCTCACTGCTGAGGAGCTTCTATAGGAGGAAAGATTGGAAAAGCTCAAGAAGAATGGAAGAGTTGTTATTGGTAAGCTAATGGTCGTAAGCAGCAAAGCAACAGCAACCGTTCAAGAAAATATCAACAATAAGAAGAGAGCGGAGGTGATAGACAGGCTCATTAACATGGGAGTAGACAATGATGAAATAGTTCTACTCCCACTAGATGAGCTTATGAAGTTAGAGAATGCAACCTTGCTGCAAAAGGAAAGGGAAGAAGCAGAATGGTTGGCCAGAGAGGAAGATAAAAGGAAAAAGAAGGAGGAGGCAATGGAAAGGGAGAGGATGGGGAGGATAGCCTTTCTCTGCTCTAGAGGTTGTTCTCAGGAAGAACTGGCACCTCGTGATAATAATACGATCCTTTTCCTTTTCTTCAAAGAACAATATCAAATTACCAAGGAGAGGATGAGGACTTCTAGAGAGAAGCTGAGGGAGAAGAAGAAGAAGAAGGGGGAAGAGGCCCATCTTACAGCTGCTAAGAAGGTGGGAGATAAGGAATAGATGAAAACTTATCTTAAAGCCTATGGCTTCACAAGCAGACATGTGGGTCCCATGTCAGATAAGACCTGCTAGCGACATGTCAATGATATCAAGGCTGACATTCGCTTAGGAAGAAGGCAGGAGGTACCTCAAGTACCAAATGTTTAGAGGATGGCACCCAAACCAACACCAACACCCAAACCAGCACTCAAATCACAACCTATGCCCACACCTTTTCCCTTCCCAATCAAAACCCAACCAACCACTGAGCCTTACATCCTTGAACCCACACCATCGGCCATACCCACACCTTCACCGACTGCTTCCCAACAACCACCACCACTACCTATCCTTAAACCCAAAACACAACCCAGAACCCAATCACTACCCAAAACATCATCTGAGCCTTCTAAGCCCCTGACCTTAGAAGAATTCAAGGGGATCAAGAGAAAGCTCATCAACTGCATAACTTTGAGCAACATCTATTGTGAGGAAGGGTCAATTAAGCTGAAGTACATTGATGGCTCTTCCAGTTCCCTCATAAGAGATGCATTCCTTGATCTACTTAGGGGAGCATTAGACCAAGCTCTGCAACTTCTTACAACTAATTCAGATATATTAAAAGAAAAGAAAGAAAAGAAGATATGAAGGAGACTAGTGACTCTGCTGGACACTAGGAAAGGGGATAAGCTATCAACTCAGCCCCTCTATCCTAGGAGGCGAATTATCAGTGGAGGTTTGATGAACCTACTCACAGCTTTGCAATGATAAGGGAGAATGGTGAAGTAAACAGGATTGATACTTCATCTCTGCTACACTCCAGTAGATTTGACATTGCTAAGTGAGCAGAGAAACCATTCTCCAATCCCTTTAACTCTTAGGTTATTGCTCACATTAGAAATCATCTGAGCAGTCTTCATCTGGTTGAACTTACAAAGAAAGCCAAGACTGAAGAAGAATTGAAAAAGAGAGCAAAGGATGAGGAAGAAGGTACAACCACAAATGGAAAAACCTTCCTATAAATAGTTGAAGACCCAACTTCTGATCCTATAGTTGGATGGGAATATGACTATAATTCCCATCAACTAACTCTCTTTAGTGGGACACAGTAAAGAGTTCACATAATTCAGAGCAATAGACTTAATCTATTATCGACTAATGACTTGTACAAGCTCCTCACCACCACATCTGGGTAGAACAAGGACACAGAAAAATATTTGCTCTCCCTAGTGTTGAAGACCTTAAGGAGCAGAAGGGAGTGAAATTTTGGTAGCATCAGCCTAGGGGGAGTTTGTTGGATCGTATGAGGCTGGTGCCACGAAAACAACACTTAGAGTATTTTGAAGTACAATTAAAGAAGTCTTCCGAAGCTAAAGTTACTCTTCGGAAGACAAGTTGATGATCTTCTGAAGATTAAAGCATGAAGAAATTCAGAAGGAAAACTAAGTCTTCCGAGACTAAATAGTTTTCATTCTGAAGTATATGAAGAACTTCTAAAGATAGATTTAAGTCTTCTGAAACTAAGAAGTTCATCTTTCGAAGTATTCATACTCAAAAGACCTAAGGCAATGTCTTCTGAAGAAGAAAGTCATAAAAACTTGCAAAAGACTCAAAAGAAGTTATTTCATCCGAAGTATGAATGGCCTCGGAAGAACTTACTCTTCTAAAGCCATTTACCTTCAGAAGAACAAACTATGAACTAATGGATATAAGTATGGGTTGTCTAATATCCGCTATAACCTCTGACCAACTGCATGGAGCTTTCCCATGCCCATGTAGTTGACTTTACTTTAGTCCACTATTCACCTTTATCAATTAGTATAGTTTCCACTTTTAGTTGGTGACAAAAGGTAAGTCGTGGACCTATCATGACTACCTAATCTAGAATAATATTTTATCTTAGATGCATACTTCTAGTAATGTAGTATTTGTCTAGTTTTAAATTCCAGCTAGTCATTCAAGTATAACCTGCTGTAGATAGTAGTATATATAGTTTCTCATTGTAATTCATCAAAACATCATTGTAAGAGTCTTGTAATACTAAGTTGAGAAGTAATATATATAAGTATCTTAAAAGCCAGTATTGTGTTTATTAACTTATTATATTATTGTCAACTTAGTTAGAGATTCTGCTTCATCAATCGAGTAAGACTTTGTGAGTTTGTGAGATAAACTTGTGTTGAGAGAGTAACATCGATCATGCAAATTATAGATGCAATCCTTAGCAAATAAAAGGTACCACCATACGTGATACATTCAGTGGGCATACTTATAAGAGTCTTTTTCTATGTAAAAGGCTGAGCTTGACCTGTTTCCACTTCCTTCTTCATCTTCACAGATGAAGCAATAGGCTTCTTAGAGTGAGGCTTGTTATTAGAACTGGATGGTTCAGGCTGTGCAGCAGTTATGCACATTTGATTAGCCTTCTTCTCTTGACCAGGATTATTTGGACATGAACTAGGACTCCTGATACTAGAGTCCATGGTTGAGTCTTCATTATTCACCACTTAAAATCTAGTAGAGATAAAAACTTTCTTTCGGTTGGATTTGAAGATGGTCTTGATTTCTTGGGCTTTCTTTGATTTTCTTTTTGCTGCCCTGATCAAGTTCTTCCTAGTAGACTTGGTCATCCTTTGTTGTTTTTTCTCTCTAGAAGAATAATGACCCTTCTTAGGATGATCGTCTTCACTCAATTCAGATCCATCCTTCATTATCTCCTCTTTATTTTCATCCTTTTCTTGGATAGGGTCTATGAGTGGTAGGTCATCTTGACAAGTTTCACAGCTTGGGGGTCTTATAGATAATAATGTGTGTTGAGGAGCTATCTTACTTGAACCCAAGTCTTGCTTGTTCTAATAAAAAATCTTTGCATGCATGGATGAAGATATGATGTTCTTGAAGGTTTCGTCTTCAATAATACACTTTTCTTCCTTGGCTTTGCTAAGCATAAGCTCAGCCTGGCATTAAGTTAACTTGGTAATGAAATCTTTGATTTAGGTCCTATAATTTGTTTGCTCATGCTTAAGAGTTGAAATTGTTTTCTCTAAATCTTCTATGTTAACTTTATAAACATTTTCAACTCTTTTGAAATCAGCATTTAAAATGTTCAAGGACTCAAGGTCAGATCTCACTTCCAGATTATAGGACCTATACATATTTACTATAGCAATGTATTCAAGAGTACAAAAATGTTCTAATACCATGGCTTCTTCATGGTCAGCCATCAGTGCTTGGTTGGGAGAAATATCTTCCACTTGGAAGCTCCAGTCAAAGACTCGTTCTTCAATAGCAACAACAGCTTATTGTGTTGGTTGGCTTGGCTTCTTAGATCTTGGAGCAGCATCAGTGTAGTTTGTCCTGGATTATGCTTTGCCACCATTAGTCCTTGGTGCCTTGCACTCCCTAGAAAAGTGTTCCATCCGGTTACAGTTGTGTCACACCATCAAATTCCATGTGCGGGTTTTATTGTGAGGTGTGTGAACATACCAGGATCTAAGTCATTAGTTACACAGAACGACACTGTATGAGACATGTAAAAATAAACCAGAGTTTAAAACTTTAAACTGTATTGAAGTGTTTTGTAATTAAGTCAAACCTAAAGCATTTAAAGTGAAACATTGTCAAAACATGTGCCAACCTATTGTTTGTAAACACATAAATTGAAAACCAAATGTCCAGAGGTAATATGAAGCTTTAAATGCATGCTGGACTTGTGATGTGCTCCTACTGGCAACTGCGGTTAACGACCTAGGAATAGCATACTAAAAGAGTCAACAAAATGGTTGGTGAGTTCAAGAGTTTGCGTTTCACATAATCAGTAATGGTAGTAAAATATAATAAGTGCATTGAAATAGATAGCTAGTCCATATTCATAGGTAATAGTCATAGTGATTCCCAGATCGAAGCTGACTGTGTTTTGATTGTTTGACACCCATCACCACTCACCAGGTCTGATGATGTTTGTGTTTAGGACAATATTGCTCCCGTTTAACCTCGAGTCACATGGGTGGGGCTTGTCAGACCCAGTAGTTCTACCCAAAACTTCCCGCTAGTTAACAATATTAATGATCCAAAAGTGTGAGGGCTTCCAAGGTATATCTTACTATGTTACACTATACATAACTTACAATAATAAAGTGTTTGTAAGCAAGTATGTTATCTCCCCTAAAAGAGAGTGTATAAAAGTGGGGCGTGAACTCACCTAGTACTTTATTAAAGAATCATGCAAGCTACAGAATCATGAACTCCCCTGAAAGACAATCCGTCAAAGGTTACCTATAACACGTGAGTTTGTAAGTATGCAAGACCATAATGGCTTAACAAACCCTAAGTGCTCAATACACAGGTTGACCCAACTGATATAATAAACAATAAAACATTTTGACGTAGTTGACCAGTTTGACCTGTTAGTGACATGTCAAGTTAGATTCCTTATTTCACCAAGTATAGTAATTCATATATCATCATACCATCACAGACTACTATACAAGCTATTAACATAAACCATATTGCATCCCTTAAGTCTCATCATGCTCTTCATGCTAACTTAGGTTATCATACAACGCACGTAAACCAATTCATCGTACTAAATATGTTCACAATTAGATTCCTCTACAGTTTACACATTGGGTTTTGTCACTCATAACATGCCATGTGAAACCACTCATGACTACACACCCTAAACCCTGCCAATCCTACAAAGTAGGGGCCTCATATTCTCATGTGTGTATGATACCCATCATCACATATCCAAATCCAATTCATACAAGCCGGTAAGCAACTTTATAATCTTCAATTACTATGTTGCATCACATCTCATAAACTTATACATAGTGCCATACTTGCATAGTTTCCAAGAACACCTAGATTTTCCCCTAGATTCATCAAATAACCAAATGACCTAATTATCATTATCTAACACATTAGACATCGTCTATGATCACTAGATCATGCTCCTAACATCCTAATCATGATCGAATCATAATATCACATGTTTCATATAAATAAAGTTCTCTTTCGGGAAAGTAATATCCAAAATCTATATTTCATCAACTTCAATCCCAAATTCATCAATAACATCCCTAATCTAGTTCATAGCAATCATAACAACCCATATAACATACACTAATCATCAAAACAAGAATTCTCATGAAGAAAAGTTTCTACATTAGGAAATGTATGAACTATATCATTAAACCATGGAATTCTTGCATAATCCTCATAACCTTACATTCGTACAACATAACTAATAACAAATCATTATCAAACAATCATCAATTTCAATTTTTTTCACCAATTTCAAACTAGGGTTCATCAAGTATCAAAAACCATAAAAACTTGATAAATACTTACCTTCAGGTGTGTTTAAATGATGATTAGCATTTGTAAATAACTTGTAGCACTTAAATCTAAAGAAAATATGGTTGCTTGGTGTTCTTCATAAAATCACAATGTGTGTGTTGGAGTTCTTGGTCGTGTAAGGGAGTGGGGAGGGGATTAGGGTTTTAATTTTGTTAAATTTAAGTTTAATGTTAATTACACAATAACCCTCTTATAATAATCTTTTATAAAACTAATCTTTTCAACTTTTTAATTAGTTTTTATCTACAAAACACAAGTATTACTAATCCATAATAATAATCATATATATTTTAAACTAACAATAAAACACATGAATCAAAAATCACACGTCATCACGATACAAAGTAAAATTCACAAATAATATTTAAAATTCATGAATTGCATACCCATGAATTAATAATCAAAATTATTAATTAGATGATTATCTATTAATCATATTTAATTATTATTAAGTCACCAACACTCAATGACAACTAGTGTGTGCTCACGACACGTGCATGCAAAACCTAATAAAACTAATGGAGTTTGGTAACGGAAAACTACCGGATGTCACATTATCCCCATGTTAAAAGAATTTTCATCCCAAAAATTTTGTTACATGGCTGTGTTACATCAATGGTTTACTGCACTGGCATAAGGAAATCGAGTGAGTTTCAGGTGAGTTCTCACATCACTCCCGTGTTGAAAGAAATTTTGTCCAAAATTTAATCACTAACTTTGCTGGTTGTCTTCGTTGTTTCAAACAAAGGAGGGTACTTGAGCTTCATCTGATACTCATGTTCCCACATGAACTCCGGTTCATGTTTTGAGTTCCAGTGAACCTTTACAAAAAGGATCTTGATCTGCTTCAAGGTCTTGACCTCATGATCCATCACCCCAACTAGTTCTTCGATGAATCGTAATTGTTCATCTACATGTATCTCCTCAAGCGGTACGCCCAATGTCTCATCAGATAAGCACTTCTTCAAATTTGAGAAGTGAAAAACATCATGAATTCCACTCAACGAGTTAGGTAGCCTTAATCGGTATGCCACCGGGCCGATTCTTTCTAAAATATCGAACAATCCAACATATTGCAGATTAAGCTTACCACTTTTGCCAAATCGGATCACACTTTTCCACGATGAGACCTTAATTAAAACTTTGTCTCAGATCTAAAACTCTAATGGTTTCCTTCACTTATCAGCGTAGCTCTTTTATCAGTCTCGTGATGCAGCCATATGATTTCGTATATGTATAATCTTCTTGGTTGCTTCATGCACCAATTTCGGGCCAGTCACTTGACTATTACCAACTTCTGCCCAACAAAATGGTGATCTACACTTTTGCCGATACAACGCTTCAAATGGTGTCGCTTTAATACTGGTATGATAGCTATTATTGTAGGAAAATTCCACCAAATGTAGATGAACTTCCCAATTGATCCTAAAATCTATCACATAGGCTCGCAACATATCCTCTATGGTTTGAATGGTGCGTTCGCTTTGCCCATCGGTCTGCGGATGATAGGCAGTGCTCATGTCCAAAAAGATTTCTGTAATGATTGCGAGAAATGGGAGGTAAAGCGGGCATCGTGATCCAAAATGATCGAAATAGGTACACTGTGTCTAGATACTACTTCCTTCAGGTAGATCTGGGTTAGCTTATCCATTTTTTCTGTTTCTTTGATTGCCAGGAAGTGAGCAGACTTAGTCAGTCTATCCACAATTACCCATATCATGTCATAGCCACTAGGAGCCCTAGATAATTTAGTAATAAAGTTGATGGAAATCTAGTCCCACTTTCATTATTGAACCACAGGTTGTTGCAGTAATCCAGACGGCTTCTGATATTCAACTTTCACCTTAGAGCTGGTCCAACACTTACTCACGTACGTTGCTACATCTGCTTTCATACTAGGCCACCAATAGTGCACCTTTATATCATGGTACATTTTGTCAGAACCAAGATGTATAGAGTACTTAGACTTGTGTGCCTCACTCATAACCAAGTCTCTTAGGTTTCCATATAAAGGCACCCAAAGTCTCTCCATGAGGTAACGAATTCCATCAGCTTTTAACTCAAATTACTTGTCCATTCCATGTAATGATTCGGATTCAACATATTCCGCTTTGAAAGCTTCTGTTTGAGCTTCCTTGATTTGTTTGGGTAATTGAGTGGTAATAGTAAGTTGTAAAGCTCGCACTCGTTTGGGCTTAGCAATTTTATTCCTGCTTAAGGCATCAGCAACCATATTTGTCTCTCCTGGGTGGTACTTAATAGGGCAATCATAGTCATTTAAAAACTCTACCCAGCGCCGCTGCCTCATATTCAGCTCTTTTTGCTCAATGATATGCTGAAGACTCTTATGATCGGTGAAATAGTGCATTTGGTATCGTACAAGTCTTTATATCTTCAAGGCAAAAACCACTGCACCCAGCTCCAAGTCATGGGTGGTGTACTTCTTCTCATGCACCTTTAGTTGTCTCGAAAGATAGGCTATCACCTTGTCATGTTGCATCAAGACATAACCAAGCCCTTGGATAGTAGCATCATATTAAACCATAAAGTCACCCCTTCCATTAGGTAATGCTAATATCCATGTGATATAGAGTTTTGTATCAACAATTGGAAAGCAGTTTCTTGACTCTCTCTCCCTATTTAAATGGGGTACCTTTATGAGTCAAAGCAGTGAGAGGTTGATCGATTTTTAAAAATCCCTCAATGACGTGTCGATAGTATCCTGCCAGTCCAAGGAATTGTAGTATCTCACTAGGCGTTTTGGAAATTGACCAATTCTTTAGTACCCCAACCTTTGCAGGATCCACATGGATTCCTTTTTTTCATTAACAATGTGACCTAGAAATTGCATTTCCCTAATCCAGAACTCGCATTTTATGTCCAGTTGTTGCTTCCTGAGCTGTTCTAAAATCAGACGTAAGTGCTCCTCGTGATCCTCTTTGGTTTTAGAATATATCAATATATCATCAATAAATACGATAACAAACTGATCAAGGTAGGGTTTACATACTCGGTTCATGAGGTCCATCGATACTGCTGGTGCATTAGTCAACCCAAATGGCATGACCAAAAATTCGTAATGACCATAGCGGGTTCTGCATGCAGTTTTAAAGATGTCCTCCTCTCAAACTCTATATTGGAACTATTGAGGCTGATGCAACCAAAACAACACTTAGAAGAAATCTATACAAACTAAGAGAAGTCTTCTGAAGGTAATGCTGCAACTTTCGAAGGAAATGCTGCAACTTCAGAAGAAAATGCTGCAACTTCCGAAGCTTATATAGTGATCTTCCGAAGAGCTTTCGAAGGATGAACTCAGTTTTCTGAGACTTAGAAGATCTCCTTTCAAAGTAAAGCACTTAGAAGAATGAATACAAAGTCTTTATAAGACAAAGCCTCGGAAGAAGCTGTGTCTTCCGAAGTATAAAATGGTTTAGAAGAAGTTATTCTTCTCAAGCCATTTTACCTTTAGAAGAAACACAGTATAAACCAATTGACAAAGCATGGTCTGACTGACACTTGCTTCCTACTCTGATCCTCTGCAAGATACCGTCCACGTTCATGTGGTTGACCTTACTTTTGTACACTGTTCACCATTCCTTAGTTAGTACAGTTGCCACCTTTAGTTGGTGACCAAAAGGTAAGTCATGGACCTGTCATGACTACCTTATTTTAGATAATACTTTATCTAAGATACCCTACCTCTAGCAATGTAGTATTTGTTTAGAAGTAAGTCCCAGCATGTTATCTACGTATAACAAGCTGTAGATAGTAGTATATATAGTCGCTCATTGTAACTTAGTATCCGTGCTTCTGCATGAGTCTTGTAATACTTAGTTGAGAGATAATATATACAAGTATCTTGAAAATTCTTGTGTTCTTTACTTATTATATTATTATCAACTAAGTTCTTGATTCTGCATTCATCAAACGAGTGAGATTGAACAAGTTTATAAGGAATACTAAGTGTTGAGAGAACCATATCGATCCTGCAATTGGTATCAGAGCATCTAGGCTGTTGATTATGAGATCTAACCATCCTAAATCAACCTTGTATCTCAAAACTTACTCACACAACCAAAATGGCCCTTAACCAGAAATCTGTTGAACCAAAAATGGGAACCATGACCAAAGCTCCCATTATCACACCTGAAAACTTCAGGTGTTGGTGTCAATACATTGAAGGATTCATCAAGTATCAAGACTCCCGTATGTGGAAGTCCGTCACTCATGGACCATACATACCAAAAGTGGTATCACCAACTAGAGATGGTGCCATGATTGAAAAGGAAGTCGAAGATTACTCTGATGAAGATTTCAAAAAGTTGGACATTGATAGCAAAGCTAAGACTGTATTGCTCACTGCCATACCAAACTCGATTATGGCAGGTTTTGAGCATTGCACTACAGCCAAAGAACTCTTTGATGCTTTGAAATTAATGTACTCAGGTTCCTCAGAATCCAAAGAATCCATGAAGGATGCTCTGAAGCAACAGTTTGAGAATTTCACCTACACTGATGGTAAAACTTGAGGCAACAATACTTCAGGTACATGGATCTGATAGAATCTCTGTAGTCTATGGGAGTGACTGTTGAAAAGAGATACATAGTAAGGAAGTTCATGAGTGCTCTTCCTCATGAATGGACTTTCTATTATGTTTCTATCAAGAGATCTGAGAATCTTAGAACACTCACTATGACTGAACTATATGGAATCCTAGATGGATACCGTATGGAGATGGAAAATCTGAATAGGCGGCAGATGAATGGCAGCTTAACCACTCCTTTTAGCAATGCTCTACATGTTGTTGAAGGTGCAAGAACTCCCCAGTCCCAGATGTGCATGACTTACAACCAACAACCATCATGTTCATCTAGACCATACATCACTTTCCCAGAGACACCCAAGTGTCAACAAGCTCAGCAAGGTCCTTTTCAGGAAAATTGTGCTTTTGTCTCAAGAAAGGAACACTTTAGTTATTTCCAATTCTTTTTTGATGATCTGGAGTGTTTCAGTCCAGATGATGTTGAATATATGGATATTATTCAACAAATGGCTCTTCTTACCTACAGAGCAAAGAAGTTCTACAAGAGAACTGGAAGGCAATTCCCTTAGAACCCAACAAGTAGCAAATTCAGGTTTGACAAATCAAAGGCTAAGTGTTGCAACTGTAATCAACTTTGTCATTTTGAAAGGGAATGCAAGGCTCCAAAATCTAATCCTGGAGCAAGCCAAGCCTCTCAACATCATGCCACCACACTGGCTGCAACCATGCCAACAAAGCAAACTGCAGCCGTTGCTCAAGAAGTTGATTGGAGCTTTATGGTGCAAGATGTTACTCCTGGTCAAGCTCTCATGGCAGACATAGATGATACCAAGGTATATGAGCATCTTTGCACTCCTGACTGTGTAGCTAAGGTTAAGTTGTACCAGGACTACAACTTGAAACTTAAATCTGATATTGAGTCTTTGAACATATTAAAAGCTTATTTTAAAAGAGCAGAATCTGACTATAAACTAGAAATTAAAGAGTTAAAAAACACTGCATCTACTTTAAAATATGAACACTCAAACTACAGGGCTCAAATAAAAGATTTAGTTTCAAAGTTGACTGAGGCTCAATCCCAGCTAGTAATAGCTGAGGCTGAAGCAAAGAAGTAAGCTATCTAAGAGCATAACTTCAACAACATTCTTGCATCAACTTTTCACTCAAAAGAGTGTTATCAAAATAAGAGTGGGTTGGGAACTAATGAAACTGCTCCACCACATTCCTATGTGTCTATTAGACAGCCAAGATATGGTACTGATAAGCAAGAGGTTCCAACTGCTGACCCAACATCTCTTAATAGTATGAGTGATGCAAAAATGGTTACCACCACCGCCACAGGGAAGGAAAAGGTAGAAAAGGAGTACTGCAAAAATGGTACTGATAAGCAAGAGGTTCCAACTGCTGACCCAGCAAGAGGTTCCAACACTGAATGTATAATGTGTAGTCTGCATAACAACATGGCCAAGGATTGTTTCTATAATCCTGCAAGCACACATTATGCAAACAGGGTAAGAAAAGGAGTATCCAAGGAAGGTGTCACACTTGGATCACACAACCAGATCCAAAGGTTGAAGAATGGAAAGCAGTCTTCCAAAGCCAAGTTACCTTCGGAAGGAACATATTCTTCCGAAAGGAAAGTAACTTCGGAAGAGAAACCAAAAAGAATTCCGAAGAACAAGAAAGCACCTCTCAAACCTTCCGAGAAGAAGACTGCTTCGGAAGAGAATGGTCTGAAAGCTTCTTCGGAAGAGAAAGGGAAACTTTGGAAGAATGCTCTGGTACCCAAGCTTCATCAAGCTCATCTTCAATGATCAACCAAAGGATGGAATAGAAAATCAAAGAAGATGTTATATCCTAAACCTCCTCTTCCCAAACTACTATTGAACCCACATCCTTACACTTTGTTTCAATTGTCTTATCATCATTGGAAGAACCCAAGACCAACAAGGCTTTGGTTTCCAATAAGAACTAACTGTTTCACCTTTGTGCAGGGACATCCATATGATAAAAATAGAAATATTGGATTGTGGATAGTGGAAGCTCCCAACACATGACAGGGAACAGATCTCTTCTTCAACAATTTCATAATTTTGATGGAGGTCCTGTTCAGTTTGGAGGTGAAACTAGAGGATACATCTCTGGTAGAGGTAATGTGTCCAATGGTAAGTTAATAGTTGACAAAGTACACTTTGTCAAATAGCTTGAACATAATATTTTAAGTGTTTCTCAATTCTATGACCAAAAGCATCAAATGCATTTCACAGAACATGAGTGCATTATCCTTAAACATGGGATAACAATTCCTAAGGAATTGGTTCTTCTTAGATCTCCAAGGAAAGAGGATATGTACAAGCTGGATATGAGCAATGCTTCCCCACTGGGTGAAGTATCATGCTTTCTTTCCAAAGCAAATAGTGATGAGTCAACTCTTTGGCATAAAAGAATGTGTCATGTTAATTTTAAGACAATGAATAAATTGTCTAAGAATAACTTGGTACATGGTATGCCTAGAAAGGAACTTCTCTGTAAAGACAACTATGTTGCTTCTCTAAAAGGGAAGCAACATAAGGTATCTCATATACCCAAATAAGTTAACTTTACCACCACCCCATTACACTTATTGCACATGGATCTATTTGGTCCTACAAGTATAATGAGCATTGGAAGGAAATCATATTGCATTGTGATAGTTGATGATTTTACTAGATTTACATGGATATTCTTCTTAAGAACTAAGGATGAAACTGCTGAAACCTTAAAATATTTTATTCTTAAGATAGAAAATCAAATTGATCACAAAGTAAAGATAATCAGAAGTGACCAACGGACTGAGTTTAAAAATCAAGTTCTTGACTCATTCTGTAACTCAAAAGGGATTGCCAAACAATATAGTGCTTCTAGAACTACATAACAGAATGTTGTTGCTGAGAGGAGGAACAGGACACTTATTGAGGCTACAAGAACCATGTTGGCTGATTCAAAGATTCGTCTAACTTTCTAGGCAAAGGTAGTCAGCACTGCATGCTATATGCAGAACAGGGTTCTCATTGTTAAGCCTCATGGAAAGACCCCTTATGAGTTATGGAACAAGAGACCACCGTTCATTGGCTTTCTAAGGTCCTTTGGTAGCAGATGCACCATACTTAACACAAAGGACAATTTGGCAAAATTTGCTGAAAAGTCAGATGATGCTATCTTTGTTGGATATTATTCAAGCTCCAAAGCTTATAGAGTATACAACATCAAGAATCAACAATTTGTGGAGTCATCCAATATAGTTGTAAGTGAGCACACTCCTTGTGTTAAGGGAAATGGTCCTGACCATATGTTCAACTTAGAATTGTTTCCCAACTATTCTAAATAATCTTGCGAGAATGTTTCAGCTGGAACAAGAACTCAAAGTGACTCTGATGATGATCAAATATTTGAGTTGCCCAGACCTATTCCAAATTCTCCTAGAAGGAATGAAGAACAAGCTCCTACCACTGCAAGTCCTGAAAGTCTGAATCTCTCAGGAAACAATGGAGCTTCAACCAGTTGTCAACTGAATGAGCATTAAGTCACTTCAGATGACAACTCAATTTCTCAATATTAAGCTGCTAAAGATAGCTATCTGGAGGAACAGGCAACTGTTGATGCTATCTTACAATAGAACACTTTTGATGATGTTACTCATTCATTCAATCATTCTTCATTAAATGAAAGAGAAAATTCTGCTGGTACTAATGTTAACAATCCTCATATGAATCATTCAAATCAGGATCTATCTATGCAACTAGATGTTATTCCCAAAATCAGGATTCATAACACTCATCCAGCTGAAAACATCATTGGGGGTGTATTATAAGGTGTGAGGACTAGAAGACAAACTCTCATTGAGAATGTCTACTTGTACTCATGCTTTCTCTCTCAAGTGGAACCTAAAAAGGTAGAAGAGGCTCTCAAAGACAACAATTGGGTTGAATCAATGGAAGAGGAATTGCTTTAATTCAAAATGCAAAAGGTGTGGAATCTGTGCCCACTACCACCTGGTCAAGTACCCATTAGCATAAAGTGGGTATTCAGGAACAAAAGGGATGATAGAGGTTTGATTATCAAGAACAAAGCTAGACTTGTGGTTCAAGGATACACACAAGAGGAAGGAATAGATTACACTGAAGTATTTGCACCTATTGCAAGACTTGACGCAGTAAGAATATTTCTTCCTTTTACTGCATCCAGGAACTTCACAATGTATCAACTTGATGTCAAATGTGCATTTTTGTATGGGAACATCGACAGAGAAGTCTATTTGCGTCAACCACCTGTCTTTGAAGACCTACAGCACCCCCACTATGTGTTCAAACTAGATAAAGCTCTCTATGGGCTGCATCAGGCACCAAGGCTGTGGTATGGGACATTGTCTCAATTTCTTCTAAAGAACGGCTACACCAGAGGCACCATAGACAAGACATTGTTCATAAGAAAATCAAGGAAGGACATGTTTCTTGTTCAAGTCTATGTTGATGATATCATATTTGGTTCCTCAAATGACCAAATGTCTAAAGACTTTGAAAGCATCATGAGAAAGAAATTTGAAATGAGTTCCATGGGAAAGATGGATTTCTTTTTGGGAATTCAAGTGAAGCAGATGGAAGATGGCTTCTTTATAAATCAATCTAAATATGTCAAGGACATTTTAGAAAGATTTGAGATGAAAGACTGCAACCCGGCTAAGACACCTATACAAAGAAATCACAATCTTTGTCCTGTCTCTGAGGGGGAGGATACTGATCAGCATCAGTACATGGAAATCATTGGATATCTAATGTATCTCACTGCAAGTAGACCTGATATCATGTTTGCTACAAGCATATGTGTAAGATATCAAGCTGTTCCCAAGGTGTCTCACCTCATCGCTACCAAAAGTATACTTAGATATACCTCAAAGGAGCTCCCAAACTGGGCCTTTGGTATCGTAAGAACAAAGACTTCAACATATATGGTTATACGGACAATGATTATGGTGGTTGTAATATCAACAAGAAATCCACATCAGGAGGATGTCAATTTCTTGTTGGAAGGATCATCTCCTGGCAATGTAAGAAGTAATCATGTGTCTCTACATCAACTACTGAGGCTGAATACATTGCTGCGGCTAGCTGCTATGCTCAACTGCTATGGATTTAAAATCAGATGTTAGACTATGATTTTAACTTCATGGAGACTCCCATTCATATAGACAACAAGAGTGCTATCTCAATAACTGAAAATCCAGTCAAGCACTCTAAGACAAAACATATCAATATCAGGTATCATTTCATTAGAGATGACAAGATCTCAGCCTCTAGTTTGATCAATTAGATTGTATTCGCAACAGATTTAGCATGAAAATTAGCAATTAAAGCAAGAACATAAAGAATATTGCATGCAAAGTAAATGTAGAGAGAGAGAATAATTCTGCCTTAAAGGAATAATATTCTGTTTATTTCACATGTTTCGGCGTGGAATACATTCAGGTCACTGCCCTTTTATAGGCAAAAGACCCATACTGTTGTCAGATTCCACTGACATTTAACAGTTATTTAACTAACTACTCATAGAACACAACTACTGAAGATGTCACAACAGCTGACATCTTCTTACAAAATTTCCTAAGTGTTCTACCTATTACAGATATTGAAAAGGAAACTACTGAAAAGCTACAACGACTGAAGAACAAACTCTTCAGTCGTTTACAACTACTGAACTATAACAGCTAAAGAACAAACTCTTCAGCTGTTGTACAAACCACTGAAAGTAAAAACATAAAACTACTGAAAGGAAAAACCATCACAACAACTGAAGAAGACTTCTTCAGCTGTTGTGACAAACTCTGAATCTTCAACACTTGGTTTTTCAGACTTGGGCTTCAGATGATGTATCAGCTGATGACTTCAGTTGATGTCATCAGCTGTTATCTTCAGTCTTTGTCTTCAGAGTTTGTGCATCAGTAGATGATCTTCAGTTCTTCAGTTCTTCAGACTTTGATCTTCAGCACTTGTCTTCAGTACTTGAAGTCTTCAGTACTTGTGTTTATCAGTACTTCAGACTTCATTACTTATCTTCAGCACTTTGGGATCTTCAGCTGTTGTACTTCAGATCTTTGATCTTCAGACTTTGATTCTTCAGACTTTGTCAGAACAGCTGAAGGGAGTCTTCAGCAGTTGTTGTGATGTCATGTGGGACTTAGAGGTTTTCCTGATCTTGGCTCATTGGTTCTTTTGGTCCAACAAACTCCCCCTGAACCAATAAAGCCAAAACCTCTAATTATTTGTTGTCCCACTTATTGTTGGCATAAAGATTGGTCTATTTCCTTCTGGATCAGATCAGAAGTTGACCCTGATAAGCACTGGCCTGGGAGAAGGTTTCTGGTATTTGTTTGGCTAAGTATGGATGGGAGCTCTGTTTTGGGGAATTGGACACAGAGCTGTTGTCCCATCCATGAAACCTACCTCCCACATACAAGCCTGTAGGATTCTCTGGTGTAGGCTGGGACAAAAATCATTTGTTCTTCTTTAGACAGGTCCTCAGCCCTACCATCAAATAATCCTTCACGGCCGTACAGCTCTGAGACATACTTGACCTGTTTGCCATTTTTGAGCTCAACTGTTGTGATTTGCCTATATGCAAATTCATCTGGATGTCTGCCCTCTAGCAACAAGTTGAGCTCATCTTTGTGGAAGTTCTCAAGCCTCTTATAAACTAAGCCTTTCCTAACCATCCTATTCTTCAACATCATTTCGGGTGGTTGCTTAGACTTATAGGCCTTCTCGAACTCATCCACAATTTCCCAGGGTGTTAATACAAGAGCCACTGTAATCACTTCATCTACAATCCTCTTCATCTGGCTCTTGTACCTCACAGGAATGTCTTTCTTTGTAATCCTGTGAGCTACCCTAGGATCAGGCCAAGTCCTCACTCTCTCTTTGTCATATTGGAAAGTTTGTTTGAGAGTGAAGAGTCTCAGATCTTCTTTCTTCATGTTCATGATAGAGGTAGAGGCAGCATATGCTTGGTCAATTGACTTAAGCATTTCAGCATCATGAAGCTGCTGCTGCTCTTCTTCCTCTATCTTTATCCTCACAGTATCCATCTGTGAGGTGGGAGTGATGGTTTGAGGTTTGGCTTTTGGTAGAGGGATGACTGCTGAAAGGGGCAGTCTATCCTCCTCATCCTCCTCTTCTTCTTCTTGCAGCCTCAACACCCTTCTCTTCTTCTTCAAGGGTGGATCATTGGCTGTGGGTTTTGATGGTGAAGGGGTTGGTTTTGGGGTTGTGTTTGGGTTGTTGGTGTGGGAATGTTGGCAGGCACTACTAGTAACCTAGAAATAAGAGCAGGTTTGGTTTGTTTTACTAGCAGGGTCCTGTTCCCAGCACCGGCTTCTGAGAGGGCCTCAGCGACCAGTCCTTTAGTGAAATCACCAGCCGAACAGATCTTGGTGGTTATTGCCAAGAGTCTGTCCCTGGTCCATGCCTTGACATTAAGGACTGGCCTGCCCAGGTACTTCGAAGTGAACCTACTCATAGCCTCAAGTTTCTTTCTTTCCTCTTGGCTATAAGTAGTCCATCGGTACTCAATCTCTCTTCTCTCCATATTCCTGATCTCTTGATCTAGCAAGGCAGTGTCCTTGTCAAAGCCTTGCCTGAACAGCTGATCAATGACAGAGTCCATTGATCGGCTATGCTCAGCATCAGCCTCCTTGACAAGGGCTGCTAGATCAGAGTCAACACCCTCCCTCACCTTCTCTTTCTTTTGATAAGTGACACTGAAATCCTTTTGGATTCCAGTCACTTCTTTTTCAGCTCTCTCCTCCTTCTCCCTCCCCTTCCCTTAGTCTCCTCAACCTTCTCCCTCTCAATCACCTCCTTTCTTCCTACTTCTAACTCCTCTTCTCCCCTCTTCCTCTTAACTTGCACTGAGGTCTCCCCCTTTTTGGGTGCATTGGTTGGGGTTTGACTCTCAGCAAGTGCTTTAGCAACAGCAACCTCCACCAGAGGTTGGATATGAGTGGGAAGCCTCTCATCAATGGTTTTCATCACATTTTCTGTGATTATGGGTGTGATGAGAGGCAGGGATTTCTGGAGGATAGCATCTAGCTGTTCAGGGGGTTTCTAGCCCTGAGAGCTAGTGCCAGAAGCAGGGGCAGGTGGCTGAGTTTTTGGGAGTGGCTCAGTGTATGTGAGACCTTCGGGTGAAGGTGCCATCTGTGGGTCAATGGTGGCAGATGGACTTCTATCTTGAGTCATTTGAGCAAGCAGCTCTTTGAGTCTGCTTATCTCATCCTCTAAGATATTGTTGTGAGCAACTACATCAAAGAAGAAGCTCAGGTCATCATTAGTGTGAACTGAATCACCTGACCTCCTGACTGTGTCAGGATATACATGCTCTGAGTGTGGCTCAGTAGTAGCATGTGCCCCTTGTTCTTGTTACTAGGGACTTCCAGCCTCTGGATTGGATCCATCATCGGCAGTTGCCTCTGGTGAGGTCTTATTGCTTGTACCAGCTTCTCCCTGCTCATGTGCTGATGCAGGGTAAGTGGCAGCCTCACCAGAATATCCTATCTCCCTAGCCACACTGGGAGATTGGACATGTGATTCTCTGTGTTGGGGGCTCCCACCAGCACTTATATCCACCCTCTCTTCGGTTGGAGTCTCCCCAGTTGTAATAGGTTTCTGGGCAGAGGGTGGAGTGCTCAGGTGGGTCAACACTTTGGCAATTATTAGGGTAGGACTTTATGGGGCGGCTTCTGTGGGAGACAGGCTTGAAGCAGAGTGCACATGGGGAGGAGTGTGCATTTCAATAGCAGTCTCCTCAAGTGAGAAAGACCCCAGATGTGTGGGTGCCCCAGAAGTGGTTGTATCAGGCTCCTGTTAAGAGGTAGCCTGTACGGTTGTGGTGGGTGGAGTCGTGGTAGCTGCTGGGAGAATCGAACCAGCAGCCACATCCTGCCTTTATGTTGGAGGGGCATCCTCAGGGGACTTATTTCCCTGAGTAGCCTTTTTGGGCTTCTTTTTGGGTTTTGGTTTGGTGGGGACTTTGGATTTGGAGGTGGAGGCTGTGGGTTCCTGCTGCGTGGGTTTTTGCAGCCGGCCAGCCTGTTTTAGTGTTTAGTCAGAGTTGTGCCTGGAGTATACCTCAGCCAGAACAGCCATGGCAGGGACCCTAGTGCCAACAAGTCCCTCAGCTTGAAGCTGGCTCTAGATGATGGCCATTATGAACCGAGGATACAAGATCCAACGGTTAGAAATGGGTTTTGTGGCCATATCCTTGAGTTCCAAAAGATAATATCAGTAAAATTTAGGGGTTGTTTATCAAGGATAGAATACAATACCTGTTGCCACCTTGTTGACATCTGGTCCATGAAGAAGTTTTGGGGGCCAGACACACGTTCATCATGTGGAAGATGAGACGTTGGGTATCAGGGAAGTGTTTCTTCAACAAGGTGGTGGCAGAGAGGTCGCCCTGATAGTCATTGGCTGTGAAGCATAGATCGAGGGCGCCTTTGGGGTAGGAGGTTGGGTAGGTGGCATCCTCCAGCTTTAGGGTTTCTCGAATGGTAGATGGAGTGATAACCACTTGGTGGTTGTTTACGGAGGACCGGGGAGAGACCTCACCATCATTCTCTCCGGTTTGGACGATGACGTTTGTCCAGAACTCCGATAGGGAGTCGGTGTATATGGTGGGGTTGATAAGGAATGCCGTTTGGTAGGGTGAGTCGGTCATCAGATCGACGGCATTGTGCAACTTAGGCCAGAATGGCGATTTGGTGAGATGAGCGACACAGTTGTGTCAAGGTTTGAGTTGCATGGTCGCCATTAATGGTGTATGGGGATTTCAGAGGTTTTTGAAAAGTTAGGTCAAGTGAGAATGAAAAGCTCTGAAGGTTGGGTATTTATAGGGTATGGCAAAGGCTGAAAGAAAACTACTGAAGGTTTTGGTGTTAGTTATCAGTTGTTGAAACTACTAATGACGTGGTTTTTAACCTTCAGTGGTTGTAACATTTGAGGACTTGGTGTTAGTCTTCAGTAGATGAAACTACTGAAACCTTGGTTTTGTCCTTCAGATGTTGTAAACGGCTGAAGACTTGTTGTCAGTCTTCAGTAGTTATAAACTACTAAAGACCTAGTTTTCATCTTCAGACGTTGTAACTACTGAAGACTTGGTGTTAGCCTTCAGTAGTTGCAAACTACTGACATCAGTAGTTGTGAACTACTGAAGACATGGTATTGCTTCAGTTGTTGTGAACAACTGAGGACTTGGTGTTTGTCATCAGTAGTTGTGAAACTACTGAAGACATGGTTTTGTCCTTCAGTTGTTTGGGTATGAAACAGCAGCTGTTGGCATCAGCTGAAGAGTAAAATTACTCATCAGCTGTTTCCGTCAAATCAGTTGTTTCATACTGACCTCCACATTTACTCATCAGCTCTTGGCTGACTTTCAGATGTTTCATTGACCCTTCAGCTCTTGTGAATATTTATGCCTTCAGCTCTTGTGAACAGATGTTCACAAGTGCTGATGAAATACTCTAGAGCTGGTGAACAAATTTTGTCTTCAGTACTTGTGTAAGATTACACATTAGTACTTGTGAACAAAATTTGTTCTTCAGTACTTATTTGTTTGAAAATAATACATCAGTAGTTGTAATCCACCTCACTACATCAGTTGTTTTCAACAAATAATGTACATCAGTACTTTGAAGCATTTTAGTCTTCAGTAGTTGTGAAAATACTAAAGACTAAATTACTCATCAGTACTTATATTTGACCTTTGCATACTAATGCTCATCAGTACTTGTGAACTGAGAGCATCAGCATTGGTCAAATGATTCTAGCTGCAGCATACCAAGCCTTAGTACCAAGTTTTGAAATGTGGCACTATCTAGAGGCTTAGTAAATATATCTGCAAGCTCATCAGCACTAGGCACAAACTTTGGATCAATCAGACCTTTTTCATAGCAATCCCTAATAAAATGATGTCTGATCTCTATATGTTTGGTCCTAGAGTGCTGGACTGGATTTTTAACAATGCAAAGAGCTGAAGCACTATCCATTAATAATGGAGTCTTAGTCTCTGTAATGCCATAATCCAAGAGTTGGTTCTGAGGCCAGAGTATCTGAGATGTACAACTTGCAGCAGCAATGTACTCAGCTTCAGCAGTGGATGTAGCAATTGATGTTTGTTTCTTACTCTGCCAAGAAACTAAACAATTGCCTAGGAATTGGCAACCACCAGAAGTGGATTTTCTGGTGACTTTGCATCCTGCATAGTCACTATCAGAGAAAGCAACTAATTTGCAAGAATGCCCAGTTGAATACCAAAGACCTAGTGATTGGGTACCTTACAGATATCTAAAGATCCTTTTGACTGCAATCAAATGGGATTCTTTAGGTGCAGCCTGAAATCTAGCACAGACACATGTTGCAAACATGATGTCTGGTCTAGATGCTATAATGTACATCAAGGACCCAATCATACATCTGTAAAGGGTTTCATCAACCGCTTTACCTTTCTGATCTACATCCAGTTGTGTGATGCTGCTCATGGGAGTAGAACAGGGCTTGCAGGTTTGTAAATCAAACTTATTCAACAACTCCTTTGTGTATTCGGACTGATGGATGAAAATTCCATCATCCCTTTGTTTAATTTGCAAACCTAGAAAGAACTGTAATTCCCCCATAGCACTTATTTCAAACTTTTGCTTCATGAGCATTGTAAATTCATCACACAGCTTTGGATCAGAGGATGCAAAGATGATATCATCTACATAAATTTGAACAAGGAGCTTATGTTGTCCCACAGTCTTGATGAATAAGGTTTTATCAATGGTGCCTCTAGTGAACTTATTTTGGAGAAGAAAAGTTGATAGTGTCTCATACCAAGCTCTAGGAGCTTGCTTCAGCCCATAAAGAGCCTTATCAAGCTTGTACACCCAATCAGGATGTTTATTGTCCTCAAAGCCTGGTGGTTGACACATATAAACTTCTTCTTTTATTTTTCCATATAAGAAGGCACTTTTGACATCCATTTGATAAACCTTAAGACTGTGAAAAGCAGCATAAGCTAGGAACAGTCTGATTGCTTCCAGTCTGGCCACAGGAGCAAAGGTCTCATCATAATCGATGCCTTCCTCTTGTGCAAACCCCTGGACAACCAGCCTGGCCTTGTTCTTGACAATTTGGCCCTTATCATCTGTTTTGTTCCTAAATACACATTTGGTGCCTATTGCACACTTACCTTGGGGTAGAGGAACAAGCTCCCACACTTGCTGTTTCTTGAACTGAAGAAGCTCAAGCTGCATTGCTTCAACCCATCCATTGTCTCTTAAAGCAACATGATAGTTCTTTGGCTCTTGCTGACTGATGAAGAGAGCATAGAAGCAGAAATTGGACAATTGACTTCTAGTTGAAACTCCAGCATTGATATCACCAATGATTTGAGAAGTGGGGTGATTCTTCAGCTCTTGATAGACGATAATGTTTGTGCAAGTGTTTGTAGGACTTTCAGCAGCAACAAATGGTGATGAAGATTCTTGAAACCATGTAGGAGATGGCAGCTCAAATGAAGTAGAGCATGCACAAATCTCATCAGCATTTGTTGTGGATGGGGCTGCTGAAGCTACAGGAGCATCAGGTTTAGTGGACTCAGGCAGGTTGTCACTAAACCTGAAGAGGTGAGTACTGACTACATCATCATCAGTACCACCAGGTGGAGAACTGTTGACAGGCTCAACAGCTGGAGGTTGATAAGGAACATATTACAGTATGTCCAGATCAAACAACTCCATAGGGTTTTGTGGAATCTTGTCCTTTGGAGATTCATTGAACTTAACATGCAGAGTTTCTTCAACCACCTTTGTCCTACAGTTGAAGACTCTGTATGCCTTGCAAGTTGATGAATAACCAACAAAATACCCTGCATCCACCTTACTAGCAAATTTCTGGAGTGGGTTGCTAGTGTTGAGAATAAAGCATGGACACCTAAAGGCTCTAAAGAATGAAATCAGAGGAGCCAAATGATGAGAACTTCATAAGGAGTCCTGTTCTTTCTCTCCACCACTCCATTCTGCTCAGGAGTTCTAGGAATACTAAACTGCCTTTTAATTCCCTTGGACAGGTAGAAGTCATCAAGTGTGTGGTTTCTAAATTCTGTTCCATTGTCACTTCTCACACACTTGACCTGTAGGGAATACTGCTTTTCTACAAATAACACAAAGTTCATGATAGTCTTGGCTGCTTCATCCTTGGAGTGCAAGAAGAAAGTCTATACAAACCTGGAATAATAATCCACAATTACCAGGCAGCATTTCTTCTTTGCCATGCTCATCACTCTGACAGGACCAAAGAGATCCATGTGCAGGAGCTGCAAGCAGTCAGTGGACTTTGGTTCTTCTATTGAAGGGAATGAAACTTTGTGTTGTTTTCCTTTTAAGCAAGCAGTGCAGTTGTCTTCACACTTGAACTCCTTCAAAGGCAATCCTCTTTCTAAACCATGGCTTATCAGCTGATTCATGTTCTTGAAGTTAACATGCCCCAGCCTTCTATGCCATAGAGTAGACTCTTAAGGAGATGCCTTGGAGAATAGGCAAGGATGGCCTTTTAGATCTATCTTTTTGGAAAGATCTAAGGCATACACTCTTCCTGTCCTGTTGGCCTTTAGGAGAGTGTATTCATCCAACACCTTGTCAATCAAATTTAGAACTTTGGATGACAGAATCCGACAGTTATGGCTTGTGAAAAGGGCAACATGGCCTTTATCACACATTTGACTGACACTCAAGAGGTTGTACTTGAGATTCTCCACATGGTTAACATTATCAAACCTTATTTCCCCATTGGAAACAAAGCCTTTTCTGATGATGTAACCCTTTGCATCATTGCCAAAGGAGACAAATCCCTTCTTTCCTTGAGAGTAGTCATTAAGAAGGGAGCTGCTTCCTGTCATGTGCATGGATCCTCCACTGTCTACATACCAGATGCTTCTTTGGCATGTTGAAGAACCTGCAATCATAACCACATGTTAGTTAGCTTTAGAGACCCAAACTTGTTTGGTTTTGGGTCTATTCTCAACTATAGGTGCAGCACTAACAGGTGTGTTATGTGCAATCATAACCTTTGGCTTTGATTTCCTTTTCTGTGGTTTCAACACAGGAGAATCTAAATGGTTGACTCTTCCCATTAGATGCTGAACCATCATCACCAGTTGTGTCTAACTTTGTGATAAAGCTTTCAGCTCTTCAGACACACTGGGACTTGCTGATGATGGATTCCTATGTTGCACCATCTTTTTCTGAGCAACCTCAGCTGTTGCCTGAGTAACCCCTACTTTCTTTTTAGATTTAGCTTTGGGCTTAGGGATTTCAGGCTTTGATGTTGCTAGTACAAACTTGGTTTCAAACTCATTTTTCATTTTATTTATTAGCTCTTTAACTTCCTCCTTTTGTTTGAGTTTGGAACCCCTTTTGTACCAACAATCATCAGTAAGATGATTGAACAAGCCACATACTTCACATGGCTTCTTCTTCATCTTATGTTGATCATCAACCAAAGAAGATGAAACTGCTGAAGACTTGTTCTTCAGCTGTTTGTTATTAGTACTAGCAGTTTTCTTCCATTTAGTACCTGCTTTCCTGACCTCTTCTTTAGTTGTCTTCAAACATTTTCTACTGTCAGTTTTCTTCTCTTTAGTGCTGACAGTAGTTGAGGTTTGAACTTCAGGTGTTATCACTTGCTCTCCAGTACTTTCAGTACTTCTAGAGACAACACCTGAGTTGATCAACCTTTTGATCATGTGACAGTCAGTATTTGAACCAACAGCTGTTGTAGCATCAGCTGATTGGTTATGGCAGGAGCCAATGCTGACTTTTATCTCTGATGATGCTGAATCAGAAGATAGTAGGTCACATGATGAGAAGGATTGGTTATTGCTCTCTCCATCAGATTCAACTTCTGCTCTTGAAGTAAAATCTGTAGGAGGAGCAGTGTGATTATAACCAATTCCAAACTTCACATTGGAAGCTGATTGCTTCTTAAGAAGCATTTCAAAACCCTTGCATGATTGCACCCATCGATCACACTCTACTTGGGTGTTTGCAAGAGTTTCCTTGAGGTCTCTGTACTTCTCTAGAAGTACATCTTCCCTAGCTTTACCATCTTTGATTTGGCATTTAAGTTTGTAAATCTCATCATTTTTCTCTTTTAGTGCAGCCTCAAAATCAGCTTTTCTTTCTGAAATAGTGTGCTCTAGCTCAAGATTTTTATATATTAAAGCTACATTTGCTTCTCTAATAGAAGCAAATGCTGCTATGCATGATTCAGAACAAAGCTTGGCCTTGGCCTCAGATGATACCTGTGATGAGGCATTGGATGATGACCCCTCAGCAGACTCAAGGGCCATCAGAGCAAGATTTCCAAAAGGACTATCACCACCATGTTGACCAGCACCTTGGAGTAGTTGTTCTTGACCAGATAGATCATCTGGTAGACTACTCCAGTCAACAACTCCTGGGGTGAAGAAGCTGTGTTGTTGAGGTTGTGTTTGATGATGAGATGGGGAAGATTGAGGCTCAGGAAGAGCCTGTGGTGGTTGAGCAGAAGGTGCTTGAGTTTGACTGGCCTGAGGCATGTAGTAGCAGGGGTATGAGTATGGCATATACCCCTGAGGCACAAAATAAGCAGGTGATGCCTGTGCATGCGATGGAAGACAAGAACTGGAGGAAGGTTGCCCTCTGTGCTGTGAGCTATTGCTTGGAAAAGTCACAAAGGGTGCAGAGGAGTTAGATCCAGATGATCTACACTCTCTAGCAAAGTGTCCAAGCCTTTGGCACTTGTGACACCTCAACTTGCTCTTGTCAAAACCAACTTTGGTTTTGCCAGAGAGACCGGGGAATTTCCTACCAGTTCTTTTGTAGAACTTTTGAGATCTGATATTGATCATTGCCATTTGGCTCAAAATATCCATCTCTTCCAGATCATCATCTGGAATGCCCTTCAAATCATCCATCAAAAAGCACTAGTTATCACTGCTGCCCTCCTGAACTACTACTAACACCAACAAAAGCTTGTTCAGAGTTGGTAGAGAAATCAATATGCTCATCATAAGAACTCTCTGATGAAGCATATTCAGACTCCTGACTTATCAAAGCAGCATTTCCTTGAACAAAGTCATTAGCGAGCTTGCCAGAGGTGGACAACTTCCTCTTTTGCTCTATCTCTCTCTTAAATGTGAGCAGTTTTCCATGAAGTTGGGTGAGAGATAGAGTTTCCAGATTTGCACTGGAGCGTAGGACAATGGTATAAGTGTCCCATCTCTCAGGCAGTGATCTGAGGAACCTGTTGTTCATCTGGCTGTTGGAGTACTCTTGTTTGACCATCTTCAGCTCAGAAATCAAACAAGAGAACCGCTCAAACTGCTGGGTCAGAGTCTCACCCTTTCTATATGATAATGTCTCATATTGTTGGGCGAGGATTTCCCTATTGTTTGCCAAGACCGAATCAGTTCCTCCAAATTGTTCCTTTAGAGCAACCCATAGGTCATGAGCAGTTTCATGATGCAAGAGTCCTGAGTAAATCTCATTTGGAATAGCCATGGCTAAAATTCCATGGGCTCTAGCATCTATCTCGAACAGCTTTAGATCTTCGTCCGAATATTGTTCAGGTTTCTTTGGAACCTGTTCATTAGATTCAGGGACGCTCACCATAGGCTTGTATGGTCCATGCACCACTGACTTCCAACAACCAGCACTGTTGACAGACAAGTGGTGAATCATACGTCTTTGCCATATGTTATACTCATTCCTCACAAGCATCGGAGGCTTGGTTGAGGAACCAGTATTGTGAGGATCGTTTGTTGGTGTAGTCATCTCAGTTATTAGTCAAACTCAAGATTAAACAAAACAACTGTAGCTCAAAACCACCAAAGAACCTCAAGTTTATAGCCAGAAACAGCAGAATCTCTCTCTTCTACAGCTAATTCTTGCAAATTGCTAATTCGATCAGACGTAGAGATCAAAAGAGCAGTTTCAAATGATCAATAGTGAAATCGATCAATGATTAACCTGCTCTGATACCATTTGACAGGATCTCAGCCTCTAGTTTGATCAATTAGATTGTATTCGCAGCGGATTTAGCATGAAAATTAGCAATTAAAGCAAGAACATAAAGAATATTGCATGCAAAGTAAATGTAGAGAGAGAGAATAATTCTGCCTTAAAGGAATAATATTCTGTTTATTTCACATGTTTTGGCGTGGAATACATTCAGGTCACTGCCCTTTTATAGGAAAAAGACCCATACTGTTGTCAGATTCCACTGACATTTAACAGTTATTTAACTAACTACTGATAGAACACAACTACTGAAGATGTCACAACAGCTGACATCTTCTTACAAAATTTCCTAAGTGTTCTACCTATTACAAGTACTGAAAAGGAAACTACTGAAAAGCTACAACGACTGAAGAACAAACTCTTCAGTCGTTTACAACTACTGAACTATAACAGCTGAAGAATAAACTCTTCAGCTGTTGTAAAAACATAAAACTACTAAAAGGAAAAACCATCACAACAACTGAAGAAGACTTCTTCAGCTGTTGTGACAAACTCTAAATCTTCAGCACTTGGTTCTTCAGACTTGGGCTTCAGATGATGTATCAGCTGATGACTTCAGTAGATGTCATCAGCTGTTATCTTCAGTCTTTGTCTTCAGACTTTGTGCATCAGTAGATGATCTTCAGTTCTTCAGTTCTTCAGACTTTGATCTTCAGCACTTGTCTTCAGTACTTGAAGTCTTCAGTACTTGTGTTTATCAGTACTTCAGACTTCAGTACTTATCTTCAGCACTTTAGGATCTTCAGCTGTTGTACTTCAGATCTTTGATCTTCAGACTTTGATTCTTCAGACTTTGTCAGAACAGCTGATGGGAGTCTTCAGCAGTTGTTGTGATGTCATGTGGGACTTAGAGGTTTTCCTGATCTTGGCTCATTGGTTCTTTTGGTCCAACAAGAGATATTAATGAGAAAAATCTGATCATATTGGTTAAAGTTGACTCAAATGAACAATATGCCGATTTGTTCACCAAAGCTTTTGATGAACAAAGATTTAAGTATTTAATTACAGCTATTGGGATGATAAATCTTGACTAATTATTTCATACCGAATGTTAAGTCAAATGTTTCTATTTACAACTTAAGCCCTGTTACAAAAGGTATTTCTTCAAATTTTCTAAATTAAACTCTTCCGAAGAGAAATTTACCATTGGAAGATAGTTTTACTCTTCTTCCGAAGGTAAATTCCTCTAACCTAAACAAAGAATTATGCTTCGGAAGAAAATTTGATCAAGGATCAACCTTCTTCAGAAGGAAATTTTAGAAGCAAAATAGTCTTTATGACAGGTTTTGCTTTGCTTCGGAAGCAAAATTTGGCTTCGGAAGATAGTCAGGAGAGAGAAACCTTAAAGTTCTCTCGGAAGCAGATGTTGTCGGAAGAATGCTTTAAAAATTGTAACGGAAACATTTGGGTCCCACTCTGCAAAAAGTAAGATTTTATAGAAGATTCTTGGAGTATTTTGAATAAAACATCCTTACCGCCTCTGTCAAATCAAGCCGCATAGTGTCATTTCACCTTATTAGTTTGATTTTTTACTCCATATTTAAAGGACACCAACTCTCTTCTATACTTTCTTTACCACTATCAAAACCTAGCATACTGTTTTCACTGTAATCTTCAAGCTTGGAACTTTTTTTTCTCATAATTCCAAAATAATGGCTCTTCACCCATAACATAACCAAGTTGCTATCCTTGATTCATCTATGGATAGTGATTTTGCTCAGATCATCCAATTCCTCACACAATCCATATACCTTCCCGCTCTCACAATAAATCCTACCATCTACTCCAACCATATATCCCTGAAAGGTGACTAAAACACCAGAAACGGTGCCGAGCTAATGATAGAGGCAATAATCTTTCCGGCCAAGTCCCATTAATTGATCATATATAACGATATCGTGGAAATGCTGCACGGACCCATTAAGTAATAAAATAAAATTAATGTTTTGTTGCCCCTCCCCTGATATCAATTTTAAACACAGACACTTATAGAATATAAATAATTTAAAACAAAATGTCATGTGTTTGAATCGCGCGCAGAACGCGTCGATACGGAACGCTCTCCCGGGTTCCAAGCCCTTGAATTTGAGCGACGTACGATTCATACGTACGTACAGTCAAAAGACGGCCTTGCGGGCCATGGATTGAGGTCCGGATTTCGGGGTACCTTCGTAGGATGGTTAGAGGCGAAAACCCATCCTCCACCCCTCCTTCCTTTACTCACTTAAAGTCCATTCCTTGCTCTTGCCTAGTTCTAGGTTTTTAAACAAATGGCCAAAATGAAGTCATCAACAATGAGAGGGTAATTCACTCGAGAATCTCTGGACAAGAGATAGTGGTAAGTGAAACCACTATCAGAGAACATTTGGAGCTTCATGATACAGGGGCTCCAACTAAATTTCCAAAGCTTGATTTGGAAGACACCTATACATAAATGGGATATAAGTCTACTGTCTGTCCAACAAATTCAGCGGTTGGGATCAAATCCCCTATGAACTAGGCTGTTTAGTTCATAGGTCGGTCAAAGGCCTGAGGTTCAACTATTTCAGGTTTGTTCTGAATAACCTGAGGGGAATCTTATCAAAAAATACATTCTACATGTACCCTAGGTTCATTCAGCACTTCATCAACTGTGAACTAGACCTGGATAAACTAGAATACAAGGATATTCTAGTAGTACCTCAAATGCGGCCGGGTATCTTCTGAATGCTGAAGAAGATATCTACCAACTTCACTGGAAGGTTCACTCCTCTGCTTCTAGGTATGCTTGAACCCATGGCTCCTGGTGACATCACTGTTAAACCAACAGGTGATGAACCCACACCAGCAATCACCACTCTACACCAAAAAGCCTCCCAACCTATCAAACACTTTTACCAAAGACGCCCCAAGCAAACCCTTGCTCAATCTACTCTGATTGAACAAGTCCCTTCTGTTCAGCCCAAAAAGGCTAGAGTCGCACACTGGGCTCCCACTCAGCCTGAGGTCCAACCTTCCCCTCCAATTGACCTCAATATCAGTGTAGAGTATCCTCAGTCTCAACCTGATGAGCCCAACACCCAAACCTCAAGCCCTCAGGATGAGTCACAATACTCTCCTGAGCAACCAAAAAGGGATAGCCATATCACTGACTATGAGTCATTAGATGTTGACCAAGGTCCCAGGTCATTAGGAACCTACCATATCCTTCACTGACCTTCTAACCCAAACTGGTGAGGATTTCATGTTTCCTCAAGGCTATGAAGTTGATCTACCACACCTATCTCTAGATCAACAGAGCCAAAGGAAACCTCTGATCTCTGACCCACATCAGCAACCATTAACTGAGGTAAGTCCCACCGGTGTGCAGGGGACTCATGTAGGCTCAGCTGCCACTACTAAGAGTCTCTCATTGAGCTCTCAAGACATTGGTAACATCATTGAGACTGAGTCTATGGCAACTTTTCCCATTGACATCTCTGAAAGAGATATCAGTGAGCAAAGGTATCCAGGGCGCCAAGAAACCACCACTGGTGGTGAAGATGTACATACTAGGTATGTTGTCTCATCTCCCCATGATTCTTCAGATGAAGACGAGGGAAGGCTGAAACTCACCATTGAGTACCTGTTCTCTAAGATCTCCGACCTTGAATTCAAGGTTAGGTTCCTAGAAACCAGGTCTGCCACTCAGCAACTTGAGGTTGAAGATCTCAAGGCAAAACTAGCTAAGACATAGATTGAGAAGTCTGTCAGGCATGTACCAACACAAGTTTCTTTAAGTTTTTCCTCTAACTCATCTACCTCTCAAGATGATGCTACAAAAAACGGGAAGAATGTACAGAAACAAGCCCATGAGGAACTCAAATTTCCGAGGAACCTCAATCTCTGATGACTCTTACAACTTTTTCCTCCCCTTACCCTACACAAAAGCACTCATCCACTGTCTTTCGACAACCACCTCCTTTGAGCTTTCAAGTGGATCCAAGGATGCTCATTAGCCTTTACAAAATTTTCACACAATTCCTAATGAGCTCTTCACTTGAACAATCATCCCCTGATGTTGCCATAACCTACTTTGGAGCAAAAAAGCTTCAAAGGCTCAGTGCACCACCTACCACTCAGGTGGAATTTGGTCAACCTAAAGTCACTATGGAACCTGAGATTCACTTCAAAGGGGAAATAGGGACTGATGGCCCAGCAACTACCTCAGTTAGGAAAGATGGTGCAAGATCAGTTTCTTCCAAAGCAGATTTTTCAGCTACGGAAGTAATTGTTGAACTATCATCCTTGTCAGATGAACTAATTCTCACAGAGTCTATTCTTGATCTAGCCTCTGAAGTGAACAGTGAGGACTTTCTTACAACTCCCATTCTTCTATAAATGCCTCAAGATCAACCACAAACTTCTCAACCTCATCCTCAGTCCTCTCAACCTCAACCTTCAAGACCAGAATCACCTAAGGAAGCATCTCCTCATGATTACAAAGGTAAGAGGAAGATGACAGATGAGGAGCTTCTTGGGGATGAGAGGCTAAACAAGTTGAGAAGAAAGGGTAGACTCCCCACTGAAAAGTTGTTGGCTGCAAGTAGCAAAGCAACAGCAACATCTTAGGAGTCTATCAATGAAAAGAAGAGGGTGGAGGCAATTGATAGAGTCATCAACCTGGGAGTAGTAAATAAGGAAATGCTACTAGTCCCTTTTGATGAGCTAATCAAACTAGAAGAGGCAACCTTGCTGGAAAAAGAAAAGGAGGAAGCAACAAGGAGGGCCAAAGAGGAGAGAGCAAGAAAAATAAAGGAAGAAGCTGAGCTAAAGAAGAGCAAGGAGGGGATAGCCTTCCTGTGCTCAAGAAGTTACTCTCAGGAGCAACTGAGTCCTCATGAGAATGAGATGATCCTGCTCCTTGTCAACAGAGAGCAGGAACAAATATGTAAGGAGAGAAAGAGAGCTGCTAGGGAGAAAGTAAAGGAGAGAAAGAAGAAAGAGGAAGAGGCTAAGCTTGCAGCTGCCAAGAAGGTAGGAGATAAAGCCTAGATGAAGGCTTATCTCAGGGCACATGGCTTCACTGGCAGGCAAGTTGGGCCTATGATAGAGAAGAACCTACAGCGACATGTCAGTGATATCAAACCTGACATTCGCTTAGGAAGAAGGAAGGAGGTATCTCAGGAGATACAGAGGATGAAACCCAAACCCGAACCAAAGCCACTACCCATAATTACTGAAACCACCACTGAGCCAATACCCTTCTCCTTCCCCATTAAAACCAAACCTATTACTGAACCATACACCCCTGAACCCACACCATCCTTACTACCGCCACAACCTTCCCCTGCCTCTCAACAAACACCCTAACTACATATACTACAACCCAAAACACAACCCAAAACCCAAACAATACCAACATCATCCTCTGAACCATCCAAAACTCTAACCTTAGAAGAAATTAGGGAGATCAAAAGAAGACTCAACAACTGCTCAAAAGTGAGTCGCATTTCTTATGAGGGAGGATTCATCACATTGCAATACATTGATGAATCCTCAAACACTCTCATAAGAAATGCCTTCCTAGATCTACCCGGAGAAACATTACACCAATCACTTAATCTTCTTGCCTTAAGCTTTGATTCGTTAAATGATGAAGAGAAAAGGCTATGAAGAAAATTTGTGAGCCTGCTGGACACTAGGAATAGGGACAGACTGCCAAACTTGCCCTTCATTCCTAGGAACATAATAGTCCAGTGGAGCTTTGATGAACCTTCTCACAACTTTGTTGTGGAGAGGGAGAATGAAGAGGTAAATAGGTTCAATGCCTCCTCTCTACTACACAAGCAGATTTGATATTGCTAAGTTTGTAGAAAGACCATTCACCAATCCCTCTAACTCCATGATAGCTGCTCACATTAGAAGATTCATTGACAGCCTTTATCTTACCGAATTGAACAAAAGGCAACAATTGAAGAGGAGTTAAAAATTTGAAGAAGGAAGTGTAGTTTTGGTAGCATCAGCCTAGGGGAGTTTGTTGGAACTATTAAGGTTGTGAGACCAATACAACACTTAGAAGAAATCTATACAAACTAAGAGAAGTCTTCCGGAGGTAATGCTGCAACATCCGAAGGAAATGCTGCAACTTCCGAAGCTTATATGGTGATCTTCCGAAGAGCTTCCGAAGGATGAACTCAGTCTTCTGAGACTCAGAAGATCTCCTTCCAAAGTAAAGCACTTAGAAGAATGAAGACAAAGTCTTTAGAAGACAAAGCCTCGGAAGAGGCTGTGTCTTCCAAAGTATAAAATGGTTCGGAAGAAGTTATTCTTCCGAAGCCATTTTACCTTCGGAAGAAACACAGTATAAACCAGTGGACAAGGCATGGTCCGAATGACACTTGCTACCCACTCTGATCCTCTGTAAGATACCTTCCACGTTCATGTGGTTGGCCTTACTTTTGTACACTGTTCAGGATTCCTTAGTTAGTATAGCTACCACCTTTAGTTAGTGACCAAAAGGTAAGTCATGGACCTGTCATGACTACCTTATCTTAGATAATACTTTATTTAAGATACCCTACCTCTAGCAATGTAGTATTTGTTTAGAAGTAAGTCCCAGCATGTTATCTATGTATAACAACTTGTAGATAGTAGTATATATAATCGCTCATTGTAACTTAGTAACCATGCTTCTACATGAGTCTGGTAATACTTAGTTGAGAGATAATATATACAAGTATCTTGAAAATTCTTATGTTCTTTACTTATTATATTATTATTATTAACTAAGTTCTTGATTCTGCATTCATCAAACGAGTGAGATTTAACAAGTTTATGAGAAACACTAAGTGTTAAGAGAACCATATCGATCTTGCACTCTCAATTGATGATAACCTAACCTCAAATCAATCTTAGAATAATAACTGGAGCCCTGAAGTTGTCGAACAGGTAATCAAGGTGAGGTAAAGGATACAAATTCTTGACCATGACTTTGTTCAATTCCCTGTAATCAATACACTTTCGGAATGTGCCATCCTTTTTCTTAGCAAAAAGGATAGGGGCTTCCCAAGATGATGAGCTTGGTCGGATAAATACTTTATCTAATAGCTCCTGAAGCTGTGCTGATAACTCCTACAGCTCGTTCGGTGCCAATCGATAAGGTGCTCTTGCAATTGGAGCTGCTTCGGAGTCAACTCGATCTAAAATTACACTTAACGATGAGGTGGTAACTCAGACAAGTCCTCGAGAAACACCTCTGGGAAATCACAGACCACCGGAATGTCCTCTATTTTCTTCCCTTCTTGCTGGTTATCCATCACAAGGGATAATATGGTCAAATGACCATTGCGTAACAGTTTCTATGCTATCATATATGATATGATGCCTATCACTACACCACTCCTCTCGCCCTTGACCGAAAGGATTTCTCCACTAATAAGAATATGTATAATCTTCTCGCGATATATGACTTCTACCTGCTTCTCGGAAAGCCAATCCATGCCCACGTCTACATCAAAACTCCCAATTGTAACTGGCATAAGATCGATGTCGAAAGTGTGTCCAGCCAGTTTTATCTTATAACCCTTAAGGAAGTGTGTAACGTGAATTTGCTTACCTTCAGCTAATTCTACGGTATACTGGGATTCCAAAGTAGAAGGCGTATCATTGAAAAGACTACTAAACTTAGTAGAGACAAAGCTTCTATCGGCTCCAGTATCAAATAGTACGGTAGCATATCGACCATTAATAGGAAATTTACCAGTAACAATAGTAGTATCATTTAGGGCCTCACCTGAACTAAGGACAAAGGCTCTCCCCTTGGCTCCACCAATGTTGTCACCATTACCAGTGTTGTTGTTGTTATTGTTTTTTCCATTGTTCCCAGGACCATTGTCATTCTTCTTCATAGCACCATTATCATTCTTCTTCAATTAAGGGTAGTTCCTCTTGTAATGCCCTTCTTTTCCACACTCAAAGAAGCCTTTTGGTGTTTTCTATGTTTGTTGTGCCTTCTTTATCAATTCGCTACGACAATCTTTTGTTGCATGCCCTAGCTTTCCACAACGCTGACATTTGAAGTTGTCACACCTGCCAGTGTGATGATAGTTGCATCAGTTGCACTTTGGATACTTCCCCACGTATCCACCTTGTCCTTGTGTTGTCAAAACTGATTGGTTGAAACTCCGATTGTTGTCAAAATTCCTTTGTTGTTGTTGATGAGGCTAGTGGCTTGATGATGAGCCTTTATTACTGGTGTTTCCCCACTTGCGTTTGTTATCAGGTACGCTAGCCACCATGCCCCATTTGGGTAGCTTTCCTTATTCCACCGCCTGGTCGGTCAGCCTATGGGCTAACCGAATAGCTTGTTGTATGGTGGCAGGGCTAGAGGCTGTCACCATACTCTGAATTTTAAGAACCAGACCATGTAAATAAAGCTTAATCCTCTTGTACATCTCGTTCACCATCCCCGGCCCAAGGTTGCCAACTTTTCACGACCTGGTGGTATAGACCTCAATCTCAGAACCTTATATCTTCAGCTGCCAAAATTCAACTTACAACTTTTGAACCTCATTATGAGGGTAATACTCCTCAGCCATCATTGTCTTGAATTCTTCCTAGTGTAGGTCATTAGCCATCGCATGACCCAACATCTGCACCTAGGCATTCCACCAGGAAAGTGATGCACCTTTGAGGGTTCCAATAGCATACTTCACTTAATCGACTGGTGAGTAGTTGCATTTAGCAAAGACTGATTCGGTCTTCTCAAACCACCGCACCAATCCCATAGCCCCTTCCGCTCCACTATAGGTATGGGGCTTGAAATACATGAATGATTTGTAGGTACAAGGTGGGGGTCCTGTACGAGTAAACCAAACATTTAGTTTAACAGCTTAAACAAGCAACTAGAGTATTTATCAAGCCATTTGTATCATTTACATGCTAGTTGTGTAGCTTGTACAGTAGTCACCACCACCTGCACATGCTCGTTTATCAAGGCAGTCAGTTCCGCGGGGGTCATGTTGACTGCTCCCGTGCCACGTCCGCATCTGGTGCCTCGTCCTCGGCCACGTCCTCTTCCACCACCTTCAATTTTCATTTTACATTTACAAACACAATAATGAGTAACATATAACATATTTACATCATTAAAGCATAGTAAATAGTAAGAAAATAATGAAGTTTATCAACCATAACATTTATAATCAAAATAATAACGAAAGATAAATAAATTATAAGTGATTCACAAAATGTTCAATTGATGTCAAAATTTTCAGTTTTTAGTTGAGTGGGAAACAACCCTTCCAACATAGGTTTAAAAAAAAGCACTATGTAATCCAAGTCAGATGAATATGAAAAACAATCTAATACATCACATCCATCCCTATCTCCCTCCATCTCTATAGGTTCTTCTTCTTCTGGGGCTTCCTTTGGCTTTTCCCCGGGTTCCTCTTCGGGTTCTTCCTCAGGTTTTGCGGCAATTTGCATCATCCCAAACTAGGATTCCAGGTCACCAAGTCTTAGCCCATAGTCGTGGATAGTGTCATCCCTAGCATCTGAGCGGTGGATTGCCTAAGCCACACTATCAGTTAAGGAGCACTGATGGTTATAGCACTTCGATTGCAGCTCCTTCAATTCCGCCATCATCATTTTAGTCTCACGTAGCTCATGTCGTAGAGCGCCAACCACCTCATTCAGCTCATTATTGCTTTGTTTCTTTATGTCTAGAGCGGCAACCAAAGAAGCAATCACTTTCTCACTAGAACATGGTATCGAAGGAAGAGTAGGTGTAGGTAACTTAGAAGTAGACCTAGTACTCGGTCTAGTAGATAGGAGTTACTCCCTATAAACTATACAGTTAACATAGGTAAGATAGTAACTCCAATCCCTCTGAGCATGGCGTTCAGGTAGTGCAAATGGTTGATCCCAACCTATCTACTCAGGAGGATAAGGAAATCGAGGCCACTCAGGTCTTCTATCGGGTACGGAAGGAGGAGGAGGGGAATCAGAACATGCAGACCTTTTAATTAAAGCTTGTGAGGATGTTGCCATATTGTAGTATACGTGATGTGTATGCCAATGAGTATACAGTAAGGGACAAGTAACAAGTAACTAAGAAACTGTGTGGTTATAAACTAGTGTGTATGCAACCTAGTAAACAATGTCTCTGATACCAATCTGCCACACCCTCAAATTCCATGTGCGAGATTTTATCGCGAGGAGTGTGAGCATACGAGAATCTAAGTCAATAGTTACTCAGAACGACACTATATGAAACATTTAAGAACAAACAAGAGTTTAAAAATTTAAACTGTGCGGAAGCGTTTTGTAATTAAGTCAAACCCGAAGCATTGAAAGTGTAACATTAGCAAAACACACGCCAACCCATTGTTTGTAAACACATAAATTGAAAACTAAATGTCTAGACATAATATAAATATTTAAAATGCATATTGGACTTGTGAAGTGCTAATACTGACAACCGGAGTTAACGACTTGAGAATAGCATACTAAAATAGTCGACATAACGGTTGGTGAGTTCAAGAGCTTGTGTTTAATAAAATCAGTAATAGTTGTAAAATATAAGAAGTGCATTGAAATATATAGCTAGTCTGTATTCATAAGTAATAACCATAGTGATTTCACAATCGAAGCTAACTATGTTTCGTTTGTTTGCCTTCTGTCACCACTCACCAGGTCATGATGATATTCGTGTTTAGGACAATATTGCACCCGTTTGATCTCGACTCGTACGGGTGGGGCTTGTCAGACCTAGTAGTACTACCCAAAATTTACCGCTAGTTATTAATATTAATGATCCGAAAGTGTGAGGGCATCTAAGGTATATCTTACTATGTTACACTATACACAAATTACAATAATAAAGAGTTTGTAAACAAGTATGCTATCTCCCCCCAAAAGAGAGTGTATAAATAGTAGGGCATGAACTCATCTGGTACTTCAATACAGAATAATGCAATCTAAGAAGGAACGGAAAGACAACCCGTCAAAGGTTACCTCGAACATGTGAGTTTATAAGTACGCAAGACCATAATGACTTAACAGGACCTAAGTACTCAATACACAGGTTGACCCAAGTGATATAATAAACAATAAAACATTTTGACCTAGTTGACCCTTTTGACCCATTGGTGACATGTCAAGTTAGATTCTTTTTTGACGCCAATATACTAATTCAAAATCATCATACCATCATAGACTACTATACAAGTTATTCACATAAACCACATTGCAACCCTTAAGTCTCATCATGCTTTTCATGCTAACTTAATTTATCATACAGCGCATATCATGCTAACATGTTCACAATTAGATTCCTTTATAGTTTACACATTAGGTTTAGTCACTCACAACGTGCCATGTGAAGCCACCAATGGCTACACACCCTAAACCCTACCAATCCTACTGAGTAGGGGCCTCAGATTTGCATGCATGTATGATACACATCATCACATACCCAAATGCAATTCATACAAGCTAGTAACCAACTTTATAATATTCAGTTACTTCCTAATCATGATCAAATCACAAAATCAAATGTTTTGTATAAATATATTTCCCTTTCAGGAAAGTAATATCAAATGTACATATTTTCATCAACTTCAATCCTAAATTCATAAATAACATCCCTAGTCTAGTTCATAGCAATCATAACAACCCATCTAACATATACCAATCATCAAACCATGAATTCCCATGAAGAAAACTTTCTACTTTAGGCAATGTATGAACTATATGATCAAACCATGGAATTCTTGCATAATCCTCATAACCCAACATTCATACAACAAAACTAACAACATATCATCATCAAACAATCATTAATTTCAACTTTTCTTCATCAATTTCGAACAAGGGTTCATCAAGTATCAAAAACCATAAAAACTTGACAAATACCTATCTTTAGGTGTGTTTAAATAATGATTAGCACTTGTAAACAACTTGTAACACTTGAATCTCAATCAAAATCGTTGGTTTCTTGGTATTCTTCATAAAATGGCAATATGTGTGTTGGAGTTCTCGACCACGCAAGGGGGTGGGGAGGGGATAGGGTTTTAATTTTGTTAATTTTAAGTTTGTGGTAATTACACAATAACCCTCCCTTAATAATATTTTATAAAAAGTAATATTTTTCACTTTTTAATTAGTTTTTAACTACAAAATACAAGTATTACTAATCCATAATAATAATCATATATATTTCAAATAACAACAAAACACATGAAACAAATCTCACAGGTTGTCACGTTACAAAGTAAAATTCACAAATAATATTTAAAATTCATGAATCGCATAACCATAAATTATTAATCAAAATATTAATTAGATGATTATCTAATAATCATAGTTAATTATTATTAAGTCACTAACGCTCAACGACAACTAGGGTGTGTTCACGACACGTGCATGCAAAACCTAACAAAACTAACGGAGTTTGGTAACGGAAAATTACGAGATGTCACAAGTTGTAATACTTCACTTTGCTTTTATCCAGTCCAAACTTTCTACTGGATACATTGCTGAAAAACTTCCTTTCAGTTCTCTTGTAGAACTTCTTGGCTCTATGAGTGAGAATAGCTATTTGTTGGACTATCTCCATATAATCCAGGTCATCTGGATGGATATAATCCTTGTTTCAAGAGCGAAGAGATTTTGTCACAACTTTCATTAGCAAACACAAAGGCTTGAGCAGAGCTTGTCTCTTGCAATATGGTTCCTTAGATGTAGCTCTCCCTAGGTGTCTCAAGGAAGGTGATGAAAGGATCCTTTTGTGAGTAGCCAGGGTAGTAGATAAGATGATGTTGTGGTTCTATCTTATCCCTTTCATCCACATGGAGGGATGAACTTTGTTGATTGCTGCTAGACCTGCGTGATGGATTTTGCATGTTCATCTCTATGTGGTAGCCACTAAGGATACCATTTAGCTCTGTGAGAGTAAGGGTAGAGAGGTTTTCAGTTCTCTTGATGGCCATACAGTATTATGTCCATTATTCGGGAAGGGAGAACATGAACTTACTCACAATGTCCCTATTCTTAAGTTTTACTCTAACATCCATGAGAGTATCTACAATCTTAATATACTTGAAGTATTATTAAGTCATAGTTTCACCTACTTACAGGCAAAGTTCTTAAACTGCTGCTTCATGAGGTCTTTATTGTTTTCTTTGGCTTCCTCAGACCCCTCATACATGAGCTTCAGCACATCATAGAGTTGCTTAGTAGTTTTGCACTTCTTAAAGCCTCTTTATATAGAGTTTGGAAGAGCAGTTTGGAGAGCGGTCATGGCTTTCTGATCTACATCGTTTTTCTTCCAATCTTCCTTAGAACAGTCAGCCATTTCCTTAGGAATCATCCCACCTCTATCAGTGGCTAAAGAGGTGCTTGGGATGTGAGGTCCTTTAGAACAGTCAGCCACACCCTGCTGCCTTGAGACTTGATGAACCCTTCCATAAGTTGGCGCCAAGTATCAAAGTCATCAGGAGTGATCAGTGGATACTTTGTCATGGTGTCGGTTTCCATCTCCCCCTGAACCAATGCATCCAAAACCTTTAAGCTTATTTGATGTCCCACTTATTTGGCAGAAAGATTGGTCTTTGTCTTCTGGATCAGCTCAGAAATGACCCATATCAGCACAGGCCTGGGAAGAGGTTTCAAAAAGTATGTTATCAAAGGATGGATGGGAACTCTATCTTGGGGAAATGGACACAGAGCTGTTACCCCATCCATGAAACCTACATCCCAACTATGAGTATGTAAGACTCTCTTGCCTCAAGGAAGACTATTTGTTCCTCCATGGTGAGCTCTTCTGCTTCTCCCTCAAAGAGTGACTCTGGCCCATAATACTCAGAGAGGTATTTGACTTGTTTCCCATTTTTGAGCTCCACAGTTGTTATTACTCTGTAAGCAAATTCATCAGGGTGATTACCCTCTAGGAACAACTGGAGTTCATTCTTCCTGATTTCCTCAAGCCTCTTATACACTAACCCCTTTTTGACCACTCTATTCTCCAGCATCTTTTGTGGGGGAAGATTAGCTTTATAGGCTTTCTTGAAGTCATCAAGGATCTCCCAGGGTGATATTACAATGGCCAGTGTGATTACTTCATCTACGATCTTCTTTACCTGGCCCTTGTATCTCTGTGGAATGTCTTTCTTATGAATCCTATGAGACACCCTGGGATCAGGACAAATCCTCACTCTCTCTTTTTGATATTGAAATGTTTGTTTGAGAGTGTATAATCTCTGAGCATGCTTCTTCATGTTTATGATTGATGAAGTGGCAGCATATTGTCAACCCTTCTCAACAATTCCTCATCATGTTGTTTGTAAAGCTCTTCTTCTTCTAGCTTCACTTTAACAATTTGCCTTCGGAGCTCAGGAGTGATTGTTGGAGGGTGAACTTTGGCCTTAGGCATAGGAATGACAACTGAGATGGGTAAACTGTCTTCTTCATCATCATCATCCTCTTCTTCTTCTTCTTCTAGCCTCAACACCCTTCTCTTCCTCTTCTGTGGTGCATCATCGGCTACTGGTTTTGTGGGAAAGGGAGTTGGTTTTGTGGGTTTTGATGTGGATTGATTTGGTGTGGGAGATTGGGCAGGCTGTTCTAGCAATTTGGATGTGAGTGAGGTTTTGGTGTGCTTGGCTAGTTCAGTCCTGCTCCCAGCACCAGCTTCACTTAGGGCTTCTATGACAGCCCCTTGGTGAATGCCTCAGACGAACAGATCTTGGTGGTTATTGCCAAGATGTTGTCCCTGGACCATGATTTGACTTCCAAGACTAATCTCCACAGATACTTTGAAATGAATCTAGCCATAGCTTCTAATATTTCCTTTTCTTGTTCACTATGACCAGACCATCGGCTTTCAATCTCCTGTACTTCTAACTTCCTTATCTCAGTATCTAGCTCAGCAGTGTCAAAGCCTTGCCTAAACAGCTGATCAATGATTTTATCCATTGACCTGCTGTGTTGGGCATCAGCTTCCTTGACTAGGACTGCTAGCTCCTTCTCCTTCTCCTTTTCTCCACCCTTCTTCTTTTTATATGTGACATGAAAATCTTTTTCACTTTCAGTCGCTTTTTCCTTATCTTTTCCCTTCTCACTCTCCTTCTCTTTCCCAGTCTCCTCTACCATCTCCCTCTCCATTTCTACCTCCTTCTTACCTCTTTCTCTTTCTCTTCCTCCATTCTCTTTCTCCTGATTGCTTTCACTGACTGATTCTCCCCCTTTTTGGTGGCATTGGTTGCAGGGGTTTGACTGTCAGAAAGCTTTTTAGCCATAACATCATCCACCAGGGTTTGTATGTTAGAAGCAAGCCTCTCATCAAGGGTTTTATTCAATATGTCAGTGATGATGGTGGTGATGAGAGGCAGGGAATTCTGAAAGATAGCAACCATTTGCTCAGGGGGTTCTATCCCTGAGAAATAGTGTGAGAAGTAGGGGCTGGTGGCTGAGATTTTGGGAGTGGCTCTGTGTTTGGGAGACCTTCAAAGGAAGTTGCCATCTGTTGGTGAATGGTGGCAGATGGAGTTGATTCTTGAGTCATTTTGGCAAGTACCTCTTTGAGTCTACTCACCTCATCCTCAAGAATAGTGTTCTGGCCTAGAACATCATAAAAGAAGCCTAGGTCATCATCAGTGTTAGCTGAATCACCTGACCTCCTGATTAGATCAGGATGTACATGTGCTGAGTGTGGCTCGGTAATCACATGTGCCCCTTTGTCTTGGTACTGGGGACTTCCTGCCTCAGGAGAGAATCCTTCATCGGTAGTTGCCTCTGGTGAGGACTTAGAGATGTTACCAGCTGCATCCTGTTCATGTGCTGAATCAGGAAGAGTGGCAGCCTCACCAGATGTTCTTATCACCTTTGCCACAGTAGAAGATAGAACATAATCCCTATGCTGGGGGTTCTTGACAACACTTGGTTCCTCCCTCTCATTAGTTGGGGTTTTCCCAGTTGTAATAGGTGCCTGGGGAGAGGGTGGAGTATTAAGCTGAGTCAGCACCTCTGCTATGATAAATGTAGGGCTTTTTGGGGCGGTTGTAGTGGGAGATTGCGGTGAATCTGTTTGCACCTGGGGAGAGTGGTGCTCTTCAATGGTAACCTTCTCAAGTGAGAAAGGTTCCAGAGGTGTGGTTGCCCTGGAAGAGGTTGCTTCAGACTCCTGTTGAGAGGATGCCTGAGCGGTTTTAGCTGGTAGAGTCCTTGTAACTACTAGGGGATTACCAGTAGCTAATTCCTGCCTTTGTTGTGCAGGGGCATCCTCAGGGGACTCAACTCCCTGAGTATCCTTTTTGGGCTTTTTGGTTTTGGGTTTGGTGGGGACTTTGGATTTGGAGGTGGAGGCTGTGGGTTCCCACTGCTTGGGTTTTAGCAGCTTGGCAGCCTGTTTGAGGTGTTGGTCTGAGTTGTGCCTGGAGTATACCTCAGGCAATACTGCCGGAGCAGGGACTCCAAGGCCAACAAGTCCATCAGCTTGAAGCTGGTTTTCAATGATGGCCATGATGAACCTTGGATATAACATCCATCGGTTAGTCAAAGGTTTCACAGCCATATCTTTAAGTTCTAAAATATTATTTCAGAAAAATTTAAACTTTGTTGCTCTAGGATGGCATACAATACATGTTGCCATCGGGATGAAATTTGATCCCATGAAGAGGTTTTAGGGGCTAGACAGACATTGACCATGTGAAAGATCAATCGTTCAGCATCATGGAAGTGCTTCTTGAGGATGGTAGAAGCACTAAGGTCACCCTGGTATCCATGGTGGGCAAAAGATAGATCGGTTGTGCCCTTTGGATACTCAGTGATGAAGGTGGCATCATCCAAATTTAGGGTTTGGCGAATGATTGCAGAAGTGATGACCACCTTTTGGTTGTTGACAACTGACTGGAGAGAGACCTCGGTGTCATTCTCTCCAGTGGTAATGGTGACGTTCATCCAAAACTGGTTTAGGGATTCAGCATAGATGGTCGGATTAAGAAGAAAGGCCGTTTTGTATGGAGAATGGACCATTAGATCAATGGCATTATCAAACTTGGTCCAAAAGGGTGATTTGGTAAGGTAGGCAACACAGTTGTGTCTAGGTTTGAGCTGCATGGTCACCATTAATGTGAGGAGATTGGTTTCAGAGTTTTTGAATGTTAGGTTTGTGAGAGAATGAAAAACTCTGAAGTTAGGGTTAGATATTTATAGGGTATGGGTATGAAACTGCTGAAAGAAAATGACTGAAGATTTTGGTGTTAGTCATCAGTTGTTTTAAACGATTGATGACATGGTTTTAATCTTCAGAGGTTGTAAACAACTGAAGACTTGGTATTAGTCATCAGTAGTTATAAACTACTGAAGACATGGTTTTGGCTTCAGTTGTTATAAACGTTTGAGGACTTGGTGTTAGTCATCAGTAGTTGAAACTACTGAAGACATGGTTTTGTCCTTCAGATGTTGTAAACAACTGAGGACTTGGTGTTAGTCATCAGTAGTTGTAAACTACTGAAGACATGGTTTTGTCCTTCAGATGTTTTGAAATGAAACATCAGTTGTTTGAATCAGCTGAAGAGTAAAGTTACTCATCAGCTGTTGTCGTCAATTCAGTTGTTTCATTCTGACCTCCACACTTACTCATCAGACTTTGTCTGATTTTTCAGAAGTTTCATTGGTCATCAGCTGTTGTGAATATTTATTCTTCAGAGCTTGTGAACAAATGTTGTCTTTAGTACTTATGTGAAGATTACACATCAGTACTTGTGGACAAAATTTGTTCTTTAGTACTTATTTGGTAGAAATAAACATCAGTAGTTATAACTACATCAGTAGTTGTAACTTCATCAGTTTTTTTCAACAAATAATGTTCTTCAGTACTTTGAAGTATTTTTGCCTTCAGTAGTTATAACATATGAGTAGATATGAAAAATACTAAAGACAAAATAACTCATCAGTATTTATTTTTGACTTTTGTATACTAATGCTCATCAGTACTTGTGACTTGAGAGGATCATTATTAGTCAATTATTCCAGCTGCAGCATACCAAGCCTTAGTACCAGATTTTGAAAAGTTGCACTGTCTAAAGGCTTAGTAAAGATATCTGTAAGCTCATCAGCACTAGGAACAAACTTTGGATCAATCAGACCTTTTCATAACAATCCCTAATAAAATGATGTCTGAACTCAATATTTTTGGTCCTAGAATGCTGGACTGGATTCTTAACAATACAAAGAGCTGAAGCACTATCCATGAGTAATAGAGTCTTAGTCCCTTCAATGCCATAATCTAATAATTGATTCTGAAGCCAGAGTACCTGGGATGTACAACTTGCAGCAGCAATGTACTCTGCTTCCGCAGTTGATGTAGCAATTGAAGTTTGTTTCTTACTCTGCCAAGAAACTAAACAATTTCCTAGAAATTGGCATCCACAAGAAGTTGATTTTCTGGTGACTTTGCACCCTGCATAGTCAATCTGAGAAAGCAACTAATTTGCAAGAATGCCTAGTAGAATACCAAAGTCCTAGAGATTGAGTACCTTGCAAGTATCTAAAGATCCTTTTGACTGCAATCAAATGGGATACTTTAGGTGCAGCCTGAAATCTAGCACAGACACATGTTGCAAACATAATGTCTGGTCTAGAAGCTGTAAGGTACATCAAGGACCCAATCATACATCTGTAAAGGGTTTCATCAACTGCTTTACCTTTCTGATCAACATCCAGTTGTGTGGTGCTGCTCATGGGAGTAGAACAGGGCTTACAGTTTTGTAAATCAAACTTATTCAAAAGATCTTTTGTATATTTGGACTGATGAATGAAGGTTCCATCGGTCCTTTATTTGATTTGCAAACCCAGAAAGAACGTAATTCTCCCATGGCACTCATTTCATACTTCTTTTGCATTAACTTTGTAAATTCATCACACAACTGTGGATCAGAGGATGCAAAAATAATATCATCAACATAAATTTGAACAAGTAGCTTATGCTGCCCTACTTTCTTAATGAATAAAGTTTTATCTATGGAGCCTCTAGTGAAATTATTTTGAAGAAGAAAGTTAGACAATATTTCATACCAGGCTCTAGGAGCTTGTTTCAACCCATATAGAGCCTTATCAAGCTTATACACCCAATCTGGATGTTTATTATCCTTAAAACTTGGTGGTTGACACACATAAACCTCTTCTTTTAGTTTACCATATAAAAATGCTCTTTTGACATCCATTTGAAAAACTTTAAACTTATGAAAAGCAGCATAAGCTAAGAACAATCTAATTGCCTCCAGTCTAGCTACAAGGGCAAAGGTTTCATCATAATCAATACCTTCTTCTTGTGCAAACCCCTGTACAACCAGTCTGGCCTTGTTCATAACAATTTGGCACTTTTCATCTGTTTTATTCCTAAACACCCATTTAGTGCCAATTGCACACTTACCTTGGGTAAAGGAACAAGCTCCCACACTTGTTGTTTTTTGAACTGAAGAAGCTCAAGCTGCATTACTTCAACCCATCCATTGTCTCTTAATGCAACATGATAGTTCTTTGGCTCTTGCTGACTGATGAAGAGATCATAGAAGCAGAAATTGGACAATTGACTTCTGGTTGAGACTCCATCATTGATATCACCAATGATTTGAGACATTGGGTGATCCTTCAGCTCTTGATAAACAATGAGGTCTGTGTAAGCGTTTGTAGAGATTCAGCAGCAACAGATGTTGCTGGAGATTCTTAAACCATATAGGAGATGGCAACTCAAATGAAGTAGATGATTCAGAAATCTCATCAGCATTTGTTGTGGATGGAGCTGCTGAGGCTACAGGAGCATCAGGTTTAGATGACTCAGGCAGTTGATCACTAAACCTGAAAAGGTGAGTACTATCAACATCATCATCAGTACCACCATGTGGAAAACTATTGACAGGAACAACAGCTGGAGACTGATAAGGACCATATTCCAGTGTGTCCAAATCAAATAACTCCACAGGGTTTTGTGGAATCTTGTCCTTTGGAGATTCATTAAACTTCACATGAAAGTCTCTTCAACCATCTTTGTTTTGCAGTTGAAAACTCTGTATGCTTTGCAAGTAGATGAATAACCAACCAAGTACCCTGCATCCACCTTTGATTCAAACTTCTGGAGTGGATTCTTTGTGTTGAGAATATAACAGGGACACCCAAATGCTCTAAAATGGAAATCAAAGGGGCCAAATGATGTAGCACTTCATAAGGAGTCTTCATCAACCTCTGATTCACTAGTACTTTATTTTGCACATAGCAAGCTATGTTGATAGCTTCAGCCCAAAATGTCAATGGCAAGCCTGAATCAGCAACATTGACCTGGCAGCTTCAACCAGTGTCCTGTTATTTCTCTCCCACTACTCTATTTTGCTCAGGAGTTCTTAGAATGCTGAACTGCCGCTTGATTCCCTTTGACAAGTAGAATTCATCAAGTGTGTGATTTCTAAATTTTGTGCCATTGTCACTCCTCATACACTTGACTGGAAAGGAATATTGTTTCTCAACATACAACATGAAGTTCATAATAGCTTGTGCAGCTTCATCTTTGGAGTGCAAGAAGAAAGTCCATACAAATCTGGAGTAATCATCCACAATTACCAGACAGTATTTCTTCTTTGCCATGCTCATCACTCTGACAGGACCAAAAAGATCCATATGCAATAATTACAAACAGGCAGTGGACTTTGGCTCTTCTATTGGAGGGAATGATACTTTGTGTTGCTTCCCTTTTAAGCAGGCAGTGCAGTTGTCATCACATTTGAACTCCTTTATAGGCAACCCTCTTACTAAACCATGGTGAATCAGCTGGTTCATGTTTTTGAGATTCACATGACCAAGCCTTCTATGCCATAGCTCAGATTCCTGAGGAGAAGCCTTGGAGAATAGCAAGGATGGCCTTTTAGACCAATTTTCTTTAAAGATCTAAGGCATATACTCTTCCTGTCCGTTGGCCTTCAGGAGAGTATGTTCATCCAACACCTTGTCAATCAAACTCAGAACTTTGGATAATAGAATCCTACAGTTCTGGCTGGTGAAGAGGGCAACATGGCCTTTATCACACATTTGACTGACACTCAAGAGGTTGTACTTGAGATTCTCCACATGGTTAACACATCAAACCTTATTTCACCATTAGAAACAAAGCCTTTACCGATGATGTAACCTTTTACATCATTGCCAAAAGAGACAAACCCCTTCTTTCCTTGAGAGTAAGCATTAAGAATAGAGCTGCTCCCTGTCATATGCATGGATCCTCCACTGTCCACATACCAGATGGTTCTTTGGCATGCTGAAGAACCCTGCATTCATCACAACAAATTAGATAGTTTTTGAGACCCAAACCTTTTTGGTTTTGGGTCTGTTCTCATCAACAGATTTAATACTAACTTGTTTGTTATGATTGACAGTCTGAGGTGGTGGAGATGGTGTAGAAAAGGATTCCTTGGGCTTGGTTTTCCTTTTCTGTGGTTTCAGCACAGGAGCATCTAATTGGTTAACTCTCCCCAATAGATGTTGAACCATCATGACAAGTTGTGTCTGATTGTTTGCTAAAGCTTTCAGCTCATCAGACACATCAGCTTTTGGCTGTGATGGGTTCCTGTGTTGCACCATCTTCCTTTGAGCAACCTCAGCTGTTGCCTGATGAACCCCTTCTTTCTTTTTGGATTTCTTTAAGGACTTTGGGGTTTCAGGATGAGATGTTGCTGGTACAAACTTGGTTTCAAACTCATCTTTTATTTTATTAATCTTCTTTTTAATGTTCTTATTTTGATTGAGTATGGAACCCTTTCTATACCAGCAATCATCAGTAAGATGATTGAATAAGCCACATATTTCACATGGCTTCTTCTTCATCTTTAGTTGATCATCTACTGAAGAAGATGAAACTACTGAAGATTTGTTCTTCAGTCATTTTATATCAGTACTTGCAGTTTTCTTCCTTTCAGTACTTGCTTTCCTAATATCTTCTTCAGTGGTTTTCAAACCCTTTCTACTTGCAGTTTTCTTCCCTTCAGTACTTACAATAGTTTGGGTTTGTTCTTCAGGTGTTGTAACTTGTGCTTCAGTACTATCAGTACATTGTGAGACTACACCTGAAGTGATCAACTCTTTGATCATGTGACTCTCAGCATTTGAAACATCAGCTGTTTCAGCATTAGTTGATTGGTTTTGTAAGGAATGAATGCTGACTTCATCCTCTGACTTTGGTGCTTGATCAGAAGATGAATCACATGATGAGGTGAATTGGTTATTGCTTTCTCCTTCAGATTCTACTTCTACCTTAGGAGTAAAATCTATAGGAGGAGCAGTATGATTATAACCAATTCTAAACTTCACATTTGAAGCTGATTGCTTGCTGAGAAGCATTTCAAAACCCTTGCAGGAGGTTACCCAGCGTTCACACTCTACTTGGGTAGTTGCAAGTGTCTCTTTGAGGTCCTTATACTTCTCTAGAAGTACCTCTTCCCTAGCCTTATCATCTATGATTTGGCATTTTAGTTTATAAATCTCATCATTTTTATCATGCAAAACAGACTCAGAATTAGCTTTTATTTTGGAAAGTGCTTGCTCTAGCTCAAGATTTTTATTAATTAAACCTACATTTGCTTCTCTAATAGATGCAAATGTGGCTATGCATGACTCAGAACATAACTTGGCTTTGGCCTCTGAAGATACCTGTGATACCTGTGATGAAGCATTTGAAGATGAACCATTAGCAGACTCTAGGGCCATAAGAGCAAGGTTTCCAAAGGGATTGTCACCACCATGTTTACCAGCACCAGGAAACAGTTGTTCATGACCAGACATATCATCTGGTAAACTGCTCCAGTCAACAACTCCTGGGGTGAAAAAGCTGTGTTGTTGAGGTTGAGATTGTTGATGACATTGTGATGGTTGAGGCTCAGGAAGGTCATGTGATTGTTGAGCAATAGGTGCTTGAACTTGGTTTGGCTGAGGCATGTAACAGTAGGGGTAAGGATATGGCATATGGCCTTGAGGGACAAAATATGCAGGTGATGACTGAGCTTGTGATGGATGACCAGAACTGGTGGAATGTTGCCCTTTGTTTTAGGAGCTATTGATTGGGAAGGTCACAAAGGGTGTGGATGAGTTAGATCCAGATGATCTACACTCTCTAGCAAAGTGTCCAAGCCTATGGCACTTGTGACACCTCAACTTGCTCTTGTCAAAACCAACTTTGGTTTTGCCAGAGAGACCAGGGAATTTCCTACCAGTTCTTTTGTATAACTTTTGAGATCTGATATTGATCATTGCCATTTGGCTCAAAATATCCATCTCTTCCAGATCATCATCTGGAATGCCCTTCAAATCTTCCATTAAAAAGCACCAGTTATCACTGCTGCCACCTGAACTACCATCCACACCAACAACAGCATGTTCTACATTAGTAGAGAAATCAATATGCTCATCATAGGCACTTTCTGATGCATCATACTCTGACTCCTGACCTATCAGTGCAGTATTGCCTGATATAAAGTCATCAGTGAGCTTTCTAGATGAAGACAACTTCCTTTTCTGTTCTATCTCTCTTTCAAATGTAAGCAGTTTCCCATGAAGTTGGGTGAGAGATAGAGTGCTCAGATTTGTACTAGAGCATAGGAAAATAGTGTATGTGTCCCATCTCTCAGGCAGGGATCTGAGGAATCAGTTGTTCATCTGGCTGTTTGAATACTATTGTTTAACCATTTTCAGCTCAGAAATCAAACATGAGAATCGCTCAAACTGTTGAGTCAGAGTCTCACCCTTCCTATGAGAGAATGTCTCATATTGTTGGGTAAGGATTTCACTAGTGTTTGCTAAGACCTCATCAGTTCCTCCAAATTGTTCCTTCAGAGCAACCCAGAGGTCATGAGCAGTTTCATGATGCATAAGTCCTGAATAGATTTCATTAGGCAGTGCCATGGCAAGAATTCCATAGGCTTTAGCATCAATTTCAAACATCTTTACATCTTCATCCGAATACTGATCAGGTTTCTTCAGAACCCTCTCATTTGTTTCCGGAGTACTCACCATAGGCTTGTATGGTCCATGCACCACATATTTCCAACAACCAGTGCTGTTGATAGACAGGTGATGGAGCATACGTCGTTGCCATATGTTATACTCACCCCTAACAAGCATCGGAGGCTTTATTGAGGAGTCAGTATTGTGAGGATCATTTTTTAGGGGTTTTAACATGTTTATCAAAGCTCATACAACTTAGTTTATATGAAAACGCAGCGGATTTATATTTTAAAACATGTTATTAAGTTAGTTGTTAAACCATTTTAACAAAGAACCCCAAGCCATGGATCTTTATACACAATGCATAAAATAATAAGAACATATGATGTAAAGATTACAACCTTTGAAGCTTCCCAAAGAAACGATTTCTAGAGGAGAATAGTGATGAAGATGTGGCTGAAACTTCAAAGAAGAAGCTCTCAATAGGCTATACCCGAAGCTTCTTCAAACACCCTTGATTGCTAAGAATCCCTTGACACCAATTTTTCAGCAATCAAAACCGATTTTGAAAGCTGAAAAACTTGCTATTCTTCTTCTTCAAAAACCGTGAACAAGAGAGAGAGTTTTGAGAGGAAAGAGCTTATTTGCATGCAATAGAGAATATGGAATGTGTTGGTCAATGTAAGCATGCTTAACTTCTATTTACAAGACCAAGTAAATGGAATCAAAATGCCCCTTGGGCGGCCGATCCATTCAAGGCAAAGGGTCCCACCCTTTTAAAACTTAAACACAACTAAATACACATTGATTTCAAGTTTATAAAGTTTAAAACTAATTTTTTTAAACTTTATAAATTAAACATTCTATTATTTGTTATCATTTAGTAACACTAAATAATGAAAAACAAATAATATCTCATGAACAATTATTCACATAATAATGTTCATTTGCAGAAGCAATAATTTAGAAAATCCATTTTCTAAATTGGTGTCATTATTTATTTGTATGATCTTATCAACAAATAAATTATCTTTTGATGTTTGTTAAGCTTGTTATTGGGTATGACCCGACTTGGATCATATCACACTAGCCACATCAATTTAATATGTATCTTGGGCAGATCAATTCCTTCAATCTCCCACTTGCACAAGATTCATAGAAAATTGATACAAGCAGCAAATAACGCCTAGCAACGGTTTGCTACCCCTAATGTATATGACTAAGTGCCATTCAATAACATTATCCCTTTCAAGTATCTTACTTGAATATGATTTAGGTGAATCAATCATCTATCCTTTTGTTACAGATGTCATGTTAAATCCAAGAGACACAGAATTGTCATTCTCTGATGATTTAACTTTAACAGGCCTTAGGCATCTAACTCTCAACGAATAAGAGGAACAAATTCCGTCTTGACTACATACGTCTTTCACAATCACCTCATATCATACCTGAACTCAGTCTTATGTACTGTCAATATTTCAGAACAGCAAAGTGCTAAGTCAAAGTACAACACTTGGTGAATATCAAGACCAAATATGTATCTCAGGTCTGAGGATACAATGATATTCGCCTTTACTCAATATCTCTTATGAATAATCACGAAGATTCCATGCAGAAGTAATTGAGAGCGGGTCAGTCCAATATCTATATCCCATAGATCTCAATGAACCTTGGTAGCAACCTCTTGCTCTATATTCATACCTTATGAATATCAACCAATCCAAGTTCATTATAGTCTTACATTCATAGTTGTTCCCACAAGTATGATCGACTACGGACGTTTAGAAGAACTTATTTATTCACGGATTTAAACATGCTAAAATAGAAGAACAAATGAAATTATAACCATATAATTAAGTCAAATAACATAAGTTCCAATATCTAAATACAAAATACAACATCAAACCCAGTCACTTGAATATCTAAGTCCCATGGCACAAGCATGGCCTTCATGCTTTGCCCTTTCAAGGAGCTTTGTGAGTGGATCCGCAATGTTTTTATCAGTGTGGACTTTGCGAATACATATCTTTCCTTTTTCAACTTCATCCCTTATGTAGTTGAATCTCCGTTCAATGTGCCGAGTCTTTTGATGAGCACGAGGTTCCTTGATTTAAGCAATCGCACCCTCGTTGTCACAAAAGATCTCTAGGGGATCCTGAATGGAAGGGACTACCCCTAGATCGGCTATGATATTCTTCAGCCATGTAGCTTCCTGTGCTGCCATTGAAGCGGCGACGTATTCAGACTCTGTAGTGGACAACGCTACGACTTCTTGCTTTGAGCTTTTCCAAGAAACAGCTCCCCCATTCAGAATAAAGATGTACCCCGATTGAGATCGTGAATCATCTCGATCTGTTTGGAAACTCGCATCCGTGTAACCTTTTACAATGAGTTCCTCTTCACCAGACCCGTAGATCAAGAACATATCCTTAGTCCTCCTTAGGTACTTCAGAATGTTCTTGACAGCCATCCAATGACTATCACCAGGATTTTGCTGGTATCTACTTGTCATGCTTAAAGCGCATGATACGTCCGGTCTAGTGCATATCATTGCATACATGATGGATCCTATAGCAGATGCATATGGGATTGCCTTCATTCTATTTTGCTCCTCCTTTGAGCTTGGACATTGAGTCGTACTCAATATTGTCCCTCTTTGAATAGGTACACTACCTTTCTTAGAGTTTTCCATCTTGAACCTTTTCAAGATTTTGTCAATGTATGCACTTTGATTCAAACCAATCAGCCGCCTTGATCTATCCCTATAGATCTTTATTCCTAGAATATAGGCAGCTTCACCAAGATCCTTGATGGAAAAACAACTTCCAAGCCAGGTTTTTACACCTTCCACGGTTGGGATGTCATTTCCAAATAGTAGTATGTCATCAACATACAATACTAGGAAGGTTATTATGCTCCCACTAGCCTTCTTATACACACAAGCCTCATCAGCGTTTTTAATGAAGCCAAATTTCTTTATCTCCTCATCAAAACGATGATTCCAGCTTCTCGATGCTTGCTTTAATCCATAGATTGATTTCTTTAACTTGCATACTTTATCAGGATGTTTTGGATTGACAAAACCTTCAGGCTAAACCATATAGACATCTTCCTCAAGATATCCATTTAGGAAAGCGGTTTTGACATCCATTTGCCAAATCTCATAGTCATAATGAGCAGCTATGGCAAACAATATCCTTATAGACTTTAGCATTGCAACAGGTGAGAAGGTTTCATCATAATCAACCCCTTGAGTTTGAGTGAAACCCTTTGCTACAAGTCTAGCTTTGTAAGTATCCAAGTTTCCATGCATATCGGTTTTCTTCTTGAAAACCCACTTACTTCCAACTACTTTGGAATTAAGAGGTGGTACAACAAGTTCCCAAACTTGATTGTCATACATGGATTGCATCTCAACGTTCATGGCCTCAAACCATTTGTCACAATCCAAATTGGACACTACATCATGATATGTGGTTGGTTCATCTGAATCTACCACGTAGCATCCATCCATGAAAAATCCGTATCTTTCAGGTGGATTACTAGTTCTACCACTTCTGCAAACGTTTTATGTGTATTGATCAACCGCTTGATCATTCTCAACCTCCTCATGTTGAGTGCTAGTTTCAACCAAACGTGCATCGGGCTGTGAATCTTGATCCTCCTCAAGATCCACTGTTCTACTGCTAGTTCCTTCCATAAGGAACTTTGTCTCTAAGAACTCGCCCTTTCTGGCAACAAACACCTTTTGTTCCAGTGGATTATAGAAATAATATCCCATAGAATCTCTAGGATATCCAACAAAGATACACTTGGTGGATCGGATATCTAATTTGTTCGGGGTGGAAGTCTTAACATAAGCCTCACAACCCCAGACCCTTAAGTATGATAGGGATGGAACTCTTCTATGCCATATCTCAAAAGGTGTCTTTTCCACCTTTTTGGTTGGGGCCATATTCAAAATACGGGCCGCGGAGAGCAAAGCGAAACCCCAAAATGATAGAGGCAATGTGCTTCTAGCCATCATAGATCGAACCATATCCAATAAGGTTCGATTCCTCCTCTCAGACACACCATTATGTTGTGGTGTTCCATGTGGAGTGAGTTGTGAGACAATCCCACAACTCCTAAGATGATCTTGAAAAACATCACTTAGGTATTCACCACCTCTATCGGTGCGGAGAACTTTAATTGTTTTGTTGAGTTGATTTTCAACTTCATTCTTGAAGATTTTGAACATTTCAAAAGCCTCATCTTTGTGCCTTAATAAGTACACATACCCATAGCGACTATAATCGTCGGTGAAAGTAATGAAGTATCTTTCACCATTCCTAGTCATTGGCTTAAAAGGACCACATACATCCGAATGTATGATACCTAATAAATCTTTTGCCCTTTCGATAGTTCCACTAAAGGGTGCCTTAGTCATTTTTCCTTGTAAACAAGATTCACATACATCAAATGAATCACATTCATTTGTTTTTAAAAGACCATTCTTTTGTAGTGTTTGTATACGTTTGTTGTTTATATGACCAAGACGACAATGCCAAAGGTAGGTATCACTCAAATCCAATTTGAGTCTTTTGGTGGTTGCTTGGTATATTGAGCTATCATATGTTGCGTTTTCATGAACCAATTCATAAATACCATTACAAGGTATAGCCTTAAAATAAAATACATGATTTAAAGAAACATGAATATCATTGTCAACAAACTTGAAATCATAATCATATTGTCTTAAACGGGAAACAGAAATTATGTTCCTAGTCAAGCTAGGAGCATATAATACATTATTTAAAATAACTTCCAAACCACTTGGAAGCTTCAAAATATAGTCTCCTTGGGCTTCTACGTGAACCTTTGCACCATTGCCCATGAAGAGACTTATTTCCCCTTTTGCATAATGCTCATTTCTTCTGAACCCCTGCAACAAATTACAAATGTGAGTTCCACATCCGGTATCTAATACCCATGTGTTAGAAGAAATAACATTCAGCTCAACATGTATCATGTAAATTATACCTGAGGTTTGCCCGGCATCCCTCTTTTCTCTCAACTCTTTGAGATAGACTGGACAATTTCTCATCCAATGCCCTATCTCACCACATTTGAAGCATGGGTCGTTCACAGCAACCTTTTGCTTCTTCTCCTTGGGCTTCGGAGGTTGCGCCCTAACAGCCATCTTCCCCTTTCCCCCAACGTGCCCCTTTCCTTTGGCAACAGTTGCCTTAGGAGGGGGTAGAGACCTTCTCCTTCTCCCACCTTCATTAATGGTGAGAACGGGTAAAACTCTTTTACCCATTCCCACCTCGGCTGATTTGAGCATAGAATGAAGTTCATTTATGCTCTTGTCCCATCCGTTCATGTTGTATTTCATGACGAATGCCTCAAACCTTTTAGTTAGGCCGTTTAGGATCAAATCCGTGGCCAACTCTTTTGAGACAGGACAGTTTAGTCTTTGAAGGCGGTCGATGTGGTTTTTCATCTTAAGAACATAAGATGAAACTGATTGGGATTCCTCCATCCGACATGCATTAAGCGCTTGAACCGTTTCGTAGCGCTCCACTCTAGCTTGTTGCTGGAACGTTTCCCGCAACTGAGTGATCATGTCATAAGCTCCATGGAGCTCATACTCCTTTTGGAGTTCGAGTGTCATACTTGCTAACATTAGGCAAGAGACTTGGACGGTGTCTTCCACATATCTAACCCAATCATTATACGCTTCCACATCTTCCTCGTCAGGTTCATCGGGGATGGGATCATCAAGGATGTAGGCCCGCTTTTTTGCTTGAGAACGATTCTCAAGTTGCGGTACCAATCCATGAAATTGTTAGGTGTTAGACGGTCCCTTTGAAGGATCGCCCTTAGGGATTGGTTATTTTGGTTTGGTACATCGTTATTAGCATTGTTGTTGTCGGCCATCTACAAGATTTTACAAAGTTCCATTAGTAATCATTGATATAATTATATTTCATTTATCAATACCCTTTATGTCTCATAGATCATTAATAAATAAAATTTTAGAATCTAATGTCATATTTAAATATTGGTTAGGTGACCTTTATCCCATTATTTAAATAAACAAGGTAGTCATAAATGACAATTAAAACCTATTGCAACTTCTAGTGGTATGGGATCGTTTGAACATCTCATGTTTATAACGGCATGTTTATCCCATCAACACCTTTTGTAAAACATATTTTAGGTGATCCATTCAATATATTTTACAAATCAAGTCGTCCTACTTACACGCACATGTGAGTTTACTACATAAGTGGTTAGGTGACCTTTATCCCACAAAAATGGTATTATCACCTCAAGTTACAAGTTCCCTCAAAGTGGTTAGGTGACCTTTATCCCACTAAGAGTTTGCAAGTAACCTAAGTGTTGTGTAAAAGGATGGTGTTTAACTTGTTATCAAAAGGGATTTACAATTTCACAATTCTTGTTTAGAAAAGTCTATGTACCATATGATTGTATGCATTCAACCATATGGTACCCTATTGGTTCTTATGAATAAAACCCATTTTATTTTGCAAACCATTAATTCCTTTTATAGAACCATTCTATTTTGCTTAATGATTTGAGAACCAATTACTTGTTTATAGTTTGTTTTAGTTGACGGTTTGTTAATCACATCCAAATATTCAAAACAAACATCATCATATGCATTCAACCAAACATAAACAAAACATTCAAATATGCATAACAAAGCATACTAAGTTGAGCACACTTGTTTAGCCAAAACAAGTGTGTCAAATGGTCTTGTCCTAAGGGTTAAGAACATGACACATGGTTGACCCAAAAAGGACTCCCACTTGAATCCATTACTTCAAGCATCCTCTTTGTCCATCTTTTCTTCAAGTCTTGATCTTGAGCTTCCTTACAAGATATGTATCCTAATACATTTTTCTAGTAAAGATAAACTCCTAATCTATTTATTACAAACCATATGAATAAATAAATTACAAGACTAGACTTGAAACAAAAAAAATAAATTATTACATGCCCAAATGAATATAACATGACAACCAATCATTCAATCCAAATGGTCTAGGCTTTGTTATGCATAATCAACAACAACATATTCAAAACTATCCTATGTTGCGATTTTGGGCAGCCCCTTTTAACCCATGTTTTTGGCCAACATAAACCAAGAACAAATGGGTTTAGTCAATGCAATCAAACATCTTATGATTTAGATTTTTTAAAGATCCTTACATGCATAAGTAACATCTTTAAGAAATCAAAAAAGGGGTACCAAAACAGCCCTTAATCTCACGGGTATGTGGTGTCAAACACCACAAAACCGTGAACTACCAAGTATAATACATGTATGCATATGTATAAGTGGCTCTGATACCATTGTAGGGGTTTTAACATGTTTATTAAAGCTCATACAACTTAGTTTATATGAAAACGCAGCGGATTTATATTTTAAAACATGTTATTAAGTTAGTTGTTAAACCATTTTAACAAAGAACCCCAAGCCATGGATCTTTATACACAATGCATACAATAATAAGAACATATGATGTAAAGATTACAACCTTTGAAGCTTCCCAAAGAAACGATTTCTAGAGGAGAATAGTGATGAAGATGTGGCTGAAACTTCAAAGAAGAAGCTCTCAAGAGGCTATACCCGAAGCTTCTTCAAACACCCTTGATTGCTAAGAATCCCTTGACACCAATTTTTCAGCAATCAAAACCGATTTTGAAAGCTGAAAAACTTGCTATTCTTCTTCTTCAAAACCGTGAACAAAAGAGAGAGTTTTGAGAGGAGAGAGCTTATTTGCATGCAATAGAGAATATGGAATGTGTTGGTCAATGTAAGCATGCTTAAGTTCTATTTACAAGACCAAGTAAATGGAATCAAAATGCCCCTTGGGCGGCCGATCCATTCAAGGCAAAGGGTCCCACCCTTTAAAACTTAAACACAACTAAATACACATTGATTTCAAGTTTATAAAGTTTAAAACTAATTTTTTTAAACTTTATAAATTAAACATTCTATTATTTGTTATCATTTAGTAACACTAAATAATGAAAAACAAATAATATCTCATGAACAATTATTCACATAATAATGTTCATTTGCAGAAGCAATAATTTAGAAAATCCATTTTCTAAATTGGTGTCATTATTTATTTGTATGATCTTATCAACAAATAAATTATCTTTTGATGTTTGTTAAGCTTGTTATTGGGTATGACCCGACTTGGATCATATCACACTAGCCACATCAATTTAATATGTATCTTGGGCAGATATATTCCTTCACATTTGTTGGTGTTGCCATTGAACAAATTCAAGCAAATTCAAAGTAATTTCTGTAAATCTAGCTCAAAACCACGTAGAACCACAAATTGAATGACCAGAAGCAGCAGAAACTCAATCTCTATAACCGATTTTTGCAAATTTGCTAATTCGATCAAACGTAGATGTCGAAAGAGCAGTTTCAATGATCAATTGTTAAATCGATCAATGATTAACCAGCTCTGATACCATTTGAAAGGATCTAAGCATCTAGTTTGATCAATTAGATTGGATTTGTAGCGGAATAGCGTATGAATTAGAACAAACTATAGCAAGAACACACAAGATGTATCAATGAAACAGTATGGTTATAGAGAGAGAGAGAATTTCTGCCAAAAGGTATATATTCATTCAACACATGCTTCGGCACAATTACAATTAGGTCATCTTTCCTTTTATAGGAAAGATGACGTCAGCTGATGTCACTTGACAGTGACATCTAACCGTTATTACAACAAACTACTGAAAGTAGACTAAACTACTGAAGATGTCTAACAGCTGACGTCTTCTTACAAAAGACAAGTGTAAGCTACTACAACAACTGAAAAGAAACTACTGAAACTACAACATCTGAAGAACATGCTCTTCAGACATTTTACAAAGTACTGAAACATAAAATAAAACTACTGATAAGAAACTACTGAGAGGAAAACCATCATAACAACTGAAGAATACTTCTTCAGCTGTTGTGACAAACTCTGAAGTCTTCAGTACTTGAACTTTAAACTTCAGTTGTTGTCATCAGCTGATGTCTTCAGCTGATGTCTTCAGTTGTTGTCTTCAGTCTTTGTACTTCAGCTGATGTCTTCAGACTTTGTACATCAGCTGATGTCTTCAGTTGTTGTACATCAGCTGATGTCTTCAGTTGTTGTACTTCAGCTGATGTCTTCAGAATTTATACATCAGCTGATATCTTAAGTCTTTGTACTTCAGCTGATAAAGTCTTCAGTTGTTGTCATCATCATCTGATAAAGTCTTCAGCAGTTGTTGTGATGTCTGTGGGACTTAAAGGTTTTTCTGATCTGGCTCATTGGTTCTTTTGGTCCAACAACCTTTGAGAGAGTTGCCATTTTAGCTGGTAAGTATTTTATGAAGCTGAAGAGATCTAAGATTGTGAAATCTTATAATCAACTGCCTGAAAGCTCTGATACCAATTGAAGGACCAGTGAAGAGGGTCAATGCAATAGTTTCATAATGGTAGGAGAGTTAGAACACTTAACATATCAAATAGGGAACCTGCTTATGATGAAACAATGAACACAAGTAAAGAACAGAACATGAACAAGAACATACTATTATGGTTTTCAAGAATGATGTATATTGTTCTTAAGTTTTTATAAGTGTTATAAATCTTTTTCATAGAAAATGACAAGTACTTGAGATACTTTATACTACATCCTATAGCCTGCCATACTTTGAAGGCCAGCTGGAAACACTAATCTTGACAACAAGATCAATGTAAAGTCAAAAGGCAGATTGCCTTTTGACTAGTGACTATAACATGCCATAGCTCACATCCTTATCAAATACAAAAAGCATAAACGTACAAAAGTAGAAAGTTACAGACACAAGACCTTAATCTACAGTTTGACAAAAGTATGGACTTTTCACCAACTCATATAAGTTGGTGAGTCTTCGGAGGTGGCACCAGTAAGTAGTTAGCTTTTTTCAAAAAGTGATTCAAAAAAAGCATGTCTTCTCTATCTTCTGAAGAAATCATTCTTTGGCTTCGGAAGACTTTGTCGTTGAAGCTTCGGAAGATTTCATATTTGGCTTTGGAAGATTTGGTCATTTGGCTTCGAAAGATTTGATACTATGCATTATTCCTTGAGTTATATCAAATCTTTTGAAGTAACTGCCTTATACTTTATATGTGTATGTTGAGAGCTCTTTGGTTGTATCAGCCTCTAAGTAAGTGCATATTAGAACTGTTAAGGTTGTGCAACCAAAATAACACTTAGAAGAAATCTGTGCAAACTAAGAGAAGTCTTCCGAAGGTAATGCTGCATCGTCCAAAGGAATATGCTGCAACTTCTGAAGCTTATATGGTGATCTTCTGAAGATCCTCCTAAGGATGAACTCCATCTTCCAAGACTTAGAAGATCTCCTTCCGAAGTAAACCACTTTGAAGAATGAAGACAAAGTCTTCCAAAGACAAAGCCTCGAAAGAAACTGTGTCTTCCAAAGTATAAAATGGTTCGGAAGAACTTATTCTTCTGAAGCCATTTTACCTTCGGAAGAAATAAAGTATGACCAAGTGGACAAAGCATGGTCTGACTGACACTTGCTGCCTACTCTGATCCTTTGCAAGATACCTTCCATGTTCATGTGGTTGACCTTACTTTTGTACACTGTTCAACATTCCTTAGTTAGTACAACAACCACCTTTAGTTGGTAACCAAAAGGTAAGTCATGGACCTGTCATAACTACCTTATCTTAGATAATACTTTATCTAAGATACCCTGCCTCTAGCAATGTAGTATTTGTCTAGAAGTAAGTCCTAGCATGTTATCTATGTATAACAAGCTGTAGATAGTAGTATATATAGTCGCTCATTGTAACTTAGTATCAATGCTTATGCATGAGTCTTGTAATACTTAGTTAAGAGATAATATATACAAGTATCTTGAAAACTCTTTTGTTCTTTACTTGTTATATTATTATCAACTAAGTTCTTGATTTTGTATTCATCAAACGAGTGAGATTTAAACAAGTTTGTGAGAAACACTAAGTGTTGAGAGAACCTTATCGATCCTGCAATTGGTATCAGAGCATCCAGGTTCTTGATTGTGAGATCTAACCATCCCAATTCAACCTTGTATCTCAAAACTTACTCACTCAACCAAAATGGCCCTTAATCAGAAATCTGTTGAACCAGAAATGGGAACCATGACCAAAGCTCCTATTATCACACCTGATAACTTCAGGCGCTGGTGTCAATGCATTGAAAGTTTTATCAAGTATCAAGACTCCCGTATGTGGAAGTCTATCACTCATGGACTATACATACCAAAGGTGGTATCATCAACTGGAGATGGTGCCATGATTGAAAAGGAAGTTGAAGATTACTCTAATGAAGACTTCAAGAAGATGGACATTGATAGCAAAGCTATGATTGTATTGCTCACTGCCAAACCAAACTTGATTATGGCTGGTTTTGAGCATTTCACTGCAGCTAAAGAATTCTTTGGTGCTTTGAATTAATGTACTCAGGGTCCTTAAAATCCAAAGAATCCAAGAAGGATGCTCTGAAGCGACAGTTCGAGAATTTCACCTACATTGATGGTGCAAACTTAAGCCAACAATACTTCAGATACATGGATCTGATAGCATCTCTGTAGTCTATGGGAGTGACTCTTGAAAAGAGAGACATAGTAAGGAAATTCATGAGTGTTCTTCCTCGTGAATGGACTTTCTATTGTGTTTCTATTAGGAGATCTGAGAATCTTGGAACACTCACCATGACTGAACTATATGGAATCCTAGATGGATACCGTATGGAGATGGAAAATCTGAACAAGCGGCAGATGAATGGCAGCTCAACCACTCCTGTTAGCAATGATCTACATGTTGCTGAAGGTGCAAGAACTCCCTAGTCCCAGATGTGCCTAACTTACAACCAGCAGCATCATATTCATCGGGACCATACATCACTTTCTCAGAGACACCCAAGTGTCAACAAGCTTAGCAAGGTCCTTTTCAGGAAAGTTGTGCTTTTATCTCTAGAAAGGAACACTCTAGTGATTTCCAGTTCTGCTTTGATGATCTGGAGTGTTTCAGTCCAGATGATGTTCAATATATGGACATTATTCAACAAATGGTTTTTCTCACTTACAAAGCAAGGAAGTTTTACAAGAGAACTAGAAGGCAATTCCCTCAGAACCCAACTAGTAGCAAATTTAGGTTTGACAAATCAAAGGCTAAGTGTTACAGCTATAAGCAACTTGGTCATTTTGCAAGGGAATGCAAGGCTCCAAAATCTAATCATGGAGCAAGCCAAGCTTCTCAACATCATGCTACCACACAAGCTACAACTAAGCCAACAGAGCACACTACAGTCATTGCTCAAGAAGTTGATTGGAGCTTTATGGTGCAAGATGTTACACCTGCTCAAGCTCTTATGGCAGACACTAATGAATCCAAGGTATATGAAAGTCTTTGTACTCCTAACTGTGTAGCTAAGGTTAAGTTATACCAGGACTACAACTTGAAACTTAAATCTGATATTGAGTCTTTGAAATATTGAAAGTTGATTTTAAAAGAGCAAAGTCTGACTATAAACTAAAAATTGAAGAGTTGGAAAACACTGCATCTACTTTAAAACATGAACATTCAAACTATAGGGCTCAAATAAAGATCTAGTTTCAAAGTTGACTGAGGCTCAAGCCTAGCTAGTAATAGCTGAGGCTGAAGCAAAGAAGTATGCTATCCAAGAGCATAACTTCAACAACATTCTTGCATCAACCTCTCACTCAAAAGAATGTTACCAAAACAATAATGGGTTGGGAACCAATGAAACTGCTCCACCACACTCTTATATGTCTATTAGACAGACAAGATGTGGTACTGATGAGCAAGAGGTTCCAACTGCTGACCCACCATCTCTTAAGAGTATGAGTGATGCAAAAATGGTTACCACCACCTCCATAGAGAAGGACAAGGTAGAAAACCTCATCCTCACAGCTGAGAATAAATCTCTCACCACTAAACAAAGAAAGTGTTGATACATATTCATGTACCTAGTTTATGTTCTGAAATGTAAAAGTCTTTCATGTCTTACACATGTGTAATCCAATATAATGAAATGATTGTTTATATATAAAATGCATTGTGATGGTTATATGTGATTGATTATGTCATGTTATATTTATATTGATTGTAATTCACATATATATGAACTAACTATATAGGTTTGATGTTGTTTTACATAGTTCTAGGTCAATAAGAACTTAGAAATGTGTTTAACTTAGTCATGTGGACATTCATGCTAATGGCCCATACGCATGAATGAACCATGCTTATGGACCAGTCGGGCGACTGAACCAGGTGATTGGATCAGTCGTATGATTGAGACATAAGATTGGTACAATCGCACGACTGAACCTTCAATCGTGCGTATGAGTCAATCGTATGCTTCAGTCGCATGACTGAACCATGCTAATGGTTCAGTCATACGAATAAACACTGATAAACTATAAATACCACATAATTCGTGGAAAAAAACACTTCGAATTACTTCGTAATACTTCGTACCCTAGCCGTCCAGAGGGTCCCAAGTTGCAAATCCAAGTTTATAGATCATTCCAGGTTGATTTCAATCCTTTCTTAACGTTTGTTTCATCGTTAGATCGATCAGGTTACTCGTTCTCACTGATTGGATCGCTAACCAAATAGAATTCCTCGCTATTTGATCTGGTTTCACGTAGAATATGTTAGTACTCCATACTTACACGGTCCTAACAAGTGATATCAGTGCTTAGGCTCGTGATTTTACGTGGATTCAATTGGTTTTAGTGTCAAAACTAACATTTTCATTCAAAAGATACACTTTTTCGCTTCAAAACTTGCTTTTGTCGAGTCTCTGTGTTAAAAGTTTCGACCTTTTCCCATACGGCAGATTAGGGTTGACCTTATTCGCACGACTGAATCCAAGCACACGACTGAAGCCAAGCGCACGATTGAAGCCATCCGCATCCTTCAATTGCACGGTTGAACCAGTCAGATTGTCCAATCGCATAAGTCAATCTGTTCTGTTCTTAGTTCACCAAGTTTAAAGAAATGGAAGATCAATTCTTTGCTTTTACTGCTGGAAAGGACTCTCGCATCCAGAATCTTCTACTTCTGGAAAGTTAGATCAGGAACACAACAAACCGCCAAAGCTATTAACGGTGGATGAATACCCACAGTGGAAAGAACAGTTTGAAATCTACCTGAATGGAGTTTACCCTAATCTGTGGATGTCTATTGAGACTGGTTATGTGACACCAGTCAGTGCTAATGGGGTAAAGCTGACTTTAGGACGAATGAGTGAATCCTAGAAGACTATGTATAATGCAGAAAAGAAAGCATATGCCTTGTTAACTCAGTCTATACCAAAGGACATATTTCATCAATTTTCTGAGAACAAGCGGTCAAAGAAACTATGGGAAGCCTTGGAAAAGAGATACGAAGGCAATGCAACTCTGAAAGCACTGAAGGGAAAAGATCTTAAAAAGGAATTTGATAATTTCTCACCAATTGGAAAGGAGAGCTTAGATGATATCATCGACAGATTCTACCATCTGATGAGTGAGTTGCACACTCATGGCGTGACCACATCCATGGAAGATAAAGTCTCTAGCTTTGCTGATGATCTACCAGACAAATGGGACCCATTTGTGTCTAATTTAAGGCAAAATGACATTCTTTCCACCTTAGACATAAATGATTTCATTCTAAAGTTGAGGGAGGAAGAGTTGCGTCAGAAATACAAGTCAAAGAAAGGATCCTATGCTCAGAATCCTGCACTCTACAACTCAATTCCAACCCCTTCTACATCAGGCGCACCGCTTCAAATGGCGTTTGTGTCTAACTCGTCTGCACCCTCCCAAAGCAACTCATCAGGAACTGAAACGTCAGGGTCAACGAGCACCCAATATATTGTTCCTGAGGCAAATACTACCAAGCAAAAAACGGAGAATGTCGGAAACATTACCGTGGAAGTTGCTAAAGAACATATGGATCTTCTAGCTGTCGTAGTTCAATCTTTTGATGGGTTAGTTGCTGGTAAGATTGGTAACTGTCATCTTGCTGATGAGGATTATGAGCAAGTTGATGAAACTGAGCTGGAACGCATGGATATAATGTGGGCTTTGGCTAGTGCTGTTAGAAGAGCCAAGAAGTTTGTAAAGAATACGGGGCAAAATTTGGTTGCAACTAAAGACACTACATTTGGATTTGACAAAACCAAAGTTACATGCTTGAATTGTGGAGAGAAGGGGCACTTCAAACGTGAGTGTACGAAGCCAAAGAAGACTAGGAATTGAAATCCTTTTCCCACGTTCAACCTTCAAGACAAGTAGAAGGTTGGTGCATCGTCAACTAAAGATTCTAAGGTTTTGGTTGCACAAGGTGATGAAGGACAAGACTGGTCCTTTCGATTCGTATCTGAGGGTGAATCCAATGTCGCATTTGTTGATACCTTGGATGATGGATTTGCAAGTGAGGGAGATAACATAGCTGATCATGCAAGGTCAGATATCGAAGAAGCTAGGGATGTAAATGATCACTTAGTTGAGGAAGAGTTGAGTGCTGCAAATTCAGAATCTCAAGTCACTGAAGAATCTGACACTGCACTGATGGCTGATTCGTCTAGTTCTACACAGGTATATTCTAAAGACGAATTATTTGATAAACATGCTTGTTCTGAATGTGATAAATTTAGGGAAAGCATTGATTTGAATTTTTCTAGGTTATTAGAACACAATGATAATCTAGTAAATGATTTACAACTCTGCACTGAAGCAAACCGTGTCTTAAAACAAAATGAGTGCAGCTTTAAAGAAAAGATAGAACTGTTAGGGAAACAACTAAGGGAAACCGAAGTTGTTACTTTAAATCAATCTAATGATATTAAGTTCTATTTAAATTCTTTAGAAGAAACTAAAAAGGAGAAAGCAGTTTTGCAAGTAGAAGTTGAATCCTTAAAACAAGAACTGCACAGTTTGGCAAGTTCTTCACACATAGTTTAAAACTTAGTGAAAGAACGAAATGGCGGGGAAGGTCTGGGTTATAAAGTAGTACCGCCACCACATGCTATCTTTTAAACACTAAATGTAAACCAATCAATAATAACCCGGTAAAGGATCATGTGGTGTCTACTCCTCTGGTCAGTGATCCAGATTCTTTTGGTAAAACCGTGAAGTCTGTCACTGAACAGAAGAATACTACTTTCGTATCAAAAAATAAGATGCTTGTTGAAGACTTGACTGATAAAATTGAGAAAGTTAACTTAGGGTCAGGTTCAAAAATGTCTATTTCAGAACCTAAACAGTCTAAGTCAACAAACCCTAAACCAGCAAGTCATCAAAATTTACATAAAATGAAAGCAAAAGGTGTTGCAAATGTTAAAACAATTAATTTTGTTAAAGAATGAGAAACATCTAATAGTGAAAAGAAAGTACCAAGCCCCCGACCAAACTCAACCCCTCGTCAACGCTTTCCTCACACTGTTGAAGGGAGATCTTGCTACAGTTATGGAAAAAGAGGACCATCTCACCAAATTGTCCTTACTATCAGACACCTAAAAGGAAAATAGAACTTTTGATGATGAAAAAACAAAATTTTCTAAAATCAGATCTAATACTCTTTCAAAACACCTAAGTCAACACAGACAAGCTAAAAGCAAAGTTGTGTCACCTAAAGGTAAATCAAGGATTATTAGTGAACCTAAAGTTCAAACCATAAGCCAGTCGTCTGTTTACCACAAGCAGGCATTACATAGAACAGGTTTATGGAAAGAAAAATCAAGTTTTGTGTCTGATAGTAAAAACAAGGAAAAGAAAGATGTGCCTTCAACCTCTAAAGGTCAGTGGGTTGAATTCATGATGTCTGATACCTCTGGGACACCCAAGCCAGTTCAGGCTTGGGTCTCAAACCTGAACTAATCTTTTCATTGTATGTGCAGGGTGTCCGCTACAGCGCTATCACTAATACCTGGATTATTGATAGTGGGGCGTCCAGGCACATGACAGGGAATTCTTCCCTCCTTTTCAACGTCAAATAAATTAGGGGGACACGTGTCCTTCACTGGGAACAAAGGAGGTTACATCACCACGTAAGGCGAAGTGGGAAACAAGAAAGTAAAGTTTGACAATGTCAACTACGTTCAGCAACTATAGAACAACTTACTTTCTGTCTCCTAAATCTGCGATAAGGGATTCAAGGTTGTATTTGACAACAAGCGGTGTTACATACTGAAGAAGGAGTATGTCATCCCGGAGGAACAAGTTTGAATGTCGGCTTCAAGATATAATGATCTTTATGTATTGGACCTATCAAAAGCCTCCATAACTGAGTCTACTGCTCAGTGCTTCTTGTCAAAAGCAACTGAAAGAGATTCAGTCTCTTGGCATAGGAGAATGGGACACATCAATCCCACGAAGATGAATCATCTAGTTCAGAACGATCTGGTAGTTGGAGTTACAGTCAAAACTTTTCAGCTCCTAGATTTCTGTGTCACTTGCAAGAAAGGGAAACAGACCAAGAAGTCTCACAAAGCAAAGAAAGTCAATTCTATCGACATTCCTCTCGAGCTTCTACACATGGATCTGTTTGGCCCAGTGAGCACAAAAAGCATAGCAGGAGATTGGTACTGCTTTGTGGTGACGGGTGATTACTCAAGATTCTCTTGGGTGATGTTTCTGAAAGCTAAATCAGAGACATTTGAATCATTCAAACATCTTGTTACCATATTGGAGTCTCTCTACAAGCTGAAAGTAAGAAAGATTCGATCAGACAATGGGACAAAGTTCAATAATCAGTGGATGGAGGCCTTCTGTCGAGAGAAAGGAATTGTTCATCAGTTTACCTCTGCTTACACTCCACAAATGAATGGTGTTGCTGAATGGAAGAATCACAGCTTGATAGAGACAACACAGACTATGCTAGCTGACTCCAAACTGCAAGTTCAATTCTAGAACGAGGCAGTAGCCAATGCATGTTACACTCTAATCGGGTGTTGGTAGTCAAACGGCATGGAAAAACTTGTTATGAGTTGCTCCAACAACGGAAACCCAATTTAGAGTATCTGGAACCATTTGGTGCACCTTGCATGATGCTAAAGAAGCATCAGACTGGGAAGTTCTTTGAGAAGGTAGAAGAAGGTATCTTCCTGGGATACAGCATACCAGATAAACGGGTTTACAACAACTCAACTGGTCAGGTAGAGGTGTGGCGCAACGTTGATGTCTTAGATACACCAACCCCCTTGCAGGAAAATGACCTTTCTTTTTCTTTGAATATGATGGATTTTTCAAATCTTTCAATCTATCTCCTTCCCTTTCTGATGATGACTTAGCTGCACGAATGATGTATCTTGTTCTGAATGCTCCCACACCTGACTCGACATCATCCGTTCCATTAGATGATACTTCTAGCCCTTCAGGGGGAGAGCTTGAGGTAAGTGACTTATCTTCTGATGATGAAGCAGCTGAAACCACAAACGTGGAATAGGAAAACAAGTCCTACTACCGAAAGTTTCACAACCTCTGATCATAATGCAGCTGACACTTCTGAACCGCATACTACAACGGTTCAGAATCTGGATACCGAAGTCGCAGTACCCACCACTCCGGGAACTCGAGTTAATGTACATCATCCTCTAGACAACATCATAGGAGATATTCTATCGGGAGTTCAAACAAGAAATCAGCTATACTCATCTGATTATGCAGCAGTCATGGAAAAGGGATATTTACACGATGGTGCTTATTGATGCTTTATTTCTCAGTTGAGCCAAAGCATGTCAGCGAGGCTTTAAAAGACAAAGCATGGGTAAGTGCTATGCAAGAAGAACTAGTCTGGACACTTATGGACAGACCAAAAGGTGCAAAGGTGATTGGCACTAAATGGGTTCTTCAGTGTAAGAAAGAAGAACAAGGGGTCATAATCAGGAACAAGGCTCGGCTTGTCGTTCAAGGATTTAGACAAGTCGAAGGCATTGACTATATTGAAGTGTTTGCACCTGTGGCAAGGATGGAAGCTATTCGTATTTTCTTAGTCTATGCATCCTACATGCAGATTAAAGTCTATAACTGGATATGAAAAGTGCATTCCTTCATGGTGAAATCTGGGAAACAGTGTTCGTCAGTCAACTCGAAGGATTTGAGGATCATTATCATCGGGATAGAGTGTACAAACTGGACAAGGCTTTATACGGGCTCCATCAAGCCCCTCGAGCCTGGTACGAGAAACTCTCTACTCACCTATTGAAACATGGTTTTCATAGAGGGGTCGTTGACTGCACACTTTTCATCAAAGAAAAGGATAGTGATTTACTACTGGTGCAAATATACGTGGATGACATAATCTTCGGTTCCAAGAATGAAGCATTGTGTAAAGAATTTGAGACCGTGATGAAAGCTGAGTTCGAAATGAGCGCCATGGGAGAGATGAAGTTCTTTATCGGTTTACAAGTAGATCAGACACCAAATGGTATCTTCCTGCATCAGACCAAATATGTAGAGATATCCTTAGTCGATTTGACATGGAGAATGCAACGGTTGCTGGGACTCCACTTGCCACGAACCACGATGTGGCACCCGATGAAAATGGTGATCTGGTCGATACCACCATGTATCGAGGAATGATCGGATCTCTCATGTACCTCACAGATTCTCGTCCTGATATTATGTACGTCACGTTTCTCTGTTCCAGATATTAGGCAAAACCTAAAGTAAATCATCTAATTGGGGTAAAGAGGATTTTTCATTATCTGAAGGGTACTCCAACACTTGGGTTGTGGTATCCTCATGACGATGACCTTGAGCTTACAGCATATAGTGACTCGGATTACGATGGTTGCAAGATGAATTACAAGTCAACATCAGCGAGATGTCAGTTCTTTGGAAGACGCTTAGTCACCTGGCAGTGTAAGAAGCAGACGTCGATTGCTCTATCGATATGTGAAGCCGAATATGTTGCCGCTACAAGTTGCTGTTCTCAAATCATCTGGATTCAACAGCAAATGCGAGACTACGGTTTGAAATTTTCTAACACCCCTATTTTTGTTGATAATTCTGCTGCAATAGCTGTCACTAAAAGTCCGGTCCAACACCCAAAGACTAAACACATCGGTATTAAATATCACTTTATACATGACTGTTTTGATAAACAATTAATCGATGTTGTTAAAATTAATACAGATTTTCAACGCGCCGACCTCAACACAAAAGTCTTTAATAAACCTCGGTTTTTATATCTCTTAGAGGTCAATGGCGTCAAAAAGAAAAGTGATGTCATTCCAGATGAATCTAGTATTTAGTCCGTCTTTATGTTTTCTTTTATTTCTAATTTTTATTCTTTATTTTATTTTCTTTTCTTTAAAAAAATCCAAAAACACAAAAAGATTTTCGGTTTTAGAATTTTAGGGGAAGAATAGGTTTAGTTTCAGCAGTTAGTATTTAAATTACTCAAAAAAACGAGGGTGGGCAGAAAAGCTGAAAAGCAAGGACATCAAATCTGTGAGATTAATTCAAAACTATGGAATATGATAGTACACAGGGAACTAACTGTTTGGGACATCAAAAGGACTTATAGGTTCAAACTGGTACATTAAAACTACAAGTCTGAGAAGGATAAGACAAACAAAAGGAAAATTGATAGTAAACTAGCCTGTCACTGAGGCTACATAGAGAAAGTAGGCCTAGAGGTTGCTAGTCCATCATATGATGTGTCGGTATATTCAACACAATAGACAAGTAGATCTCATTGGAGAAACAAATTAAAACTAAATAGTTCAACTAGCTGTGGCCTTCCACCTTATCCCTGGTTAACACAATCAACGCATTTCCAATAAGGGTGACGAGTAAAATAAACGCCACAAATGTGTGCGGATGACCTTAAAAATGAACAAAGCACATAAAAAATTGATAAACGCAATCAAGCTAACGACTAATGTTGTTGGTGCGTAATGTGTAAAAGAAAAATGCTCAAACAAGAAGATAGGTTGTGTGTCTCTCTGCTGTGCGATGGCACTGACCCAAGGATAAGCATAACCTAAATATTCTAGGATTCATTATTGTTTGCGCCTCTCTGCTGTGCGATGGCACTGACCTGAGGCTTGGCATCTCTTTGAAAGCTCTTAGAATAGTTTCTTCTTGTCCAAACCTGTAGACCACTCAAAAATCTCCTGAGGATTGTTGATTACCATATAAGCGTGGGATCCACAAATGCTTGTTGAAATAATAAATCTAACTAATCACCATTGTGAGTCAAAAGTCTGTGTATGGATTTAAGTGGAAAAATATACTAACAATCATCATGACAGCAATCATCGAAAGTCCAAATCACTATGTGGTTCTTACAGTTCAAGTATGATTTCCTGTTAGGGCTTTGAACTCTCAGACAAATAAGAATAAGTTAAACAAACATATGCTAAAGGGTCCTAAATGATTATGTATATGCCTGTATGATTCTATAAGAGTCTTTCCAGATAAGATGTAAATGTTGGATACGGTCCTCTTCAGGGGGAGAGTGCCTTTAAGGAAAATTAAAATTTATTCAACCCATCTCAAACAAAACCACAAAAATAGGTTCTGTTTTATTTCAATTTACGTTGTTTTCTGTTTTATCTTTCGATTAGGAGTCTATGTCAGACTATGTAACTGGATGAACTCTGTGAATCATAAAATTAAAAGGATCACGTCTGAGGTGATCAACCTGTTCTAATTTAAAAAGGATCATGTCTGAGGTGATCAAAGAATTTCTATTAAAAGATCATTTCTGAGATGATCATCGGGCATAACGTTTATAAATCAAAAGTCAAATTTGAGTGTGTGGAAATGGATGAAGTCAAACTTATAAGCATGAGCCAATCGCACGATTGGACCATAAGTATGGACCAATCGCACGATTGGACCATAAGTATGGGCAAATCACACGATTGGACCATAAGTATGATTATATCACACGACTGGACAATGAGTATGGGGGAAACAATGCGATTGGATCATAAGAATGAACCAATCGTACGACTGAATGAAGGATATGAGTCAGTCGCACGATTGAGTCGTGCGCATGGGTCCAGTCACACGATTGAGTCGTGTACATGGTCCAGTTGCACGATTGAGTCCTGCGCATGGGTCCAGTCGCACGATTGAGTCGTGCGCATGGGTCCAGTCGCACGATTGAGTCGTGCGCATGGGTCCAGTCACACGATTGAGTCGTGCGCATGGGTCTAGTCGCACGATTAAGGCATGCGCATGGGTCCAGTCGCACGACTGAAACCCAAAACAATATAAATAGAGACTCAGTCGGTCGTAAACCCTACCACTTCAAAATTTCTCACTAACCGCCCATTACCCAGACACTCTGCAAAAATTTCCTATTTTAGGGATTACACTCCGATTTCAGTTCTAACCACCTAGTGTTCATCTTCAGGTACTTTGCAGACGAAACCTGGATCAAATGACAGTTAAATAGAACTTAAATGGGTCGAAATTAACAAAACAAAGAAACGAGACAAATAACCTAAAATAGGACACTTAAATGTAAAATAAAGTTGATTTAAATGACATTATGTGGTGTTATGGGTCCCTGCGAACCATCTGAACCTAAACACGAAGTTTAATTTAACCGTTTGATGAATATTTGAATTTAATGGTTCGAATAGTGCAAGACATGAATGGACAGGCTGATGAACTTCAGTCGCACGATTAAGCCAGTTGCATGACTTAGTCGCACGATTGAGCCAGACGTATGATTCAATCGCACGATTGAATCAATCGGTGGCTCAGTCGCGTGACTGACACAACCGCACTGGTATAGCATACGACTAAGTTCAGTCGTAGGCTCAATCGTACGACTAAACTCAGTCGTATGGTTCAATCGCAGGATTAAACCAGTTTGTCTAAATCTGTTCCAAGTAAAGTGTTTATCTCTTAGAGTGGAACTAATGTGTAGTTTCTTGTGTTGCAGAAAAAATGGCTGATAGATGGACTATGAGCACCAAGCATAACATATGTGCTCATCTAGATACTACATCCCGGAATGCTGCTGAGTTCACCAAGATTATAGCCTTCCTATGAAGATCGAGGATCTTCAAGGCTATTTCTACTCCCTGCACTCCTTATAGGTCGATCAAGCAGGCATTCTTGGAGAATGTTGTTGTCGACTAGTCTACTGAGCCTTTCTGCATCCAGAGTTCTATCTTTGGTCAAGATATAGAGATTGGTGAAGGCGACCTATGGCGTGTCTTGGAATTGGGTGATGATGGAACACACCCAACCAAGCTGCATCCCCTAACGGTACGGGGATGCTTTCTCAGGATCAAGTACACTGGCGACATCAATGTCAGCGTGCTAAATAAGAGCAACATGTGCCCGCAATTCAAGTATTTGGCACATGTGATCCTGAAATGCATAGCCTCCAGGAGAGGAGGATTTGATGAGTTATCAGACCAAATCCAGAACGCATACTTTGCACTGGTACTGAACCACCTGTTCAGTTTTTCACGCATGTTCTTATCCTACCTAACGGAGAACATTGAGGCTAAAGGCAAGGAAGGCTTCTGCATGTACCCAAGATTCTTGCAGATGATCATCGACGAGAAGCTTCCTATGCTGCCAAAGGAGGAGGATGATGTTGTGACCCTAGAGGTGATGGATGATACCACCCTAGGAAGGACGAAGGTCTACCTGGGGAAGCAGGTGAAGCCCCCGGTGAGGAGACTCTTCGGCCATCTGGCCAATGAGTGTTATGTGGCACCAGCTCGCAAGAAGTGGTGTCACGATGACAGTGACTCTGACGTCGAGCCGGTTGTGGCTCCTGCTGACAAGACGACGACGGTGATGACCATGATGAGGGTCAAGGTGGTGGAGATACAGGCCCCAGTCAATCACGGGCCACTGACACGTCCACTATATCTCCACCACCTCCACCACTCCAACAACCACTGCTACCACCACAACCACCACTATTCCTACCACCACACGTACCATATCCACATCCATTCTTTCACCATTCATATTCATCCCTACTCCCACATACACGTCATCCACCACCACATCTACCATGCCCCAAACCGGCCCTTCCATATCGTTGATCCCTCCACAGGGATCTCCTTTGCCCATTGTTGGGCTAGAGGAGCAGCTGGCTAGCCTCAACCGTCTGGTTCTCAAATTGCTCGCTACTGATGACATCCAAGCGAACCAGATGAACCAGTTGATGGCAGTCAACGCTGCACAGGGCAAGCAAATAGCCCTATTGACAGAGAGGGATGCAGCTTAGAGACAACAGATAGCCCATCTAACTAAGAGAGATGCTACCACGAGAGAGCCTTGGCGAGAGCTCATAGGGCTCTGACAGCACAAAATGAGCTGCTAATGGCCTATGTCTAGAGGATAGAAGAGGTCGAGAAGAATAACAAGAAGCTTCTTCTCAGACTCAAAGGGACGAAGGGTGAGCCCCTAAAGATCAAGGGTGACGGTGATGACGAAGATGATGATGATGATGATTCATCCGATAATGAATCAGATGATGATGGTGAAGTGGATGAGGCTGAAGGCGGTGGAAAGGACAAAGATAGGGGAGATGATGATGAGCCAGAGCATGAAGGTGATGCATCTACATCAGCCTTAAATCCATCGGCTCGAGAGAGGCACACCAAGAGGAATCAAGATCCACGACCCTTCACCTCAGCTCCCCAAGCTGAAGAGTCGAGCTCCCAAGCAAAAGTAATGATTAGATTTCTATGTATTTGAAAGGATTTTGTACTTGAATCATTTATTACACCAATGCAATTAATGTTTTTAATGTTTAATTATCCTAATTACTGATGTGTGTGAGATTATGTTATAAATGTTTAATCAAACAGATGAAGCTGAACAAGCAGATGACTACGACGTCGCACCCCTTCAGTAAATCAAGACTCAGCTAACAATGATTCTTGATTTGCAAGGGATCGTGCGACGATCTATGAGCTACACCATCGAAGAGGGGGAGATCATTCATGATCTGACAGACGAGCAGTTGGCCGATACGTTTAGACTCAACCCGGATGAGCTAGTCAAGGATGCTCCTAGGGTTGATGTCATAAGTGATGAAGAGCTGCAGGGCGTCGATGAGATTGATATCGATGATATCACTGCACAAGAGTATCCACAGTACACTGACCAACAGGGAAATGTTATCCCCGATCTGGGTGAAACATTTGGCAGTGATACGTTTGGAGCTCTTGATGCAGTGGAGAAACAGAAAGAGAAAGAAGAAGGGAAAACCCAAGCCTCGGACGCTGATGTTGATATCAAGAAGGCTGAGTGGGATGTGTCTAGAAGAAATGAGAGCCCAGCGCCAACCGCCAAAGTCTAACGCCTACACCAAACTCTACAGAGTTAAGAAGCATTAGAAGGTGTCTGGCAAGATTATTAGCTGGGCGTATTTTGAGGACTTGGATGTCTACACCGTAAAGGGGAGAAGGGGATAGAGTACTTCAGATTCCCTCATGATCTGAAAACTCTTCCCGGTTTTAAGCTAAACAGGCTTGCCTATTTAGACCTTTTGTATGCCAACCCCAGAAAGATGTCGGGGTGGTTTGAGACGGTGTTAAAGAGGGAATACCACACCAGGTAGGTCAAATTCTAGCCTCAACAGCCTAAACGGTTCATAAATAAGACCGAAGTTGATCCTCATACTGGAAAGCCTAAGGTAGTGCTGAAGTGGAGCCCTCCGAGTACAATGTCAAAGATCCTATTACGGGAAATGCCTCAGGACTTCACTCCACACTTCAAACAGTGGTATTACGACTGGAGGATGGGAGAAGAAGTCATAGTTTTGCACAAAGAGAGCAAGATCGAGACTATCAAGGTATTTGACCTAATGTGGCTAACCAACTTGTCGGCTGAAGATGTCTACACGCTTTCCAAGTGGCGACTATTCTATAACTCGCAAGACATTGTACAAGTTCTTCAATTCTAACATGTCATACGACTCTGCTTCACGTTTGAGATTGGCGCGGGAGTCACAAGAGAAGAGAAATAAAAGAAGTTTCAGGAGCATGTGAAGACTATTAGACATTAGCTAAACTAGGTCCAAGGCAGAGTTTGTTGATACATATTCATGTACCTAGTTTATGTTCTAAAATGTAAAAGTCTTTCATGTCTTACACATGTGTAGTCCAATGTAATGAAGTGATTGTTTATATATAAAATGCATTATGATGGTTATATGTGATTGATTATGTCATGTTATATTTATATTGATTGTAATTCACATATATACGAACTAACTATATAGGTTTGTGTTATTTTACATAGTTCTAAGTCAATAATAACTTAGAAATGTGTTTAAATTAGTCATGTGGACATTCAAACCTCCTCTTCCTAAACTACTATTGAACCCACATGCTTACATTTTGGTTTAATTATGTTATCATCATTGGAAGAACCCAAGACTAACAAGGCTTAGGTTTCCAGTAAAAATAACTATTTCACCTTTGTGCAGGGACATCCATATGATAAAAATTAAAACATTTGGATTGTGGATAGTGGATGCTCCTGGCACATGACAGGGAACAGATCTCTTCTTCAACAATTTCACAATCTTGATGGAGGTCTTGTTTAGTTTGGAGGTGAAGCTGGACGATACATCTCTGGTAGAGGTAATGTGTCCAATAGTAAGTTAATAGTTGACAAAGTACACTTTGTCAAAGAGCTTGAAGACAATCTCTTAAGAGTTTCTCAATTCTGTGACCAAAAGCATCAAATGCTTTTCATAGAACATAAGTGCATTATCCTCAAACCCGGGTTAGCAATTCCTAGGGAATTGGTTCTTCTTAGATCTCCCAGGAAAGGGGATATGTATAAGCTGGATATGAATAATGCTTCCCCACTGGGAGAAGTATCATGCTTTCTGAAGATCAAGTATAGGTTCGACTCACCATAGATTAGTAATTGTTTACATTTCTATGTAATAGGATTTATGTTAGATTTCTTTTGTAAGTTGTTTAGTTTATTTATCTATTTTAGTAGTCCAATGAAACTATGAGCGAAACTATAGTTTCTCTCACAGTCAGCTGTAAGTTCATCCGGCGAAACTATAGTTTCTGTCGGGCGAAACTATAGTTTCTGCCGGGCGAAACTGTAGTTTCTGCCGGGCAAAACTATAGTTTCGGCAGCACAGTTTCGCCTGCAGCGAAACTATCTACGAAACTACGACTGCTATATATAGATTTCATTTTGTTCATTGTTGGGCATCCTTGCAAAACCCTAATCGAATATTTCTGTTGCAAGAGGTAATTGTAAGCTAGTTCTTATTGAATATAGTGAGCTTATCTTATTTCATTGGTATTATTGCTTATTGAATTATCTTTGAATACATTTTGGTCTTCTTTGTTCTTCAAATATTTATGTGTGTTGTTTATTTGTGGTATTGAACGATTCAAACCATCTTCTTCACTGAAAACCAATCAAATGGACCAACAAAATGGTATCAGAGCCTTAGTGCTCTTGATTGTTTGAGGTTTTTGGTTATTTTTGTTCAATACCAATATTTCTTCATTTCTATATCAAATTAGAGTGTATTTGACAAGGAAGTTGATTGAATTCTACTTGTTTTGATTGGGGAAGATTTATGAATCATCATATCTCAAATACGTTGAGATTTGAGTGATTTCAGGTTGTTTTCAGGGTTTAAAGGGTTTTCTGGTTCATCCAGTAAAACTGAGTGTTCTTCCTATGAAACTATACTTTTCTTTCAGCGAAACTACTGTTTTTCACTCTTGCCATCTTTTGCGAAACTAGGATTTTGAACGAAAGTTCATCTGTGCTCGTGTGTCTTTACTAGCAAAATTACTGCCGAAAGTACCCTGAACGAAAGTTCAAGCTTGTTTCCTGCGAAACTCACAGCGAAACTAAGCATTTGACTGCTTCTGGCTAGCGAAATTGCTGCCGAAATTGACAGGGAAAGTATCCTTGTCCGGGCGAAATTAGCTTCAGCGAAACTACATTTTTCTGCGAAAATACCTTTTTGTTCAGCGAAATTATCATGTCAAAGATGACTTCTCTCACTCTTGCTGATCTAGAGAGTGTTGCTCGCAATAGACCTCCAAGACTTATAAACGGGGACAATTTTGAAGACTGGAAGAGATGTCTCAAGGCCTTCTTCTTTTACACTGATCATAATCAACGGGATTCAATCATCACTGGTCCGCATAAGCCAACGGTTACTGTCGATGGCACAGTATCTCCAAACATTGACTCTTCCACATTCACCGAAGAGGATCAAAAGCTGATTGATCGAGACCAGAAAGCTTTCAGAGCCTTGACACTATGTCTTGCACCCGATATTTACAATCGATTTGCTGAACACAAAGATGCAAAATCTTTGTATGATGCATTGCGTGAGTTCTATGATGGAAAAGAGGATCTCAAGAAAGACAAGAAAGCCCAAGCTCAAAAGGAATTCAATTCATTTGTTGGACACAAAAATGAAGACCTTACTGACATCACTAATCGATTTTGTCCGTTTCAAGTACTTTAAAGAAGTATGATGATCAGTTGGGTAATCATGACCAAGTGAATAAGCTCCTAGACTCACTTCCACCTCAGTGGAGTTTACAAGTGAGGATGCTGAAGCAAGAAAGAAATTTTGCTGACTATAAGCTGATGGACGTAATTAACAAGCTGAAGTCCTTTGACTAAGATCTAAAAAGGAGGGAATCTAATCAGTTTATGATGCCTACATCCGGTTATTCTTAGAATACTGCATTACTGTCTTCCGCTGCAAGCTCTCCAATACAGGCATCTAGTCAAGGAGGAGTGAACTCATGTGATTACTCTGGAGGTTGTGGTAATACAGTGAGAGAGCAAGGGAACTTGAAAACAACTGTTGAAACTTCTGTTCCAGCTGAGACAATGGCTCTTTTTGCCATGTTTGTTCTGAGTTATGAAGCATTAGTAGCTGAGGATTTAAAAGGTAAAGGAATGATGATGGAGGATATGTATCAGGTGGATCCCGATGATCTCGAAAAGACTGATATTCAATGGCAAATGGTGATGTTGATGCTTAGAGCCCAAAGATTTATGGAGCGAACTGGTAGAAAGAATTTTGGAGGTCAAAGTTCTAACTCCAAACTAGGTTTTGATAAGTCCAAGCTGAGATGCTTTAATTGCAAGCAATCGGGACACTTCAAACGCGAATGTCCACTGCCAATTGTCACTGATCACAGTAATTCAGGAATTCCAAGATTGGTTGCAAGTGGGGGAAAAGAGGAGACGAGTCACAAGAAAGAGACTGCATTGATCTCTAACTTTGATTGGAGCGCCGAAGTAGAAGAGACAAGAGAAGAGGTTAATCAAGCATTGGTGGCTGAAATTGTGGAAGAGAAGATGAAGGTGAATTATGAGGAAGATTTTGATCCATTCAAGGAATTTAAGGATGAAATTAAAGAGGTTGAAGAGTTAAACGAGAAGGAGAAGTTGAAAGAAGGAAATCAGAAGCAGTTTGGGAAGCAAGAAACTCAAACCACAGAGCTAGCAAAGGATAATGATGATGATGCTATCGCTGTTGAGGAAAACAAGTTGAGTACTCCGTTGTGTCAATGTGAGAAAGCTCTTGCAGCTGAGAAGGTGGTGATGGGACTGGAGGTAATTCAAGATATGTGTTCATCTGCTTGCAAAATCAAACTATTTGGGGTTTATAAAGCTAATCGTTTATTGATCGATAATGAAAACGATTTGAAACGAATGAATGAGGAGCTTAAAACAAATCAGTCAAAATACTTTGTTAAATTAAATGAGGCCTTAAAAGAAAACGATCAATTAAAAAGAATTGTTTTGGAAAGAAATGTTGAGGTTAATAATTTAACTGAAAGGGTTGCTCTTGCTAAATTTGAAACAAGCAAATTTCAGTCAAAACTTGATAAATGGACCATATCGGGAATGAAACATGATGATTTATGTAAATCTCAACGGGGGGCTAGGATTAAAACAGGTTTAGGATATGAAAATGCTAAGGTGTATCCTCCTCCTAGTACTTACTGTTATTCTCATATGCCCGTTCCCCATCCTTCTAATGATTTGATCCAAATAGATACTAATAGTATATCTGGAGGTTTAGAAGGTGGGAATCCTATGCATGTTCGTGAGGACTACAATTATGGACCGACTAGCGGGCTTGGATGTTCTACTCTTAGTACACCTGAACCTCAGCATTCTGTTTTAGATCATAACTCTAGTTTAAATTCTGTTTTTGTCTCTAGTAATGCTGTAAAAGACTCTATTTCTTTATGTTCTAGTGATGTTTCTGTTTCCTCTTTAAATGCTGTGGATTGTGATGTTGATACATCTTTTGATTGTGTTGATCTTGTATCTGATATTACTATGAAAAGTGATGAGGAAATTAAAATTAACTCTTTTGAAAAATTCTTTTCTCACCCTATTCCCTCTTTTACCCCTGCTAAAATTTCTGTGTTTAATGACAAGATTACATCTTCATCTGAGGCAAGTACTAGTGGTACTAGTACCACATGTATCTCAGATGACACCTCATCTTCTTCTGTACATAATCATTCTTTTTCAAATAAAGAAAGCTCTGTTAACACGTATGAGCACAAAAAGCATAGTAGGAGATTGGTACTGCTTTGTGGTGATGGGTGATTACTCAAGATTCTCTTGGGTGATGTTTCTGAAAGCTAAATCAGAGACATTTGAATCATTCAAACATCTTGTTACCATATTGGAGTCTCTCTACAAGCTGAAAGTAAGAAAGATTCGATCAGACAATGGGAAAAAGTTCAATAATCAGTGGATGGAGGTCTTCTGTCGAGAGAAAGGAATTGTTCATCAGTTTACCTCTGCTTACACTCCACAAATGAATGGTGTTGCTGAAAGGAAGAATCGCAGCTTGATAGAGACAGCACAGACTATGCTAGCTGACTCCAAACTGCAAGTTCAATTCTAGAACGAGGCAGTAGCCGATGTATGTTACACTCTAAATCGGGTCTTGGTAGTCAAACGGCATTGAAAAACTTGTTATGAGTTGCTCCAACAACGGAAACCCAATTTAGATTATCTGGAACCATTTGGTGCACCTTGCATGCTGCTAAAGAAGCATCAGACTGGAAAGTTCTTTGAGAAGGAAGAAGAAGGTATCTTCCTGGGATACAGCATACCAGATAAACGGGTTTACAACAACTCAACTTGTCAGGTAGAGGTGTGGTGCAACGTTGATGTCATAGATACACCAACCCCCTTGCAGGAAAATGACCTTTCTTTTTCTTTGACTATGATGGATTTTTCAAATCTTTCAATCTATCTCCTTCCCTTTCTGATGATGACTTAGCTGCACGAATGATGTATCATGTTCTGAATGCTCCCACACCTGACTCGACATCATCCGATCCACTAGATGATACTTCTAGCCCTTCAGGGGGAGAGCTTGAGGTAAGTGACTTATCTTCTGATGATGAAGCAGCTGAAACCACAAACGTGGAATAGGAAGAACAAGTCCGACTACCGAAAGTTCCACAACCTCTGATCATAATGCAGCTGACACTTCTGAACCGCATACTCCAACGGATCAGAATCTGGATACCGAAGTCGCAGTACCCACCACTCCGGGATCTCGAGTTAATGTACATCATCCTCTAGACAACATCATAGGAGATATTCTATCGGGAGTTCAAACAAGAAATCAGCTATACTCAGCTGATTATGCAGCAGTCATGGAAAAGGGATATTTACACGATGGTGCTTATTGATGCTTTGTTTCTCAAGTTGAGCCAAAGCATGTCAGCGAGGCTTTAAAAGACGAAGCATGGGTAAGTGCTATGCAAGAAGAACTAGTCTAGACACTTATAGAAGACGAAAAAGTGAAAGGTGATTGGCACTAAATGGGTTCTTCAGTGTAAGAAAGAAGACCAAGGGGTCATAATCAGGAACAAGGCTCGGCTTGTCGTTCAAGGATTTAGACAAGTCGAAGGCATTGACTATATTGAAGTGTTTGCACCTGTGGCAAGGATGGAAGCTATTCGTATTTTCTTAGTCTATGCATCCTACGTGCAGATTAAAGTCTATCAACTGGATGTGAAAAGTGCATTCCTTCATGGTGAAATCTGGGAAACAGTGTTCGTCAGTCAACTCGAAGGATTTAAGGATCATTATCATCGGGATAGAGTGTACAAACTGGACAAGGCTTTGTACGGGCTCCATCTAGCCCCTCGAGCCTGGTACGAGAAACTCTCTACTCACCTACTGAAACATCGTTTTCGTAGAGGGGTCGTTGACTGCACACTTTTCATCAAAGAAAAGGACAGTGATTTACTACTGGTGCAAATATACGTGGATGACATAATCTTCGGTTCCAAGAATGAAGCATTGTGTAAAGAATTTGAGACCGTGATGAAAGCTGAGTTCGAAATGAGCGCCATGGGAGAGATAAAGTTCTTTATCGGTTTACAAGTAGATCAGACACCAAATGGTATCTTCCTACATCAGACCAAATATGTAGAGATATCCTTAGTCGATTTGACATGGAGATTGCAATGGTTGCTGGGACTCCACTTGCCACGAACCACGATGTGGCACCCGATGAAAATGGTGATCTGGTCGATGCCACCATATATCGAGGAATGATTGGATCTCTCATGTACCTCACAGATTCTCGTCCTGATATTATGTACGTCACGTGTCTCTGTTCCAGATAATAGGCAAAAGCTAAAGTAAATCATCTAAGTGGGGTAAAGAGGATTTTTCATTATCTGAAGGGTACTCCAACACTTGGGTTGTGGTATCCTCATGATGATGACCTTGAGCTTACAGCATATAGTGACTCGGATTATGATGGTTGCAAGATGAATTACAAGTCAACATCAGCGGGATGTCAGTTCTTTGGAAGACGCTTAGTCACCTGGCAGTGTAAGTAGCAGACGTCGATTGATCTATCGATATGTGAAGCCGAATACGTTGCCGCTGCAAGTTGCTGTTCTCAAATTATCTGGATCCAACAGCAAATGCGAGAGTATGGTTTGAAATTTTCTAACACCCCTATTTTTGTTGATAATTCTGCTGCAATAGCTGTCACTAAAAATCCGGTCGAACACCCAAAGACTAAACACATCGGTATTAAATATCACTTTATACATGACTGTTTTGAAAAACAATTAATCGATGTTGTTAAAATTAATACAGATTTTCAACGCGCCGACCTCAACACAAAAGTCTTTAATAAACCTCGGTTTTTATATCTCTTAGAGGTCAATGGCGTCAAAAAGAAAAGTGATGTCATTCCAGATGAATCTAGTATTTAGTCCGTCCTTATGTTTTCTTTTATTTCTAATTTTTATTCTTTATTTTATTTTCTTTTCTTTAAAAAAATCCAAAAACACAAAAAGATTTTCGGTTTTAGAATTTTAGGGGAAGAATAGGTTTAGTTTCAGCAGTTAGTATTTAAATTACTCAAAAAAATGAGGGTGGGCAGAAAAGCTGAAAAGCAAGGACATCAAATCTGTGAAATTAATTCAAAACTATGGAATATGATAGTACACAGGGAACTAACTGTTTGGGACATCAAAAGGACTTATAGGTTCAAACTGGTACATTAAAACTACAAGTCTGAGAAGGATAAGACAAACAAAAGGAAAATTGATAGTAAACTAGCCTGTCACTGAGGCTACATAGAGAAAGTAGGCCTAGAGGTTGCTAGTCCATCATATGATGTGTCGGTATATTCAACACAATAGACAAGTAGATCTCATTGGAGAAACAAATTAAAACTAAATAGTTCAACTAGCTGTGGCCTTCCACCTTATCCCTGGTTAACACAATCAACGCATTTCCAATAAGGGGTGACGAGTAAAATAAACGCCACAAATGTGTGCGGATGACCTTAAAAATGAACAAAGCACATAAAAAATTGATAAACGCAATCAAGCTAACGACTAATGTTGTTGGTACGTAATGTGTAAAAGAAAAATGCTCAAACAAGAAGATAGGTTGTGTGTCTCTCTGCTGTGCGATGGCACTGACCCGAGGATAAGCATAACCTAAATATTCTAGGATTCATTATTGTTTGCGCCTCTCTGCTGTGCGATGGCACTGACCTAAGGCTTGGCATCTCTTTGAAAGCTCTTAGAATAGTTTCTTCTTGTCCAAACCTGTAGACCACTCAAAAATCTCCTGAGGAATGTTGATTACCATAAAAGCGTGGGATCCACAAATGCTTGTTGAAATAATAAATCTAACTAATCACCATTGTGAGTCAAAAGTCTGTGTATGGATTTAAGTGGACAAATATACTGACAATCATCATGACAGCAATCATCAAAAGTCCAAATCACTAGGTGGTTCTTACAGTTCAAGTATGATTTCCTGTTAGGGCTTTGAACTCTCAGACAAATAAGAATAAGTTAAACAAACATATGCTAAAGGGTCCTAAATGATTATGTATATGCCTGTATGATTCTATAAGAGTCTTTCCAGATAAGATGTAAATGCTGGATGCGGTCCTGTTCAGGGGGAGAGTGCCTTTAAGGAAAATTAAAATTTATTCAACCCATCTCAAACAAAACCACAAAAATAGGTTCTGTTTTATTTCAATTTACGTTGTTTTCTGTTTTATCTTTCGATTAGGAGTCTATGTCAGACTATGTAACTAGATGAACTCTGTGAATCATAAAATTAAAAGAATCACGTCTGAGGTGATCAACCTGTTCTAATTTAAAAAGGATCATGTCTAAGGTGATCAAAGAATTTCTATTAAAAGATCATGTCTGAGATGATCATCGGGCATAACGTTTATAAATCAAAAGTCAAATTTGAGTGTCTGGAAATGGATGAAGTCAAACTTATAAGCATGAGCCAATAGCACGATTGGACCATAAGTATGGACCAATCGCATGATTGGACCATAAGTATGGGCAAATCACACTATTGGACCATAAGTATGATTATATCACACGACTGGACAATGAGTATAGGGGAAACAATGCGATTGGATCATAAGAATGAACCAATCGTACGAATGAATGAAGGATATGAGTCAGTCGCACGATGAACCCCAGTCGCACGATTGAGTCGTGCGCATGGGTCCAGTCACACGATTGAGTCGTGCGCATGGTCCAGTCGCACGATTGAGTCGTGCGCATGGGTCCAGTCGCACGATTGAGTCGTGCGCATGGTCCAGTCGCACGATTGAGTCGTGCGCATGGGTCCAGTCGCACGATTGAGTCGTGCACATGGGTCCAGTCGCACGATTGAGTCGTGCGCATGGGTCCAGTCGCATGATTGAGTCGTGCGCATGGGTCCAGTCGCACGATTAAGGCATGCGCATGGGTCCAATCGCACAACTGAAGCCCAAAACAATATAAATAGAGACTCAGTCGGTCGTAAACCCTACCACTTCAAAATTTCTCAAAAACCGCCCATTACCCAGACACTCTGCAAAAATTTCCTATTTTAGGGATTACACTCCGATTTTAGTTCTAACCACCTAGTGTTCATCTTCAGGTACTTTGCAGACGAAACCTGGATCAAATCACAGTTAAATCGAACTTAAATGGGTCGAAATTAACAAAACAAAGAAATGGGACAAATAACCTAAAATAGGACACTTAAATGTAAAAGAAAGTTGATTTAAATGACATTAAGTGGTGTTATGGGTCCCAGCGAACCATATGAACCTAAACACGAAATTTAATTTAACCGTTTGATGAATATTCAAATTTAATGGTTCGAATAGTGCAAGACATGAATGGACAGGCTGATGAACTTCAGTCGCACGATTGAGCCAGTTGCATGACTTAGTCGCACGATTGAGCCAGACGTATGATTCAATCGCACGATTGAATCAATCGGTGGCTTAGTCGCGTGACTGACTCAACCGCACTGGTATAGCATACGACTAAGTTCAGTCGTAGGCTTAATCGTACGACTAAACTCAGTCGTATGGTTCAATGGCAGGATTAAACCAGTTTGTCTAAATCTGTTCCAAGTAAAGTGTTTATCTCTTAGAGTGGAACCAATGTGTGGTTTCTTGTGTTGCAGAAAAAATGGCTGATAGATGGACTATGAGCACCAAGCATAACATATGTGCTCATCTAGATACTACATCCCGGAATGCTGCTGAGTTCACCGAGATTATAGCCTTCCTATGAAGATCGAGGATCTTCAAGGCTATTTCTACTCCCTGCACTCCTTATAGGTCGATCAAGCAGGCATTCTAGGAGAATGTTGTTGTCGACCAGTCTACTGAGCCTTTCTGCATCCAGAGTTCTATCTTTGGTCAAGATATAGAGATTGGTGAAGACGACCTACAGCTAGTCTTGGAATTGGGTGATGATGGAACACACCCAACCAAGCTGCATCCCCTAACGGTACGGGGATGCTTTCTCAGGATCAAGTACACTGGCGACATCAATGTCGGCGTGCTAAATAAGAGCAACATGTGCCCGCAATTCAAGTATTTGGCACATGTGATCCTGAAATGCATAGCCTCCAGGAGAGGAGGATTTGATGAGTTATCAGACCAAATCCAGAACGCATACTTTGCACTAGTACTGAACCACCTGTTCAGTTTTTCACGCATGTTCTTCTTCTACCTAACGGAGAACATTAAGGCTAAAGGCAAGGAAGGCTTCTGCATGTACCCAAGATTCTTGCAGATGATCATCGACGAGAAGCTTCCTATGCTGCCAAAGGAGGAGGATGATGTTGTGACCCTAGAGGTGATGGATGATACCACCCTAGGAAGGACGAAGGTCTACCGGGGGAAGCAGGTGAAGCCCCCGGTGAGGAGACTCTTCGGCCATCTGGCCAATGAGTGTTATGTGGCACCAGCTCGCAAGAAGTGGCGTCACGATGACAGTGACTCTGACGTCGAGCCGGTTGTGGCTCCTGCTGACGAGACGACGACGGTGATGACCATGATGAGGGTCAAGGTGGTGGAGATACAGGCCCCAGTCAATCACGGGCCACTGACACATCCACTATATCTCCACCACCTCCGTACAGTAGTTCATCTGCTCCTGGTGGATCTGAGTAGGCTGCCATCCATCGGGACTTCTTAGTTGATAAAGAAGAGGAGGAGTCGGATGAGGAGCCTCTAACGAGGACATTCGGTAGCCATGTAGTGGCTACCGAGAGGGGCAAGGAGGCGGTTGGAGGAGGCAAGGCTGCGGATGCAGGTGCTGAGACTTCTATCCTATTGATACACCTCCCTAGCCAACTAGCCCAGCGGAAGCCCAGCTTGCCAGGGGTTCGAGGCTGAAAAGAATAGCCCAGCCCTACTGCAAGATGGGTAAGAGACGGAGGATTATGCTGATTACTTCCTCCACCACCATAGCCACTATAGCTACCATAGCCACCACTACCACTACTCCTACCACCACTACCACTACTCCTACCACCACTCCTACCACTACCACCACCACTCCAACAACCACTGCTACCACCACAGCCACCACTATTCCTACCACCACACGTACCATATCCACATCCATTCCTTCACCATTCATATTCATCCCTACTCCCACATACACATCATCCACCACCACATCTACCATGCCCCAAACCGGCCCTTCCATATCGTTGATCCCTCCACAGGGATCTCCTTTGCCCATTGTTGGGCTAGAGGAGCAGCTGGCTACCCTCAACCGTCTGGTTCTCAAATTGCTCACTACTGATGACATCCAAGCGAACCAGATGAACCAGTTGATGGCAGTCAACGCTGCACAGGGCAAGCAAATAGCCCTATTGACAGAGAGGGATGCAGCTTAGAGTCAACAGATAGCCCATCTAACTAAGAGAGATGCTACCCACGAGAGAGCCTTGGCGAGAGCTCATAGGGCTCTGACAGCACAAAATGAGCTGCTAATGGCCTATGTCTAGAGGATAGAAGAGGTCGAGAAGAATAACAAGAAGCTTCTTCTCAGACTCAAAGGGACGAAGGGTGAGCCCCTAAAGATCAAGGGTGACGGTGATGACGGAGATGATGATGATGATGATTCATCCGATGATGAATCAGATGATGATGGTGAAGTGGATGAGGCTGAAGGCGGTGGAAAGGACAAAGATAGGGGAGATGATGATGAGCCAGAGAATGAAGGTGATGCATCTGCATCAGCCTTAAATCCATCGGCTCGAGAGAGGCACACCAAGAGGAATCAAGATCCACGACCCTCCACCTCAGCTCCCCAAGCTGAAGAGTCGAGCTCCCAGGCAAAAGTAATGATTAGATTTCTATGTATTTGAAAGGATTTTGTACTTGAATCATTTATTAAACCAATGCAATTAATGTTTTTAATGTTTAATTATCCTAATTACTGATGTGTGTGAGATTATGTTTTAAATGTTTAATCAAACAGATGAAGCTGAACAAGCAGATGACTATGATGTCGCATCCCTTCAGCAAATCAAGACTCAGCTAACAATGATTCTTGATTTGCAAGGGATCGTGTGACGATCTGTGAGCTACACCATCGAAGAGGGGGAGATCATTCATGATCTGACATACGAGCAGTTGGCCAATACATTTAGACTCAACCCGGATGAGCTAGTCAAGGATGCTCCCAGTGTTGATGTCATAAGTGATGAAGAGCTGCAGGGCATCGATGAGATTGATATCGATGATATCACTGCACAAGAGTATCCACAGTACACTGACCAACAGGGAAATGTTATCCCCGATCTGGGTGAAACATTTGGCAGTGATACGTTCGGAGCTCTTGATGCAGTGGAGAAAGAGAAAGAGAAAGAAGAAGGGAAAACCCAAGCCTCGGACGCTGATGTTGATATCAAGAAGGCTGAGTGGGCTGTCTCTAGAAGAAATGAGAGCCCAGCGCCAACCGCCAAAGTCTAATGCCTACACCAAACTCTACAGAGTTAAGAAGCATCAGAAGGTGTCTGGCAAGATTATTAGTTGGGCGTATTTTGAGGACTTGGATGTCTACACCTTAAAGAGGGAGAAGGGGATAGAGTACTTCAGATTTCCTCATGATGTGAAAACTCTTCCCGGTTTTAAGCTAAACAGGCTTGCCTATTTAGACCTTTTGTATGCCAACCCCAGAAAGATGTCAGGGTGGTTTGGGATGGCGTTAAAGAGGGAATACCACACCAAGTGGGTCAAATTCTGGCCTCAACAGCCTAAACGGTTCATAAATAAGACCGAAGTTGATCCTCATACTAGAAAGCCTAAGGTAGTGCTGAAGTGGAGCCCTCCACGTACAATGTCAAAGATCCTATTACGAGAAATGCCTCAGGACTTCACTCCACACTTCAAACGGTGGTATTACGACTGGAGGATGGGAGAAGAAGTCATAGTTTTGCACAAAGAGAGCAAGATCGAGACTATCAGGGTATTTGACCTAATGTGGCTAACTAACTTGTCGGTGAAGATGTCTACACGCTTTCCAAGTGGCCACTATTCTATAACTCGCAAGACATTGTACAAGCTCTTCAATTCTAACATGTCATACGACTCTGCTTCACGTTTGAGATTGACGCGGGAGTCACAAGATAAGAGAAATACAAGAAGTTTCAGGAGCATGTGAAGACTATTAGACATTAGCTAAACTAGGTCCAAGGCGGAGTTTGTTGATACATATTCATGTACCTAGTTTATGTTCTAAAATGTAAAAGTCTTTCATGTCTTACACATGTGTAATCCAATGTAATGAAGTGATTGTTTATATATAAAATGCATTATGATGGTTATATGTGATTGATTATGTCATGTTATATTTATATTGATTGTAATTCACATATATATGAACTAACTATATAGGTTTGTGTTGTTTTACATAGTTCTAAGTCAATAAGAACTTAGAAATGTGTTTAAATTAGTCATGTGGACATTCAAACCTCCTCTTCCCAAACTACTATTGAACCCACATGCTTATATTTTGGTTCAATTATGTTATCATCATTGGAAAAACCCAAACTAACAAGGCTTGGGTTTCCAATAAAAACTAACTATTTCACCTTTGTGCAGGGACATCCCTATGATAAAAAATAAAACATTTATATTGGGGATAGTGGATGCTCCTGGCACATGACAGGGAACAGATCTCTTCTTCAACGATTTCACAATTTTAATGGAGGTCCTGTTCAGTTGGGAGGTGAAGCTGGAGGATACATCTCTTGTAGAGGTAATGTGTCCAATAGTAAGTTAATTGTTGACAAAGTACACTTTGTCAAAGATCTTGAAGACAATCTCTTAAGAGTTTCTCAATTCTATGACCAAAAGCATCAAATGCTTTTCACAGAACATAAGTGCATTATCCTCAAACCCGGGTTAGCAATTCCTAGGGAATTGGTTCTTCTTAGATCTCCTAGGAAAGGGGATATGTATAAGCTGGATATGAATAATGCTTCCCCACTGGGAGAAGTATCATGCTTTCTGAAGATCAAGTATAGGTTTGACTCACCTTAGATTAGTAATTGTTTACATTTCTATGTAATAGGATTTATGTTAGATTACTTTTGTAAGTTGTTCAGTTTATTTATCTATTTTAGTAGTCCAATGAAACTATGAGCGAAACTACAGTTTCTCTCACAGTCAGCTGTAAGTTCATCCGGCGAAACTATAGTTTCTGCCGGGCGAAACTATAGTTTCGGCAGCACAGTTTCGCCTGCAGCGAAACTATCTACGAAACTACAACTGCTATATATAGATTTCATTTTGTTCATTGTTGGGCATCCTTGCAAAACCCTAATCGAATATTTCTATTGCAAGAGGCTATTGTAAGCTAGTTCTTACTGAATATAGTAAGCTTATCTTATTTCATTGGTATTATTGCTTATTGAATCATCTTTGAATACATTTTGGTCTTCTTTGTTCTTCAAATATTTGTGTGTGTTGTTTGTTTGTGGTATTGAACGATTCAAACCATCTTCTTCACTGAAAACCAATCAAATGGACCAACAAAATGGTATTAGAGCCTTAGTGCTCTTGATTGTTTGAGTTTTTGGTTATTTTTGTTCAATACCAATATTTCTTCATTTCTATATCAAATTAGAGTGTATTTGACATGGAAGTTGATTGAATTCTACTTGTTTTGATTGGGGAAGATTTGTGAATCATCATATCTCAAATACGTTGAGATTTGAGTGATTTCAGGTTATTTTCGGGGTTTAAAGGGTTTTCTGGTTCATCCAGCAAAACTGAGTGTTCTTCCTACGAAACTATACTTTTCTTTCAGCGAAACTACTGTTTTTCACTCTTGCCATCTTCTGCAAAACTAGGATTTTTGAACGAAAGTTCATCTGTGCTCGTGTGTCTTTACTAGCAAAATTACTGCCGAAAGTACCCTTAACAAATGTTCAAGCTTGTTTCCTGCGAAACTCACAGCGAAACTAAGCATTTGACTGCTTCTGGCTAACGAAATTGCTGCCGAAATTGTCAGGGAAAGTATCCTTGTCCGGGCGAAATTAGCTTCAGCGAAACTATCTCAGCGAAACTACATTTTTCTGCGAAAATACCTTTTTGTTCAGCGAAATTATCATGTCGAAGATGACTTCTCTCACTCTTGCTGAGACCTCCAAGACTTATAAACGGGGACAATTTTGAAGACTGGAAGAGATGTCTCAAGGCCTTCTTCTTTTACACTGATCACAATCAACGGGATTCAATCATCACTGGTCCGCATAAGCCAACGGTTACTGTCGGTGGCACAGTATCTCCAAACATGGACTCTTCTACATTCACCGAAGAGGATCAAAAGCTGATTGATCGAGACCAGAAAGCTTTCAGAGCCTTGACACTATGTCTTGCACCCGATATTTACAATCGATTTGCTGAACACAAAGATGCAAAATCTTTGTATGATGCATTGTGTGAGTTCTATGATGGAAATGAGGATCTCAAGAAAGACAAGAAAGCCCAAGCTCAAAAGGAATTCAATTCATTTGTTGGACACAAAAATGAAGACCTTACTGACATCACTAATCGATTTTTGTCCGTTTCAAGTACTTTAAAGAAGTATGATGATCAGTTGTGTAATCATGAGCAAGTGAATAAGCTCCTAGACTCTCTTCCACCTCAGTGGAGTTTACAAGTGAGGATGCTGAAGCAAGAAAGAAATTTTGCTGACTATAAGCTGATGGACGTAATTAACAAGCTGAAGTCCTTTGACTTAGATCTGAAAAGGAGGGAATCTAATCAGTCTATGATGCCTATATCCGGTTATTCTTAGAATGCTGCATTACTGTCTTCCGCTGCAAGCTCTCCAATACAGGCATCTCATCAAGGAGGAGTGAACTCATGTGATTACTCTGGAGGTTGTGGTAATACAGTGAGAGAGCAAGGGAACTTGAAAACAACTGTTGAAACTTCTGTTCCAGCTGAGACAATGGCTCTTTTTGGCATGTTTGTTCAGAGTTATGAAGCATTAGTAGCTGGGGATTTGAATGGTAAAGGAATGATGATGGAGGATATGTATCAGGTGGATCCCGATGATCTCGAAAAGACTGATATTCAATGGCAAATGGTGATGTTGACGCTTAGAGCCCAAATATTTATGGATCGAACTGGTAGAAAAAATTTTGGAGGTCAAAGTTCTAACTCCAAACTGGGTTTTGATAAGTCCAAGCTGAGATGCTTTAATTGCAAGCAATCGGGACACTTCAAACGCGAATGTCCACTGCCAATTGTCACTGATCACAGTAATTCAGGAATTCCAAGATTGGTTGCAAGTGGGGGAAAAGAGGAGACGAGTCACAAGAAAGAGACTGCATTGATCTCTAACTTTGATTGGAGCGCCGAAGTAGAAGAGACAAGAGAAGAGGTTAATCAAGCATTGGTGGCTGAAATTGTGGAAGAGAAGATGAAGGTGAATTGTGAGGAAGATTTTGATCCATTCAAGGAATTTAAGGATGAAATTAAAGAGGTTGAAGAGTTGAACGAGAAGGAGAAGTTGAAAGAAGGAAATCAGAAGGAGTTTGGGAAGCAAGAAACTCAAACCACAGAGCTAGCAAAGGATAATGATGATGATACTATCGCTATTGAGGAAAACAAGTTGAGTACTCCAGTGTGTCAATGTGAGAAAGCTCTTGCAGCTGAGAAGGTGGTTATGGGACTGGAGGTAATTCAAGATATGTGTTCATCTGCTTAATCAAACTATTTGGGGTTTATAAAGCTAATCGTTTATTGATCGATAATGAAAAGGATTTGAAACGAATGAATGAGGAGCTTAAAACAAATAAGTCAAAATACTTTGTTAAATTAAATGAGGCCTTAAAAGAAAACGATCAATTAAAAAGAATTGTTTTGGAAAGAAATGTTGAGGTTAATAATTTGACTGAAAGGGTTGCTCTTGCTAAATTTGAAACAAGCAAATTTCAGTCAAAACTTGATAAATGGACCATATCGGGAATGAAACATGATGATTTATGTAAATCTCAACGGGGGGCTAGGAATAAAACAGGTTTGGGATATGAAAATGCTAAGGTTTATCCTCCTCCTAGTACTTACTGTTATTCTCATATGCCCGTTCCCCATCCTTCTAATGATTTGATTCAAATAGATACTAATAGTATATCTGCAGGTTTAGAAGGTGTGAATCCTATGCATGTTCGTGAGGACTACAATTATGGACCGACTAGCGGGCTTGGATGTTCTACTCTTAGTACACCTGAACCTCAGCATTCTGTTTTAGATCATAACTCTAGTTTAAATTCTGTTTTTGTCTCTAGTAATGCTGTAAAAGACTTTATTTCTTTATGTTCTAGTGATGTTTCTGTTTCCTCTTTAAATGTTGTGGATTGTGATGTTCATACATCTTTTGATTGTGTTGATCTTGTATCTGATATTACTATGAAAAGTGATGAGGAAATTAAAATTAACTCTTTTGAAAAATTCTTTCTCACCCTATTCCATCTTTTACCCCTGTTAAAATTTCTATGTTTAATGACAGGATTACATCTTCATCTGAGGCAAGTACTAGTGGTACTAGTACCACATGTATCTCAGATGACACCTCATCTTCTTCTGTACATAATCATTCTTTTCCAAATAAAGACAGCTCTGTTAACACGTATGAGACATACAGTGATGATGATTCTAGATTATCTGAATGTGATGAGGAAATATGCATTCATAAAATTCCTACTTCATTACATAATAGACCTAGATTAAAACTACATTGTTTTCAATGTGGTAAAGATGATATGTTGTTAAACACTGTCCTCAGCTTCATCATAGACATGTTAATAGAAATTCTTTTGGGAATAGATTAAATCAATTAGTTAATAATTTCTTTTATAAGAAATCTCTTTCTCCTAAACCAAAAGTTGTTCAAACTCGGGTTCCTGTTCTGCCTGGTTAACTATTTCTTTGATATTCCTGCAGGAGTCATCCACTAAAGTTGTAAATAGTGTATGGCATGTTGATAGTGGATGCTCCAGACATATGACGGGACTTAAAGATATATTGACTAACTATCGAATAATGAATGGTGGTTACGTGGCTTTCGCCGGAGACAAGAAAGGAGGAAAAATGATAGGGCAAGGCGAAGTTTCCAATGGCTCACTTACCTTGGAAAAAGTCAACTACGTACCTGAGCTTGCATTCAATCTGTTGAGCGTCTCTCAGATTTGTGATAAAAGCATTTTGGTCTTATTCAAGTCCAATGAATGTCTCTTTCTGAAATCTGAGATTGATATTCCAGATAATATGGTACTTATGCGGGCTCCAAGGAAGCATGATACATATCTTCTTGACATGAGTTCAAAGGATCCATCATCTACTGCCACCTGTCTTCTGTCTAAAGCTTCCACCTCTGAGTGTTTCCTATGGCATCGTAGATTGGGCCACATTAATTTTAAAATTATAAACAAATTAGTTAAAAACAAACTTGTTAGGGGATTACCTTTAAAAGACGTTTATGTGGTAGAGAAATGCATGGCATGCGCAAAAGGAAAACAACATAAGAAACCACACAAACATAAAATTGAAAATAGAATCTCAAATCCTCTTGAGTTGTTACATACTGATCTGTTTGGTCCAATCAGTGTTAAATCAATTACTAAGAAATCTTTCCGCCTTGTGATTACAGATGATTATTCCAGATACTCATGGGTGAGATTTCTTGCTCACAAAGGAGAGACTGCTGAGGAGCTGCAAAAGTTAATTCTTTCGATTGAAACGATAAGTAAGAGGAAGGTTATGGCGATCCGAAGTGATAACGGTACTGGATTCAGGAATCAGATATTTGATTGTTTCTGTGCTGCCAAAGGAATATTAAAACGATACAGTGCTGCGAGAACCCCTCAACAGAATGGTGTGGTTGAACGAAAGAATCACACCCTCATTGAAGCTGGACGTACCATGCTAATAGAATCCTCCTTACCCATCATCTTTTGGGCTGAGGCGGTGAATTGTGCTTCATATGTTCTTAACAGGGTGTTGATAGTCAAGGACAAGATGAAGACTCCGTATGAACTATTTCACAAGAGAAAGCCCTTGATTGACTTCTTTCGACCATTCGGTTGCTTATGCACTTTATTGAACACTCAAGCGCAAAAGACAAAATTTGGCGCCATATCTGATGAATGTTATTTTCTAGGCTATTCTTCTTCACAAAAGGCTTATCGGGTATATAACAAGAGAACATGTATCGTTCAAGAGTCATTTTATGTTGATTAGCAGGAATCTAATTCCTCTCATGTTTGATGTTCCATCAGAACCAGCTTGGTTCTTCGACTCCGATACGGTGTTCAAATCATTTAATCTTCCAGTTTTCGATGATGATGCGTCCATCTCCAATGTTACAACAAACATTATCCTTCCCACTCCATTACTTGTTGAACCTCTTGTCCCTCTAAACACACCAGCAAATGATGCTACATCAGTTGATGTTGCATCATCCTCATCCTCATTTGATCTTCCACCCCCACCTGTGTCAACATCACAACCCTCATCACCTTTATGTACCACTTCACAACCAACCTGTCCCATTTCCCCAATTCACTCTACCTCACCATCCTCTACACCATTAATCACTCATCAACAATCTCTTAACTAACCACCCACTCACATCCCATCCATGACTGCCGATTTCAAAAGCTTGAAAGATCATCCTCGTGATAACATAATAGGATCTATCACTAATGGAGTTCGGACGCGAAGTCAATCTTTCTTGATTAATGTCTGCCTATTCTCTTGTTTTATATCACAAATCATGCCTAAAAACGTTCATGCAGCTCTTCAGGATCCTTGTTGGGTTGAATCAATGCAATTAGAATTGCAACAGTTTAGGAAACTCAAGGTGTGGACTCTGCTCGATCTTCCACCAAACAAGTGCCCCATTGGAACGAAATGGGTGTTTAAGAACAAACCTAATGACCGGGGCATCATGGTAAGAAACAAATCCAGACTACTGGTCCAAGGCTTTGCTCAAGACGAAGGGATTGACTACACCGAAGTTTTTGCGCCTGTCGCCCGTCTAGAAGCTATCAGAATATTCTTGGCGCATGCTGCTCACAAGCAATTTAAAGTCTATCAAATGGATGTGAAATGTGCATTTTTTATGGCGACATTGATGAAGAGATATATGTGTGTCAACCACCAGGTTTTGAGGATCCATATTTTCCAGACAAAGTATACAAGCTTGATAAGTCTCTTTACGGTCTTCATCAGGCACCTCGAATCTGGTATGAGACATTAACACAGTATCTCTTAAGCAATGGTATTTCTCAAGGCACCATCGACATGACACTATTCAAGAAGGAGGTAGATGGTGAGATGCTGATCGTGCAAGTCTATGTCGATGACATTATCTTTGGCTCCACCAATCCAAAATTATGTCGGGAGTTTGAGGAGGTTATGCGTAGCCGGTTTGAAATGAGCATGATGGGAGAGATGTGCTTTTTCCTCGGGTTGCAAGTTAAACAAAAGCCAGCGGGAATTCTCATTCATCAAGAAAAGTATATTAAAGAAATATTGATGAAATTTAAAATGGATGATGCTTCTTCTGAGATGACTTCCTTCACTGCTCAAACATGCCTTACTCCTGATGAGAACGGGAAAGCAATTGATCCTCATCTCTACAGATCCATGATTGGTTCCCTTATGTATCTTACAGCGAGTCGTCCTGACATCACCTTTGCTGTAGGATATTGTGCTCGATACCAGTCAGCTCCTAAAGAGTCCCATGAAAAGGTCGTCAAACGAATTTTTTGTTATCTAAAGGGCTCTTCTCGATTTGGACTTTGGTATCCTTATGGTGGGAATTTTGACTTACATGCTTACTCAGATAGTGATACCAATGGCTGCAGGTTAAACAGAAAGTCAATTACCGGAGGTTGTCAATAACTGGGCAATTGTCATGTTTCATGGCAAAGCAAGAAACAGACCACTGTCTCCCTCTAAACAGGAGAAGCAGAATACATTGCCGCCTCTAGTTGTTGTTCCCAAGTGTTATGGATTCAGCACCAGATGATGGATTACGGGATCAACTTTCTTCATACCCCGTTGTTTTGTAACAATAAAGCAGCCATCGGGATTGCCAAGAATCCTATTCATCATTCTCGAACCAAGCACATCGAGACACGGATTCATGCAATCCGTGATGCTCAGGAAAAGGGTTTAATTAATATTATTCCCATTGATACAAAAAATCAAAAAGCAGATCTTTTCACAAAAACCTTTGACAAACCTCGTTTTTATGAATTGATTTCCATGCTGGGATTAATATAATTTTAAACCCATCTTTCCTCAAAACTTGTCATGTCTATATTGTTTATATTTCTTTTCTAACTTTCCTTTTCTTTTTTCTTTCTTTTTCATTTGCTCCACTGCTCATCACCATTCTTTCAGACTTAAAAAAACAAATATGATAATAAATAAATAATAACTTTTGGAAATTTCTTTTCCTGTTTGTCGCAAAAATTTCGGGGGAGAATAATTACTTGTAACTGTTTCTTTTGTTTCCTTTTGCAGAACCTCTGCCCTGTTGAGATGTCTGAACAATATGAAGGAGGTCAACAGTATCATGTCGAGAATTGCTTGATAGGCTCAGCCTGAAAGCAAAGTAGATAGTACTCCCGTAGCTTAACTAAAACTATAAGAAGCTTGAATACTCGGATAATCCCCTTGACATCTTTGGCCTTCATAAAGTTACTAGTCCTCATTCGAAAAGGATTGAGAATGAGGCTCTTCTGTGTTGTTTTACTCGTGACTTATATTTCCTTGTTTCTAAACCTTCACATCTGTTCTCTGAAGCTTTACGCATATCCATAATTGTATCATAGAAGCCTATCTGTGTACTGTTGTGTCTTGTGTGTGCTTATCTCCTCTGCTGTACGGTGGTACTGACCTGGAGTGATGATCTCCTCTATTGTACATGAGTACTGACCTGGAGCTCTTATCGGCACAATGTGATGATCTCCTTTGTTGTACGATAGTACTGACCTGGAGATCTCATCAACACAATTTGAAGAACTCCTCTGTTGTACGGTAGTACAGACCTGGAGTGTTCATCAGTACAATTTGATGATCTCCTCTGCTGTACGTGAGTACTAACCTGGAGCTCTCATCAACTGCTGTCAAATTGTATCGTGCTTCTTCTAAAAAAGGGATCATTACTGTATGTCAAAAGAAGTAATCAATCATTAGGTGTCATTCGTTCAAAATATCATGAGGACAGGATAGATTTCTTCGCAAAATGTCTATGGGGACTGAGTCTTTCTATGTCTTCTATTAAATTAACCGATAACATGATAACAATAGCTGCAGTTTACTTGTCGAAAAGAAGAAGGCATGGGTATAATAAAGGACAAATATATCTTCAATCTCACCGAACCATGACTCTCCAGAAGATTCATTCAGCTTCGCGCTCTTCTCTAAGATATTTTCTATATTCGATTAAAAAAAATGATGTTTGGTGTGATCGTGTGGGGTCTTTTTCTTTGAATTTTAGTTTCTCTTATTTTTTATATTTTATTTTTAGTTTTCTTTTATTTTTATTTTTATTCTATTTGGTTTAAATTAATTCTTTATAAATTTTAGGTTTTCTGCAAAATTATACCTTCGCAGATAGTTTCGCTATGCAAAACTGCAGTTTCGCTAGACGAAACTGCAGCTTCGCTAACACTTTCGCCCTGGGTCTTTCGCTCATTTGTGCTCAGCGAAACTATAGTTTCGCTTGGGCGAAATTATATTTTTTACGCGAAACTGTGACCAGCGAAAGTGATGATTCCTCAGCGAAACTACCGGGTATTTATATGTCCCCGCGAAACTAGACTTTTCATTTTCGCAGTTACGTATTTTGTTTCGCGAAAGTGGGTTTTAGGTTTTCATATGGTTTTCTTTCACAAAAATCATCGAATTTGTGTCATTTTGTTCTGCTGTTCCTTTGATTTCTCTTTAGAAGTGAGTTTCGAACTCAGGACTGTATTTTCTAGGTTGATTTCGTCTAATGTGATGGTATTTGATTGTGACTGTTGGGTAGTCTCGCAGTTCATTCCACGAAACTACCCATCGTCCAGCGAAACTGAACGAAAGTTCTCCTAATTTCAGCGAAATTATGTGGTGATGCAGTCCGAGCGAACTTAACAGTTTCGTCAAACGAAACTCGGTTTCGCAGCGTCGAAACTATTGTTTCGGCAAGTCGAAACTATCACTTTGTCATGCCGAAACTATCAGTTTCGGCTGTCGAAATTGTCTCCATTCCTTGACGAAACTAAAATAATTTCAGCGACACTATAGTTTCGCCTTAGCGAAACTATATTTCGTATTTTAAAAAAATAAAAAATAAAAATATATATATAACTATATTTTGTATTTTATTACATTTTACTATCTTTCTTTATATTACGTTTGTACATATCTTACTAACTTGCTTTGTTTGTTTCTCAGTTTTAAATGGCGACTCTCAAGTTCGATGAGAGGAACAACATAACAGCCATATTAGATAACTCTCACCCTAAAGTAGCTGGATTCAGAGATTGTATTAGGTGGCTGCAGAGATCCCCGATCGCATACGCTACCTCACACTCTACTACCATTTATGATCAGCATATTCGAGATTTCTGGCGTGCCGCTGAGTATAATACAAGGGGAGACTCAGAGAGGATCGTTGCCAAAGTAATGGAGAACGAAGTGATTATTACTGAAGATATTGCTTCAAGAGTACTGAGGCTAGAAGAGGATACTGGAGAAGAAGTTGATCTAACAGATCAAGAGGTGTTTGATGCTTTTCGCACTATGGGATATGAGGGTCACCCTTTCAGGACTAGAAAGGAAATCAAAACGTCCTTTCTTTCCAAGGAGTGGAGATCAATAGCCCATGTATTCATCATGTGCTTAGATCGCCGTAAAGGTGGATTAGATGGGCTAAATCTGGATTGGGCGAAAGCAATGGTGATCTGCTGCAGAGGGGAGAAGGCAAATATAGCCAGTCTGATATTTGATTGCATGGCTGAGAACGTAATGGCACTAAAAAGGACTAATGGCTGCTATATCCAAGATTCCTTCAGATGATAATAGACGACCAAATCCCCAACGTTCCAAGACACGGAGAAGTTAAGAGACTAGTGTCAATGAATACAGGCATCTTTGCTGATTGTTGTGCAATCAGGCACGACTTCAGTGGAAAGATTACATATTTATGGGAGAACATGTATACACCGGAACGTTGGGCATACATTAGGAAGGTGATAGAGTCTGAGGATAAACATGCAGAGGACACTAGACAAAAATAGACTGAGGATGTGAAGAAAAGGAATAGATATGCTAAAGAAAAAGATTATGTATTTGAAGATGAGGTAAATCAGATGGCGTCTCAGGCGAGGGCCGAGAAGGAGAGGAGAACGAAGATGAAGTCTGATACTGGGGAGTCTGAGAGGAGAACTAAACAGAGATATCAAACCTTTTCTGAGCCTCCTCAAATAGAGAGACGGGCAAGTTTAGATGAGGATGTAATCAGAAACCTCAACACCTCTCTCTCCAATGAACTAAGTATGATCAAGACCAAGCTGATGAATCATGAGTTAAGGGAGAATCGAAAGGATGAGATGTTGGAAGGAATGACAAAGATGCTGGTCGATCAAAATAAACTGATCAAGAGACTACTGGAGGAGGTGAATGCATTGAAAGCTGCCGCCGGCCTACCCAATCAGCTAATTCAACTTGAGTTAGATGATCTGACTGATACTTCAAAGTACCCATTTCTAAATATGGGTACTTCATCCAGGGCAGGAGAGGTCACATCTGGTGCAGGTGTAGATGAAGCAGGTGGATCGGAAAGGAGGACTGAGGAACCATATGATGAGAATGTTAAGAATGTTGAAGAAGTGATAGAGGCTAGATATGTTGATATAGGCATTAATATTGGTGATGTTTCTTGAGAAAAAAGAGTGGGAAAACAGACTGAAGATTCTGAGCAACCCATTGAAAGCGGATTGGTGGATGAGGAGGAAGAGGATGAGCAATTAGTCGATTATGACTCAGAGCCTGAATTCTATGAGGTGGATGAAAGGCCACTAACATATGTGATTCAAAAAGGTGAAAATGAGAACGATGTTATCGAGATAGAGAAGGCTGACTGGTTTGTGAAGGAGAAAGAGCCTGAAGAGGTGACTCCCCTGTTCCAAAATATGGAGGGGTTGAGCAAGAAGGAGGCCGATAAGAGAATAATTAGCTGGAAATATCACCCCGGTCTCAAGTTGTACATGATTAAGAGGATAGGGGTGGAATTACATACTTACACACGAGGAATGCAATCAAGACCTTGCCAAGGTGGGATTTAAGAAGGTTGGCATCCTTGCCTCTGCTTGAAGCCGATCTGAGTGAAAGAGCAAGCTACTAAAGAAATAGATTAAAATGGACTGAATGATAACTTTGAGGCATTTGGATATACGAAGGCTGAAAGGAAGAGGTCCAAGAAAGATAAGGATTGGGTGACGGCACTACTAGAAAACTGTTAATAGATGACGTGCAAAAGATGACGTGCGAAAAACGATGACGCGCATTTACGCGTATCATAAAATATATGTCGGATTTTAAAATATTTTTAGAAAAGATGACATGCAAAAATGTGTGTCATCTTCGTTTGTCATTTTTTAAATTTTTTGTAACCTAGCTAACTCCCGCTTTCAATAACCGCCCGCCCTCCTCCTCCTATTCTAACCTTACACATTGCAAATCCCCCAAATCCCACCACCGATCGACCCTCAAATCCCCCAAATCCCACCACCGATCGACCGGCCCTCCTCCTTACAACCACCACCGATCGACCGACCGCCCACCACCACCGCTTAATTGATCGACCGCCCACCACCACTGCTTAATCGACCACCAACCACCACCTCCGCGCAGTCGACGCCATCTGACGTTTCAAGCAGAGGTAACAGAGACACGTTTTCTACGTGTTTTTATGACAGAAACGACGGAGTTGCTCACGTCTCCGGCAACGGTAAAGGTATATTCCGGCGAGTTTTTCACAGTGGAGTGATTTTGATGTCTGATTTCATTTCACCGAATATGATGACTTGAAGTTGTCAATTCTATGTTTTGGATAAGTGGAGGTATATGTTCAACAATTCACTGTTTTCGTCAAATTGTGTGTCATATATTTCATTCTTTGTGTTTAGGCAACTTTGTCATTCTTATATGATGTTGAATATGTTGATTAGTATAGTGTAGATAACATGTGCGATGAATTGCCTTAAAAGAGAATTGCTACTAATTAGTTGCAAGCCAAGTGCTAGAACAGATGAAACAAATATGGCTCAAAATTTACAGCCATTAGTGTTTATAGTTTTGTTGTGCTCTGCTTCATTACATAATCTGGAATTACTACTGCATATCAAATTTTTTTAAGGTTATCTTGATTTGATTATCATTGTCGCAAAGGTGGACATTTTCTTACATAGTTAATCCACTGATGCACTAGTGTTGATTATTGTTATAAACATTATGCCTTTTTAACATAGTTAATCAATGGTTCGCCTACAAATGAGTCAAATTTGCACCTCTAGGTTTGTTACATTCTAACTTTTTGACACTGATGGTAGCTTTGTCTATTCTGGAAGGAAAACTCAAGCATCAACTCAAATACAAACTTGGCTGTTTATGGTCAAGGACTTCTGAGATTGAGTGGTCAGGGTGATGCAATCAAAGCGCAAAGACTTTCTCTTTCACTTTTTATTGCCTTACTGTAAGCTCTTTTATGAATTTGTTATCTTTTATTTCTTATATTTTTTTACTTGATGTTCAATTGGATGGGTTCTTATATGAGAACATTACTGGAAAGGGCACCATAGTATCATGAAATGTACAGTTTAGCTATCAGAGTAGTTTCCACTTGAAATGACTCAAGAGTTTCATAAACCATTCATTTAGGGTATTCGGCAACCCTTATTTATTATGTTTTTATATCAAAATTTAACCGGTTTGTGACACTGAAATGGGTTGTACAATACCCTGAATGTAAGTGTTGAAAACCTGTAGCCGTTTCTGCTATGATAAATTACTTTGATTCCCACACTGTATGTTTGATAACTAGGATACCCTTTTTGGCAATTTGCCTCTTGTATATAACCACTTACTATTCACAGATTGGGCCGGGTTCTTTGCTTGAAGCCCCATTAGATAATGATCAGAGTAAAAGCATGTTTGAATATGAACTTATCTACTACTTAATTAAACTTTTATAGTATGGTGTGTTGGGTATACTCAATTTTTGTCATTTCTACAGCTCTAGATATGGTAAATGCTTTAAAGTAAATGATGGTTTTATCACTATACGGTTTTGTTTTAATGGTAATTGGTCATAAATATAACTTTAATTTACATTGAAATGCTGGAATATTAATCCTCCTGTTTGCTATTATCTGCAGTAATCCTAAGAATGCAAATATATATATGACTACAGGTGCATAAAGGTGTGTATTTTTGGAACATACAACAAGTATCTAACTATGGTGCATGCATGCCTACCATCATAAGGATGAGTCTGCTCTTGTGATATTTCACCATAGTTAAACTTTTATCATCATAACATAATACTCTAACTACAAAGTTGAGTGGATTATTAAGTAGATATTAATAAGGATGAGTCTGCTCTTGTGATATTTCAGATGTAAGTATTTATGCTTTGTTTTTGTGTTGAAATTAAGTGATTATTAAGTAGATATTTATGTTGTTATGTTTGCACAGATCTTGGGAGCCAAGGTTTAAAAGGCTATATTAGTGAAACTAGTTGTTCTTTTGACTAATTTGGTTAGCTTGTAAGTATCATCTGCTAGCTATTATCGTGTCGAACATGAATCTTTTGCGTTATTAATTGTGTCTCTAATGATTAGTTTGCATCATTTTGGCATTCTTGTTTATAACAAGTTTATTTTTATTTTCCTGTAACTGCAGGAACTTGAGTTTTAACTCTCTAGGAGGTGCTCTACCTGCAGGATTGGGACAAAGTTCTCTAAAGTTCTAGGAGCAGCTGGTGCTGTGTAGAAGACATTGCAATTGTGGTCGTGTTACGTTTCAAATTTTATTTATGTGTAGGGCTACTTATTAGACAATTAAATGAATTTGGAACTACTTTGTAATTTTGCATATGCATGTGAACTTGGAACAACTTTGTAATTTTTGTTATTATTTAATTAAATGAATTTTGTTTTGCTATTATTCGACAACTATTGATTTATAGTTCTATAAAAACAGCAGGTAAAATTTATAAAAATTAATTATATATATATAAAAAATAATGCAGCTAAATTTATGACGTGCATTCCGTATCATCTTTAGCACGTCATAGAAATTACATAGATGACACGCACATGTGTGTCATCAGTCATTTATGACTACCCCTTCCTTGACGCGCATTGCGCGTCATTTTTTGCGCGTCATAAAATGCGCGTCATCTTTTGCGCGTCATACAAAGATGACGCGCGGATGCGTGTCATCGTTCATTTATGACTACCCCTTCCTTGACACGCATTTGCGCATCATCTGACCCCAAAGATGACGCGCAATGCGCGTCATCTATTGCAGTTTTTGTAGTAGTGCGGGCAAAGGAAGATTGTGCTAAGCGTGAAGCCACCAAAAACGGTTCATAGAGTAAGATTGGCAGATCCTTCCCCGACACGTCTACAAGAGTTTGAGAAATGGTTTTATGATAACCAAATGGGGGAGGCGGTGATTAGAGTGAAGGGTGGTATAGAACACAGAATCTTTGACCCTATGGAGCTTTTTGGATTCTCAGATGAAGATCTGCTCGTTCTATGTGAGAATCATATCAAAGCAGGAGCATGAGAGGAGACGAGGATGGAGGCAAGCCTGTTTATGATAGTAGCTAACAAGGTTAGAAGTGTGAGGGCTGAAGTAAAGAAGCTGGTAGAGAAAGTAAGGGCTGAAGATGATCTGAACATGGATATCTGGGACTTATCTAAAAAATTTGCACAAGATAGTGCTCGTCCCGAAGGAGCTGCTGAAGCCGGAGGTGACCAAGGTGGATCAAGTGCTGAAGCTTAACAAAGGAAATCTGCAGGAGCTGAGACAGAGACATCAGGAGCAGGAGCAGGGATGCTGGAGCTGAATAGAGATATCAAGACAAGCGGAGTCGGTGAGATCCAACCTAGGGGGAGTATTGAAGATCAAGTATAGGTTGGACTCACCTTAGATTAGTATTTGTTTACATTTCTATGTAATAGGATTTATGTTAGATTACTTTTGTAAGTTGTTTAGTTTATTTATCTATTTTAGTAGTCCAACGAAACTGTGAGCGAAACTATAGTTTTGCTCACAGTCAGCTGTAAGTTCACCCGGCGAAACTATAATTTCTGCCGGGCGGAACTATAGTTTCGGCAGCACAGTTTCGCCTGCAGCAAAACTATCTGCGAAACTACGACTGCTATATATAGATTTCATTTTGTTCATTGTTGGGCATCCTTGCAAAACCCTAATCGAATATTTCTGTTGCAAGAGGCCATTGTAAGCTGGTTCTTATTGAATATAGTGAGCTTATCTTATTTCATTGGTATTGTTGCTTATTGAATCATCTTTGAATACATTTTGGTCTTCTTTGTTCTTCAAATCTTAGTGTGTGTTGTTTGTTTGTGGTATTGAACGATTCAAAGCATCTTCTGCACTGAAAACCGATCAAATGGACCAACACTTACTTTCCAAAGCAAATAGTGGTGAGTCAACTCTTTGGCATAAAAGAATGTGTCATGTTAATTTTAAGACAATGAATAAATTGGCTAAGAATAACTTGGTACATGGTATGCCTAAAAAGGAGTTTCTCTGCAAAGACAATTGTATTGCTTGTCTGAAAGGGAACCAACATAGGGTTGTATCATAAAAACAAAGAAGTTAACTCTATCACTACCTCATTACACTTGCACATGGATCTATTTGGTCCCAAAAGTATAATGAGCACGGAAGGAAATCATATTGCTTTATGATAGTTGATGATTTTACTAGATTTACATGGGTATTCTTCTTAAGAACTAAGGATGAAACTGCTGAAACTTTAAAATCTGTTATTTTTAAGATAGAAAATCAAATTAATCACAATGTAAAGATAATCAGAAGTGACCAAGGGACATAATTTAAGAATCAAGTTATTGACTTATTCTGTAACTCAAAAGGGATTGCCAGACAATATAGTGCTCCTAGAACTCCTCAACAGAATGGTGTCGCTGAGAGGAGGAACAGGACACTTATTGAGGCTCAAGAACCATGTTAGCTGATTCAAAGATGCCTCTGACTTTTTGGGCAGAGGTAGTCAGCACTGCATGCTATGTGAAGAATAGGGTTCTCATCGTTAGGCCCCATGTAAAGACCCCTTATGAGTTATGGAACAAGAGGCCACCGCTCATTGGCTTTCTAAGGTCCTTTGGCAGCAGATGCACCATACTTAATACAAGAGACAACTTGGCAAAATTTGCTGAAAAGTCAGATGATGCTATCTTTGTTGGATATTCTTCAAGCTCCAAAGCTTATAGAGTATACAACATAAAGAATCAACAATTTGAGGAATCATCCAATGTAGTTGTAAATGAGCACACTCCTTGTGTCAAGGGAAATGGTCCTGATCATATGTTCAACTTAGAATTGTTTCCCAACTATTCTAAACAATCTTATAAGAATGTTTCAGCTGGAACAGGAACTCAAAGTGACTCTGATGATTATCAAATATTTGAGTTGCCCAGACCTATTCCAAATTCTCCTAGAAGGAATGAATCTCCCACTACTGCAAGTCCTGAAAGTCTGAATCTCTCAGAAAACAATGGAGCTTCCACAAGTTGTCAACTGAATGAGCATCAAGTCTTTTCAGATAATAACTCAATTTCACAACACCAAGCTGCTAAAGATAGCTATCTGGAGGAACAGATAACTGTTGATGCTATCTTACAACAAAACACTTTTAATGATATTACTCATTCAATCAATCTTCGTTGAATGAAAGAGAAAATCCTGCTGGAACCAATGTTAACAATCCCGATATAAATCATTCAAATCTGGATCTATCTATGCAATTAGATGTTATTCCCAGAATCAGGATTCATAACACTCATTCAGCTGAAAACATCATTGGGGATGTCTCAGAGGGTGTAAGGACCAGAAGACAAACTCATAATAAGAATGTCTGCCTGTACTCATGCTTTCTCTATCAAGTAGAACCCAAAAAGGTAGAAGAGGACCTCAAAGACAACAATTGGGTTGAATCAATGCAAGAAGAACTGCTTCAATTCAAGAGGCAAAAGGTGTGGAACCTGTGCCCACTGCCACCTGGTCAAGTACCTATTGGCGCAACGTGGGTATTCAGAAACAAAAGGGATATTAGAGGTTTGATTATCAAGAATAAAGATAGACTTGTAGTTCAAGGATACACACAAGAGGAAGGAATAGATTACACTGAAGTTTTTGCACCTGTTGCAAGACTAGAGGCTGTAAGAATATTTCTTGCTTTTGCTGTGTCCAGGAACTTCATACTGTATCAACTAGATGTCAAAGTGCATTTTTGTATGGGAACATTGATAGAGAAGTCTATGTGTGTCAGCCACTGGCTTTGAAGACCCACAGCACCCCCACTATGTGTACAAACTAGATAAAGCTCTCTATGGACTGCATCAGGCACCAAGGCTGTGGTATGAAACATTGTCTCAAATTCTTCTAAAGAACGGCTACACCAGAGACACCATAGACAAGACATTGTTCATAAGAAGATCAGGGAATGATATGTTGCTTGTTCTAGTCTATGTTGATAACATCATATTTGGCTCCTCAAATGACAAAATATGAAAAGACTTTGAAAGCATCATGAGGAACAAGTTTGAAATGAGTTCCATAGAAGATGGATTTCTTTCTGGTAATTCAAGTGAAGCAGATGGAAGATGGCTTCTTCATAAATCAATCTAAATATGTCAAGGACATTTTAGAAAGATTTAAGATGAAAGACTGCAAGCCGGCTAAGACTCCTATACAAAGAAATCACAATCTTTGTCCTAACTCTGAAGGGGAGGATACTGATCAGCATCAGTACAGGGCAATCAATGGATCTCTGATGTATCTCACTGCAACCAGACCTGATATCATGTTTGCTACATGCATATGCGCAAGATATCAAGCTGCTCCCAAGGTGTCTCACCTTATCGCTGCCAAAAGAATACTTAGATACCTTAAAGGAGCTCCCAAAATGGGCCTTTGGTATTCTAAGCACAAAGACTTCAACCTATATGGTTATACTGACAGTGACTATGGGGGTTGTAACATTAACAAGAAATCCACATCAGGAGGATGTCAATTTCTTGGTGGACAGATCATCTCCTAGCAATGTAAGAAGCAATCATATGTCTCTACATCAACTGCTGAGGCTGAATACATTGCTGCAGCCAGCTGCTGTACTCAACTGCTATGGATTCAAAATCAGATGTTAGACTATGGCTTCAACTTCATGAAGACTCCCATTCACATAGACAACAAGAGTGCTATCTCAATAACTAAAATACCAGTCAAGCACTCTAAAACAAAACATATCGACATCAGGTATCATTTCATTAAAGATATTAATGAGAAAAATCTGATCAAACTGGTCAAAGTTGACTCAAATGAACAATATGCTAATTTGTTCCCTAAAGCCTTTGATGAACAAAGATTTAAGTATTTAATTACAGCTATTGGGATGATAAACCTTGACTAATTATATAACATTGAATGTTAAGTCAAATGTGTCTATTTCTAACTTAAGCCCAGTTACCAAAAGTATATCTTCAAAATTTTTAATAAACTCTCCCGAAGAGAAATTTACCCTCAGAAGATAGTTTCACTCTTCTTCCGAAGGTAAATTCCTCTAACCCAGACAAAGAATTATGCTTCGGAAGAAAACTTAATCATGGATCTATCTTCTTCCGAAGGAAATTTTGGTGCTTCTATGAAACCATATTTTACCTTCAGAAGCAACATAGTCCTTACGACAGATTTTGTTTCAGAAGCAAAATTTGGCTTCGGAAGATTGTCAGGAGAGTGAGAAAACCTTAAAGTTCTCTCGGAAGCAGATGATGTCGGAAGAATGCTTTAAATACTGTAACGGAAACATTTTGGTCCCACTCTGCAAAAAGTAAGATTTTGTAGAAGATTCTTGGAGTATTTTGAATAAAACATCCTTACCTCCTCTGTCAAATCGAGCCGTATAGTGTCATTTCACCTTATCAGTTTGATTTTTTACTCCATATTTAAAGGACTCCAACTCTCTTCTATACTTTCTTTACCACTGTTAAAACCCTAAGCATACTGTTTTCACTGTAATCTTCAAGCTTGAAACTTTTCCTTCTTATAATTCCAAAACAATGGCTCTTAAACCATAACATAACCAAGTTGCTATCCTTGATTGATCTATGGATAGCAACTTTACTCAAATCATCCAATTCCTCACACAATCCATATACCTTCCCGCTCTCACCATAAACCCTACAATCTACTCTAACCATATGTCTGATTTTTGGACAAATGGCCAAAATGAAGTCATTAACAATGAGAGGGTCATTCGATCGAGAGTCTGTGGACAAGAGATAGTGGTAAGTGAAACCACTATTAGGGAGCATTTGGAGCTTCATGATGCAGGGGCTCCAATTGAATTTCCAAAGCCTGATTTGGAAGACACCTATACTTAAATGGGATATGGAGGTGATGTTAGTAAATCTACAGTCTACAAATTCAATTTCTCCTATAACTAGAAGTACTTACTACACATCATCCTTCATAGTCTGTCCAACAAATCAGGTGGTTGGGATCAAATCCCCTATAAATTAGGCTGTTTAGTTCATGGGTTGGTCAGGAGCCTGAGGTTAGTTTGTTCTGAATAACCTGAGGGAAAATCTTGTCAAAAATACATTCTACATGTACCCCAGGTTCATTCAGCAGTTCATCAACTGTGAGTTAGACCTGGATAAACTAGAATACAAGGATATTCTAGTGGTACCTCAAATACAGCCAGGTGTCTTCCGAATACTGAAGAAGATATCTACCAACTTCACTGGAAGGTTCGCTCCTCTCCTTCAGGTATGCTTGAGCCCATGGATCCTGGTGACATCCCTGTTAAACCAACAGGTGATGAACCCACACCAGCAATCACCTCTCAACACCAAAAAGCCTCCCTACCTATCAAACACTTTTACCAAAGATGCCTCAAACAACCCTTGCTAAATCTACTCTGATTGAACAAGTTCCTTCTGTTCAACCCAAAAAGGCTAGAGTGGAACACTGGGCCCCCACTCAGCCTGAGGTCCAACCTTCCACTCCAATCGACTTCAATATCAGTGTAGAGTCTCCTCAGTCTCAACCTGATGAGCCCATCACCTAAACCTCAAGCCCTCAGGAGGAGTCACAATACTCTCTTGAGCAACCAAAAAGGGACAACCACAGCACTGACTATGAGTCATTAGATATTGATCAAGGTCCCGGGTCATTAGGAGTACCTTCCATATCTTTCACTGACCTTCTAACCAAAATTGATGAGGATTTCATGTTTCCTCAAGGCTATGAAGTTGATCTACCACACCTATCTATAGGTCAACAGAGCCAAAGGGAACCTCTGATCTCTGACCCACATCAGCAACCATTAACTGAGGTGAGTCCTACCGGTGTGAAGGGGACTCATGAAGGCTCAGCTGCCACTACTAAGAGTCTCTCATTGAGCTCTCAGGACAGTGGTAACATCATTGAGACTGAGTCTATGACAACTTTGCCTATTGACATCTCTGAAAGAGATATCTTTAGGCAAAGGTATCCAGGGCGCCAAGAAACCACCACTGGTGATGAAGATGTACATACTAGGTATGTTGTCTCATCTCCCCATGAGTCTTCATATGAAAATAAGGGAAGGATGAAACTCACAATCAAGTACCTGCTTTCTAAGGTCTCAAACCTTGAATCCAAGGTTAGGATCTTAGAAAACAGGTCTGCCACTCAGCAACTTGAGATTGATGATCTCAAGGCAAAACTAGCTGAGACACAGATTGAGAAGTCTGTTAGGCACGTACCAATTCAAGTTTCTTTAAGTTCTTCCTCTAGCTCATCTACTTCTCAAGATGATGCTACCAAAAAGGGGGAGAATGTACAAAAACAAGCCCATGAGGAACCTCAAACTTTAGAGGAACCTCAATCTCTGATGACTCTTACAACTTTTTCCTCCCCTTACCTTATGCAAAAGCAATCATCCACTGTCTTTCCACAACCACCTCCTTTGATCTTTCAAGTGGATCCAAGGATGCTCATTAGTCTTCACAAATTGTTCACATAATTCCTAATGAGCTCCTCACTTGAACAACCATCCCCTGATGTAGCAATAACCTACTTTGGAGCAGAAGAGCTTCAAAGGCTCGGTGCACATCCTACCACTCAGGTGGAAGTTGGTCAACCTAAGGTCACTATGGAACCTGAGATTCACTTCGAAGGAGAAATAGGGACTGATGGCCCAGCAACTACCTCAGTTGGGACAGACAGTGCAACATCAGTTTCTTCCGAAGCAGAAATTTCAGCTACGGAAGTAATTATTGAACTATCATCCTTGTCTGATGAACTGATTCTCACATAGGCCATTCTTGATCTAGCCTCTGAGGTGAACAGTGAGGACTTTCTTACAGCTCCTATTCTTCCACAAATGCCTCAAGAGCAACCACAAACTTCTCAACCTCATCCTCAGCCCTCTCAACCTCAACCTCAACCTTCAAGACCAGAATCACCTAAGGAAGCATCTCCTTATGATTACAAAGGTAAGAGGAAGATGTTGATGAGGAGCTTCTTAAGAATGAGAGGTTAAATAAGTTGAGAAGAAAAGGTAGACTCCCTACTGAAAAGTTGTTGGCAGCAAGTAGCAAAGCTGTAGCAACATCTCGGGAGTTTATCAATGAAAAGAAAAGAGTAGAGGCAATTGATAGACTTATCAATTTGGAAGTATCAAATGAAGAAATGCTACTACTCCCACTTGATGAGCTTATCAAACTAGAAGAGGCAACCTTGCTGCAAAAAGAAAAGGAGGAAGCAGCAAGGAAAGCCAAAGAGGAGAGAGCAAGAAAAATGAAGGAAAAAGTTGAGCTAAAGAAAAGAAGGAGAGGATAGCCTTCCTATGCTCAAGAGGTTACTCTCAGGGGGAACTGAGACCTCATGAAAATGAGATGATCCTGCTCCTTATCAATAGAGAGCAGGAACAAATCAGTAAGGAAAGAAAGAGAGCTGCTAGAGAGAAGGTGAAGGAGAGAAAGAATAAAGAAGAAGAGGCTAAACTTACAGCCACCAAGAAGGTAGGAGATAAAGCCTGGATGAAAGCTTATCTCAAGGCACATGGCTTCACTAGCAGGCAAGTTAGGCCTATGTCAGAGAAGACCCTACAGCGACATGTCAGTGACATCAAAGCTAACATTCGCTTAGGAAGAAGGAAGGAGGTATCTCAAGAGGTACAGAGGATGAAACCTAAACCAGAACCCAAACCACTACCCACAATCATCAAAACCACCACTGAGCATATACCTTTCTCCTTTCCCATCAAAACCGAACCCATCACTGAGCCATACACCTCTGAACCCACACCATCCTCACTACCAACACAACCTTTCCATGCCTCTCAACAACCACCCTCACTACATATACTACAACCCAAAACACAACCCAAAACCCAACTAATACCAAAGTCATCCTCTGAACCATCCAAAACTCCAACCTTAGAAGAGATTAGGGAGATCAAGAGAAGGCTCAACAACTGCTCAAAGGTGAGCAGCATTTCTTATGAGGAAGGATTCATCGTATTGCAATATATTGATGGATCCTCAAACACTCTCACAAGAAATGCCTTCTTAGATCTACCCCGAGAAACATTACACCAATCACTCAATCTTCTTGCCTTAAGATCTGATTCATTAAATGAAGAAGAGAAAAGGTTAAGAAGGAAATTAATGGGCCTGCTGGACACTAGGAATTAGGACAGACTGCCAAACTTGCCCCTCATTCCTAGAAACACAACAATCCAGTGGAGCTTTGATGAACCTTCTTACAACTTTGTTGTGGAGAGGGAGAATGGAGAGGTGAACAGGTTCAATGCCTCCTCTCTGCTACACTTAAGTAGATTTCGTATTGCTGAGTTAGCAGAGAGACCATTCACCAATCCCTCTAACTCCATGATAGCTGCTCACATCAGAAGATTCATTGACAACCTTCATCTTGCCGAATTGAACAAAAGGCAAGAACTGAAGAGAAGTTAAAAGGTTGAAGAAGAAGGAAGTGTAGTTTTGGTAGCATCAGCCTAGGGGGAGTTTGTTAGAACTGTTAAGGCTGATGCAACCAAAACAACACTTAGAAGAAATCTGTGCAAACTAAGAGAAGTCTTCCGAAGGTAATGCTACATCTTTCGAAGGAAAATGCTGCAACTTCTGAAGCTTATATGGTGATCTTCCGAAGATCTTCCAAAGATCTTCTGAAGAATGAACTCAGTCTTTCTAGACTTAGAAGATCTCCTTCCAAAGTAAAACACTTTGAAGAATGAAGACAAAGTCTTTCGAAGACAAAGCCTCGGAAGAACTGTGTCTTTCGAAGTATAAAATGGTTCGGAAGAACTTATTCTTCCGAAGACATTTTACCTTCAAAAGAAACACAATATGAACCAGTGGACAAAGCATGGTCTGACTGACACTTGCTACGTACTCTGATCCTCCGCAAGATACCTTCCATGCTCATGTGGTTGACCTTACTTTTGTACACTGTTCACCATTCCTTAGTTAGTATAGCTACCACCTTTAGTTGGTGACCAAAAGGTAAGTTATGGACCTGTCATGACTACCTTATCTTAGATAATACTTTACCTAAGATACCACATCTCTAGCAATGTAGTATTTTTCTAGAAGTAAGTCCCAGCATGTTATCTACGTATAACAAGCTGTAGATAGTAGTATATATAGTCGATCATTGTAACTTAGTATCAATGCTTCTGCATGAGTCTTGTAATACTTAGTTGAGAGATAATATATACAAGTATCTTGAAAACTCTTGTGTTCTTTACTTATTATATTATTATCAACTAAGTTCTTGATTCTGCATTTATCAAACGGGTGAGATTTAAACAAGTTTGTGAGAAACACTAAGTGTTGAGAGAACCTTATCGATCCTGCAGTAACTTCCTTATACTTTATATGTGCATGTTGAGAGCTCTTTGGTTGTACCAGCCTTTAAGTGTAATCCTTGCAGCTTGTTAAAGTAGATCCAAAGTCTTTGCATAAGCAAGCTTCTTTCAAGTATTTATGGATGAGGTTGACTTCCATCCTCTCCCTATACTAGGCAATATGTTCCTCTGGATCCGTAGATCCATCATACAACTTCATATTCGGAGTTTGAAATTGTTTTGAGATTTCAGCATCACATAACGTGGGGTGAATCTTAAAATCTTGTAGCTACAAGAGGTTATTTTAGGTATATGTTGTACCACACCCCGCATACTTGAAATCATAATTTTTGAGTTTCTAAAGTTCCTTAGCCATCACTTGACTAATACATGTATCTTGCATAGACTCAAAGTTGTTAGTGTTAAAAGTATCTTTATTGAAAATGGTACCATTTTCAGTTTTTCCGAAATGAAACCTAAAAGAAATCCTAAATCCCTAGTTACAGTAAATTTTACAATCGGGCTTGGACCATGCATGCTATTATGCTTTGGGATAATATCATCATCGTATGTTCTTGAAAACTTTGCAGAATTATTTAGTATCCTGGGACATGGCAGAGTAGTTTCATCCTCCATTAGTTTCTTTGAACTTAACTTTATCTCATTAATCTCCTTCAACATCAACTTGTCCATCTCCTATTGTTGTTTTATATGTTGCTTCATTATTGTAAACATGGGGAGAAACTCATCATTGGAGATCAAGGCTAGAGTTCCCATGGGTATTATTCCGGAGCCTTGCGTACCAAATACAATAAAAGGGTCTTTTCCGACTTGTTTACAATTCTTCTATAGAATACTTTAGTAGTAGGTGGGGACGAAGGAAAATATGAGTTTAAGGTAGAGGTTGAAAAGGCCATTAAATATGGGTGTTGAAAAGCACCACTTGCCCCATGATAGGCGCCAAATTGTTTTAATCAAAAACTACCAAAGTAATTAAGTGATTAAATTAGTAAAGTGAGGTAGTGTGCTCTTCGAAATATTGATGAAATGAAAATGACAAAGCAATAGAGAATACAACGATCTACTAGGAAAGGCCCTTGATCTTGTTAAATCGCCGGAAAAAAAATCTCAAGAGTATACAATTGTCCACGTCCTTGTTGATTTTATTGATAATGAAACATGAATACAACTTGAGATTCGAATCTAATCAAATACTATGCATTACAATTGTTGTTTGCGAGTGTGAGTGCGTGTGTAAGCTGCTTTCAGTGAATAAGTATAAGTGTTAATGTCTAATTATGTCACACCCTCAAAATCCACGTGCGGAGTTTTACTGCGAGGCGTGTGAACAAACCAGGATCACAGTCAATAGTTTCTCAGAACGACTCTATATGCCATATTTAATATAAACCAAACCAGAGTTCAAACTTTAAAACCATGCGGAAGCGTTTTCCAAAATAAGACAAACCCAAAGTATATAAATGGAAACAGTTTAACAGTTGTGATATATATAAGCAGTGTATTGTAACAGATAGCTAGTCTATTAACAATAAATATTAATTCATAGTGATTTCGCAATTGAAGCTGACTGTGATAGTTTTTGCCTCCTGCCACGACTTACCCTGTCGTGACAAATGTTCATAGGACAAATTGCACCCGGTTGACCTCGAGTCACACAGGTGGGGCTCGTCAGACCCAGTAGTACTACCCAAGTTTTCCCGCTATTCAATATTAACAATTCGAAAGTGTGAGGACTTTTCCATGGTAAACAGCACTATATTAATATTATACACAACTTAAATACATAAAGCGTTTGCGAGATTACCAGTATGCTATCTCCCCCAAAAGAGATTTAAATAAAGAGTGGGGCATGAGCTCACCTGATACACGTGATAGATATCTAAGGTTTAACTTGACAAGAACAAGTGGAAAGACAACCTTCAGAGGTTACCTAGAACACACAAGTACATAAGCACATGTACACAGAAATCCCAAGAAAACCTAAGTGCTCTACAACAAAGAACTCAAGGTTTTATAAAGACAACATACATGTGACCTAGTTGACCCGTTTGACCCGTTGGTGACATTATGTGCTGTAAACCATTTAAACAAACATAATCATACATCATCCAAGATCAAATCATGCATATCCTACCCATATGACCCATAACTATGAATTTATCATAAACAGGCCAAAACAGATAATTTACCAATTAATCATCCATACTATCCAACAACACATTCGTCATGTTTGTTACTTTCAACATACACCAAGATAATCAATTTCCAGTCCCAAGCATGATGTCCTAGTTGCTAATCCACATTCAACATCATACATGATCATCAAAGCACATAAATCATACATAATTAACCAAGCATCCATACAACTCAACCAACACATTCTATCACATTAGACATCCTCAATAAACACTCTAGCATGATCCTAGCATCAAGAACATGTCCAAACCATCATATCCAAAGTTCATCAAAAATAAAGTTTCCCTTTTGGGAAAGTAATACCCATAAGTGATCTACCATCCGTAACAACCACAATTTCATCAATTACATACCTAATCAAGTCCCCAACATCACTAGGCATGATCAATAATGCCTAATCATCATAATCCATCAATCATCATGAACGAAACTTTCCACTTTTGGCAAGATATGAACAACAACATTCATTCTAAGATTTCTAGCATTCATATCAACAATCTAGCATCTAATCATCATCATGGACACATCAACAACATCAATCCATCATTAGATCATCATGTCATGGAAATAAAGTTACTATTATTAGTAACCTATGAACACCAACTTCAATTCATCAATTTCTTGCAAGATCAATGTATCCTAGCATTCATACAACCTACTAATCATCATACATTCATCAAAGAATCATCAATCATACATAATCTCATCAATTTCGAATTAGGGTTTGTCTAGAATCAAAGTTCATGATCTATCCATTAAAAACGTATCATTCATGCATAATCAACGTTAAACAACATGTGTACAACCTAACTAACATGTTAGCATCACCAATTGATCAAAATTCAGCACCATGAACCCCTAATTCGCAGCTAGGGTTTCGGCTATATCAAGAACACATCAACAAACATAAAAAGCTAACCTTTAATTCGCAGAATGGACAAGAATTGATGTTCCAATGTGTTCTATTGCTTGAAATCGATCCAAATCACGGTTCCTATGCTTGTTCTTGGTCGAATTTCGCAGGGGGGTATGGAGTGCAGGTCGCGGTCGATGGGGGGATTAGGGTTGGGTTTTGTGTTTTGTTTTAATTAAATAATCACAATTTACCCTTTAAGCCCTTGTGTTTTGTATTTTATAAAATTTAAGCTTTTAAACTCCTTGTAAAGTGTTTTTATCTTAATAATATGAACATATACACTAATGGTAACCGTTATATATTTTACTTTTATAAAAACACAAGACATACGAATTAATACGCACGTTTCCACGTTATGCGATTAATTTCCTAATTAGTATTTATAACACACCAAACACGTTAGCATAATACCATAATCACATAACCAGTTAAATTATCATTAATTTAACATTATTAAATATTATTAGGTCACCAACATTAAACGACAACTAGTGTGTGCTTACGACACGTGTATGCAAGACTTAACGGAACTAACGGAGTTTTGGTAACGGAAAATTACCGGATGTCACAAATTAGCATCTTCACCATACTCCCTCTATGACCATTGTACAATCATTCTACCATGTGCAACGTCCACTTTCAACTTCCCTTTTGAGTTTTAAGCATTGACTCGGTCATTAACACGTTTCATGTAACAAACACATGCACAAGAAACAAATTATAAGTGATAATTTGAATACACTTTGGGATATGTAACCTATTGGATATTCTAATCTTCCAAAATAATTCTGGAATGCTAGTTGGGATTTTTACCCATAACAATTGCATAATAATATCACAGAATTATTTAACAAGTTAATATTGTTTAAACCAACATTAATCATTAGTTTAGTTACCAATATTCAAGGACAATGCATGTGTGATTAAGTGACGTGTATGCAAAAACTCAATGGAACTAATAGATGTTTGTTAACAAAAAAATTACCGGATGTCACATCATCTCCTTGTTGAAAGAATTTTGCCACCGAAATATAAATAATTCTTAAGCTTCATTTGATCCTCACATTCCCACGTGAATTTCAGTCTATGCTTTGAGTTCCCACATACCTTGACTATAGGTATTTTGCTTTGCTTAAGAGTCCTAATCTCTCGATCCAAACCTCCACAGGTTCCTCGATAAACCACGGTTTCTCATCAACTTGGATTTCCTCAAGTGGTACCACCAATGATTAATAGAGTAGACATTTGTTAAGGTTCAGGACATGAAAAACATTATGAACTTAACTTGGTCATTCTATTAAGTTCAATCTGTTTGCCACTAGAGCAATTCTTTCCAGAATCTCAAACAGTCCAACATACCTTGGGTTAACTTTGCCTTGTTTTCCAAACCTTTCTCTCTCTCTCTCTTTCTCTCTCTCTATATATGTATACACATATAGATATATATATACATATATATGTATATATATACATATATATATATATATGTATATATTCATATATATATGCCTATATATATGTGTATATTTACCTATACATATGTATGTATATATATACATATATATACATATATATATATATGTATATATATATGTATATATATATGTATATATATATGTATATATATATATATATGTATATATATATATATATGTATGTATGTATGTATATATATATATGGTAAGGATCAAGTGTTAACCCTCTATTATTGCGATAACCATGTTAACTTTGAAAGATCAATCAAAATCATTTTTTTGGAATAGTATCATTATACATATACAAACGTTATGTTCTTTTATGTATATGTGTAAATTCACAAGCGTAAAAATAAACCTTATAAACTCCCCCTAGGCTCATGCTACCAAAACACTTGAAAATTTCAGATGTTAACAGTCCTCATTATGATAATGACCATCGCTTTCTTCATAAAATGATCAGGATCACTCAGACTCTCATAGTGTCTTCTCATGTCAAAGAGATCATGCAGAGGCAGATTGAACATGTCCTGCCATGTGTAGATATTTTCAACACCTTGATCTCTGATGACATGCTATCTTTCTGGATTTGTAGTGTATGTCCAAGACAAGATGGGTCTTCCTGATGCAAAAGGAGCTGCTTGAATTGGAGTTGGTGGAGCATCCTCTTATTGCACATCCTCAGGATGTTCTGACTCATCCTGAGGTCTGGAGATGGATGCTTCTTTCTTCCTTTTCTTTGATTTTGGTTTGGAAACCATCATTTTTCTCCTCTTTGAACCTTTTAACTGAGAAGACTGGCCTGCAGCATCTGATTGGTCTTCTTTGTCTTTCTCAGTTGGGTCTTCCTCTCTCACAGGTTCAGATTGAGAGGGAACAGATCCTTGCAGTGGATCAGAAATGGAAGCTTGCTGAGGTTCAGCAGGAGATTCAGGTTGTATTGTCTTAAATGGTTCAACATTAATCTCCTCTTCTTGAGTGACCTGACTTGGTGGGGAGTGTAAGTCAGCAAGTTACGTATGTGTGTATGTATGTATAATATTTTATATGTATAACTTTGACGTCTCCGGTATGATTCGAGCCGTCCGGTCAATAAATCAGTAAAACATACGATTTAACGTTGAATCCGATTCTAAAACCATTGTATTAATGTACTGTAACTATTGCCGATGGTCTGGCAAATTGATTTACGTTAGGCTGTGTAGGTCCCACGAGAAGATGTGAAAAATGCATCTTTTTCTAGTGTGGCTCAAATGCAAACACGATGGCTCACCAACCAATCTCCTCCGCCGTCTTCTTCCCCTTCTACTCCACACAACACAAAACACACACACACACACACATTATTATTAATTTATTATTATTGTTATTATTCTTCTGTAATCAATGGAGCTCTGTGGAGCTTCTGCTTTGGCTTGCAGAAGCTCGATTTTGCCTACTCATCGACCTACTTCGGTATCATTTCTCTCAATCCATTTGAATTCTACGTTGCTCAATTTCTTATAAGAGTTCATGTATTTGTTGTTTCAGGCCTCTGAATTCAGAAGATTTAGGGTTTGGTGTGTTAAGTCCGACGTCAATGGTTCTTCACAGGTGAATGCATTTTCTTTACTTATTTCCCTCCAAACATTTCATGAATCAACTACAATTTATCTATCCTCCAAACGCATCGATCTGAAGAAGATGATTAGTCAATTAAAGTAGTTAATGCACGGAATTTTACATAAGTAGATAAGTGAACAAACGATTATGTTATACTAACTCTAGCCATGTAAATTGAAGTAGCTACTGCACGAAATTCGTATATCTTATGCAAATCTTCAGGTGTTCTTCCACATAATTCCCATGTCATTATGAAATGCTATGGAATACGTTTTTGCAGGAGTTGGGACTTAATTAAACAATGCATCTACTCAAAAGTTACAAGACATGTTTTTGTGCCCCGTATGAGTATTTATTTATTTATTTTTTGATTGATTTGGTATTAATGTGCTATGTTGGTGATCTTCTATATATCTATGTTATATTCTGAAGTGAAAACTAGTTTTGACATTTCAAGTCAAGATGCAGCTTATGTTTCAAAGAAAGGGGAATATCATACTCCAACAGACAGTGCACATGTGGCCCATATGGCTTTTAATGCATTAACTTTTATCCTATTAAAAACAGTTTTATCACCTTATAAGAAGGTTATCTTATAAGTTCAGAAAACCTGACTAAACAGAACAATGGCGAGTCATCAGTACTTAAAATTGTTATTTGTTGGTGAAAAGCTCATCTGGTTTGTGTTTTGTTGCAGGGGAACCAGATGACTGTATCTATAACAGGAGCAACAGGATTTATAGGGAGCAAATTGGTGCAAAAACTCTATGAAGGTATGGAAATTCCATTAGTTCCCTGCTGTAAGCCTGTAACCGTAAGTTTTGGTGCCAATATGTATCTAATCTGTCGCAATGATGCATTGTTTTTGTAGGTCAGTTTTGGTGATTGTTTATTTGTAATCGGTTTTCACTATTTGTCTATTTGATCTTTCACACAAAATATAATAAGACTTTCCAGAATACTATGATCATTTATTAATTACTAACTGGGAGTTTGAAAGTGAAACTTAATTCCAAATCCTAATAAACAAATCTCCTAAGCTTAATGAAACCGTAAATAATAAACTGTATTAGGCTTTGTTTCTGAAATTTTTCTTAACTTTTAAAGAGCTCTTATAATCATGTAACGGTTGTTGGATTAATTCTTTGTATTAGTGTAGTGTTAAAGTTTAGTTTAGTTGTGTAGTTTTGTAATAGTACAAGGACTAGAAGTGAAAATAGTTAGTTAGTTCTAACTGTTATAAATAGGTGTTTGTATTGTGAATTTTGTATCACTTTTCAAATAAGAAATCCAGTCGATCTTCATGTTCTAATTCTATCAGTTGGTATCAGAGCTCAATAGGCTCTCGATCCGAAATTCAGTTGCTACTCCCTCGATCGATCGGCGGTCGAATTCTTGAAGAACCCCAAAATCGACTGTCGAACCCTCTCCAATTGATCATCGCACTCTCGATCGAACTCCAATTTCATTATCGAACGCAAATTTCGATTGTCGCTCACCAATTCCGATTGTCGATCAATTCCGATACTCGAATTGATTAAGAGCAGATCTCCTCCCGATCTTGGCAACCAATTCAACTCCCGCACTCGATCCAATGGCCAATCAAGATAGGCAACTGGTGCAGAGAGAATCCAGCGATTCAATTCAGTTCAAGATTCCGATTCTTACTCCGACAATCTACACTTCTTGGGCGATCAAGATGGAGGCCTTCATGGATGCCCAGGGGATCTGGGATGCCATTGAACCTCCCACCGAAGCTGCGGTAGATGTCAAATTGGGAAAGAAGGCAAAGGCCTTCATATTCCAAGCCCTGCCTGAGGATGTTCTCATGCAGGTGGCCGGATTTAAATCGGCAAAAGACATCTGGGATGCGCTAAAGAAACGGTATGTAGGTGAAGACAGAGTTAAGCAGGCCAGAATTCAAACTCTCGATCAAGAGTTTGAATTGCTGCGCATGGGAGAAAATGAATCTGTCGATGAGTTTGCGGGGAAGATGGGTGAACTGGTTTCACGATATAGAGCTTTGGGAACAACTGTGTCATCTTCCAAACAGGTGAGCAGGTTCTTAAAAGCTGCCCCCGAAAGGTTCCTGCCAATAGTAGCTGCCATAGAGCAGTTTTCTGAGTTGGATAAGATGTCGTTCGAAGAACTTGTGGGCAGGCTAAAAGCATACGAAGAGAGATTAAAACCAGTCACCCAAGGCAAGAATTCTACTGGGCAGTTGCTCTTGACCAAGAATGAGTGGCAAGAGAGATCAAGAAATGAGGCAAGACAGGAGTCTACCAGGTCTGTCAGCTCTGGAGACTCAAGGAGTAGAGGAAGTAGAAAAGTAAAGTTCACAAAGTACAGGGGGGAAATCCAACCAAGAAAGTAGCAACAAAGAAAAGAACTCCACAAAAAGGGACAAGAAGTCATTAAGGTGCTATAATTGTGACAAATTGGGCCACTTCTCAAACGAGTGTAGGGCACCACGAAGATCAGAACAAGAAGCCCATTTGGCTCAAACTCAGGAAGACAATGACTCCACCCTGCTGATGGCAGAGGTAACAATGAATCTGGGCCTACTACAGGAACAGGGTGTGTTCCCTGATTCACTGCCACAAGAAGAAGAGTCCTGTTCTTGGTACTTGGATAATGGTGCCAACAACCACATGACCGGCACAAGAGACCACTTCACCGAACTAGATGAGGCAATCACAGGCAGAGTCAAGTTCGGAGATGGATCAGTGGTAGAAGTAAAGGGCAGGGGCTCTATATGCTTCCAATGTAAAAATGGAGAGCATAGAGTGCTAACGAATGTGTTCTACATTCCTGCCCTGAGGAGTAATATTCTGAGTTTGGGTCAACTGGATGAGACAGGATGTAAGATCCTGATGAATGATGGGCACCTATGGATCTATGAAAGAGGGGGAAAGACTCTAATGAAAGTGAAGAAGTCGCAGAATAGGCTATACAAGATCAAGTTGCATGTCACCTCTCCCAAGTGCTTGATGGCAGCAATGAGAGAACCTGCTTGGATTTGGCATGCAAGATTAGGCCATTTGAGTTTTGACTCAATCAACAAAATGACCAAATACAACATGGTCAGTGGAATGCCAAAGATAGCTCACAAGGCACAAGTATGTGAAAGTTGTCTTGTAGGGAAACAAAGAAGTCAATCATTTCCCCAATGTGAGTAGTTATAGAGCCACATCACCACTGGAGCTAGTGCATGCTGACTTATGTGGGCCCTTAAACCCTCCCACCCCTGCTGGGAATAGGTATTTCTTGCTCCTGGTGGATGACTACAGCAGGTACATGTGGGTCTTTATGCTAAAATCAAAGGATCAAGCAACTATGGCCTTTAGAGATTTCCAAGCTCAAGTTCAATTGGAAACCTCTTATAGGTTAAAAGCCTTGAGAACTGATAGAGGTGGGGAGTTCACCTCAAAGACCTTTGAACAAATTTGTAGTGTGGAAGGCATAAAGAGGTTCTTGACTGCTCCATACTCACCACAGCAAAATGGTGTGGTGGAAAGGAGAAACCAGACAGTTATGGGGATGACCAGGTCTGTGTTGAAGGCCATGATGGTACCCTTGGAATTCTGGGGTGAGGCTGTGAGACATTCAGTCTTCCTGTTGAACAGGAGCCCTACAAAAGCTTTAGAGAATGTTACCCCATATGAAAGATTGTTCCAGAGAAAACCTAAGGTGAAGCACCTAAGAGTTTTTGGTTGCAAGGCACATGTAAAAGTCCCAAATCATCAAGTTACTAAGCTGGATGACAGAAGTACTCCTATGGTGCATCTGGGGATTGAGCCAAGAACAAAAGCTTATAGGCTGTATAATCCAGTGTCTTGCAAGATAGTTGTGAGTAGAGATGTCAAATTTGAGGAGGAAAAACCATGGGAATGGGATACCTTTGATCATGAGAGGATTCCTAATCAAAGATATGCTAGATTTGGTATGTCTTTGAATTCTTTTGATCAAGGTGAGTCCACCTCAAGTGGACATCCACTGGGTGCAGATGGTGATGACCAGGAGGTGAATCCTGTGGATATAGCTCCTAATCAAGCAGGTCAAGAAGAAGGATTAGGAGAATCAGGGGGTGGTAATGATGAAAGTCAGGCTGAAGAACTACCCAGAGAAAGTTATGATGACACTCCTCCAAAGGGATTTACTAGTCTTAATGATGTGTTCAATAGGACAGAAATCCTTGAACAAATTCCTTTCAATCCTCCTGTTTTAGATGAGTCCGAGCTGCTGTTGATCAAAGAACCGACTACTTATGATCAGGCAAAGGACAAGAAAGAGTGGAAAAATGCAATGCAGGATGAGTTAGAGTATAGAAAAGAATGGAACATGGAAGCTTGTTAAATGTCCAAAGGGGATAAAGCCAATTGGGTTGAAGTGGTTATACAAGCTAAAGAAAGATGCTCAAGGGAAGGTTGTGAGGCATAAAGCCCGGTTAGTTGTAAAAGGGTATGTACAAAAATATGGTATTGACTATGAGGAGGTTTTTGCCCCGGTTGCAAGGCTAGAAACAATGAGGCTCATTCTAGCTGTGGCTGCTGTAAATGGTTGGGAAGTTCATCATTTAGATGTGAAAACAGCATTTCTAAATGGTGAATTAAAAGAGGAGGTGTATGTGACCCAACCCGAGGGCTTTGTAAAGCAGGGAAAGGAGGAGTTGGTGTATAAGCTCATTAAAGCTCTTTATGGGCTTAAACAGGATCCAAGAGCCTGGAATGAGAAGTTGCACAATACACTAGTCAGTTCTGGATTTGAGAGATGTCCTCAAGAGCATGCAGTGTATAAGAAATCATCTGTCAAAGGATCTGTGATAATAGGAGTGTATGTGGATGACATGGTTGTCACAGGATCTAGTTTGGAGATGATTGATGATTTTAAGAATATAATGCAGTCAAACTTTGAAATGACTGATTTGGGAATGTTGAACTACTATTTGGGAATAGAAGTGAAACAATTGAATGATGGTATCTTCTTAAACCAAACGGGGTATGCAAAGAAAATACTGGAAGATGTGAAGATGTGGGACTGCAATTCTGCAAAAGTTCCCATGGATCCGGGTTTGAAACTTGGTAAAGATGAGGAATGTGATGTAGTTGATGCAACCAAGTATAGAAGGGTGATTGGTTGTTTGAGGTATTTGACTCAAACAAGACCAGATTTGAACTACTCAGTTGGTATAGTTAGTAGATTAATGGAATCTCCTAGAATAAGTCACTGGCAAGCAGTAAAGCATATTCTAAGATACTTGAAGGGGACTGTTGATCAGGGAGTATGGTATAAAAAGGGTGGATCTGCTGAACTGATGGGTTATAGTGATAGCTCTCATGCTCCAACAAAAGCTGATGGGAAAAGCACTACAGGGGTAGTGTTTTATTATGGTGATGGACCAATCAGCTGGGTTAGTCAGAAACAAGAGATAGTAGCTTTATCATCTTGTGAAGCTGAGTTCATTGCAGCTACTGCTGCTGCTCAACAAGCAGTATGGTTAAAGGGAGTTTTGGAGACCCTACTTAATTCTAAGATAGGTCCTGTTCTACTTAATGTGGATAATAAGTCTGCAATACAGCTCATGAAGAATCCTGTTTTCCATGGAAGGTCAAAACATATTGATGTTAGGTATCACTACATACGTAGTTGTGTGGAAAGGGATCTTGTGAATGTGAAGCATATTGATGGCAATGAGCAGAAAGCAGATATACTCATCAAAGCTCTTCCTAGACTGAAATTTGTGGAAATGAAGAAGCTACTCGGAGTGGGACAACTCAAAGACGAAAAGATTACCATCTTTAGAGATAAAATCATACCAATGAACCTGAGTGGGACACAGGAAGATGCCAACCAAAAGTGGGAGGCTATGGCAACTAGAGTCATTCAAGCAGCTAAAGAAACGCTTGGGACTACAACAAATAGAAAAATCGGTCATAAGGAATCCTGGTGGTGGAACGAAGATGTACAGGAGAGGATAAAAATTAAACAACAAAGTTTTAGAGAGCTTTTACGCTGTAATAATGAGGAAGAACGAGCAGAGCTAAAAGATAAATACAAAGAGGCTAAACGAGAGGCGAAAAAGTCTGTGGCAGAGGCAAAGAACACAGCATACGAGATGATGTATAAGCGATTAGAGACGAAAGAGGGTGAACATGACATGTTTAAGATCGCCAAGGCAAGGGAACGTAGTAGACAGGACTTGAGATTGGTGAAGTTTATAAAGGCCGCGGATGGAAAGGTCTTGGTGAGGGAGAAAGACATCAAGGGGAGATGGAAAACGTACTTCGATAACCTTTTCAACATAACAAACAGTAACCAACAAACGGATATCGATGAAACAAATCAAACGATGCAACAAAACAAGTGTTATTGTAGAAGCATCACAGCCGATGAAGTCAAGAGAGCTTTGAAGAAAATGGGAAGGGCTAAGGCGGTGGGGCCAGACAACATCCCGATAGAAGTGTGGAAGTGCCTTGGGGATGAGGGCCTACAATGGCTAACGGACTTATTCAACACCATCTTTAAGACAGGAAAGATGCCAGAGCAGTGGAGAAGCAGTGTCATAGTCCCCATATATAAGAAAAAGGGAGATGTCCAATGTTGCGCAAATTACAGGGGAATAAAGCTATTGAGCCACACGATGAAGCTATGGGAAAGAGTTGTTGACACGCGAATTAGACGAGAAACTCAGATAGCGGTAAACCAATTTGGATTTATGCCAGGACGCTCTACAACAGAAGCTATACACGTCATAAGGAGGATAATGGAGAAATATAGAGAAAAGAAAAGAGGCCTACATATGGTATTCATTGACCTAGAAAAAGCCTATGACAGTGTGCCGCGGAAACTCATCTGGGAAAGTCTACGACGTAGAAAGGTACCAGAGAGGTATATCAAAATAATAAAGGATATGTATGACGGGGCAAAAACGTGTGTACGAGCACCTGTCGGAGACACAGACTACTTCCCGGTGGAAGTAGGACTCCATCAAGGATCGGCATTGAGCCCATTCCTCTTCACAGTAGTGTTGGACGAGATTACCAAGTCTATACAAGAGCCAGTCCCATGGTGTATGCTGTTTGCGGATGATATCGTCTTAATATCAGAATCTAAGACGGTGCTCAACGAGAGATTAGAACAGTGGAGAGCAGCACTAGAACGCAGGGGCTTAAGGATAAGTCGCTCTAAGACAGAATACATGCATTGTAACTTTAGTGGTGAGGCCGAGGAGGACACCCAAATCAGTATCCAGGGAATGGCGGTCCCACGGACATCTAGGTTCAAATACCTTGGCTCGTACGTACAGGAAGATGGAGAGATACACAGCGATGTAGCACACCGTGTACAAGCAGGATGGTGCAAGTGGAGAGCAGCATCAGGGATTTTGTGCGATAAGAGGTTCCCAGCCAAACTAAAGGGAAAACTATATAGAGTGGCAGTACGTCCAGCTATGTTGTACGGCACAGACTGTTGGGCCATAAAGAAATCGCACGAGAGACAAATAGAGGTCGCAGAAATGCGAATGCTGAGGTGGATGTGTGGACATACAAGATTGGATCGGATAAGAAACGACGTCTTTCGCCAGAGGCTAGAGGTGGCTCCTATCACAGAAAAAATAAGAGAGGGAAGATTAAGATGGTTTGGGCACGTGAAGAGGAGAACGATGGCAGCACCTGTCCGAGCAGTAGAGAACATCAGCTTAGAGGGTAGGAGGAGTAGAGGTAGACCTAGGTTGACTTGGGACGAGGTTATTAGGAGGGATATGATAGACTTGCATCTTTCTGAGAACATGATCGAGGATAGAAGTGAGTGGAGGCGTAGAATTAAAATCAAGGACTTTTAGTGGGTTTTGTGGGTGGGAAGGGTATACGGTAATATATGGCCGGACCACACTCGCTAGGTGTAGTTTTCCTCATATACCCTCTTTGGGTGTTACATGCCGTTTTTACTACGATTGTTATTGTTATTGACTGTGTTATATCTTTGTGTGATATATATCTTTGTGATATATATCTTTGTGTTGTATGCTTTATCTAATTCTTTATGTGATATATATCTGTGTGTTGTATGCTTTGTATTATGATCGTTATTGTTATTGACTTTGTTAACGAGTCGGGGGTCTCTTCGGAAGCGGTCTCTCTATCTCTCTAGATAGAGGAAAGACATGCCACCATATACCCCTCCCAGACCCCGCTCTCCAGCGGGATACACTGGGTATGTTTGTTTGTTTGTTTGTTTGTTTAGTTCTAACTGTTATAAATAGGTGTTTGTATTGTGAATTTTGTATCACTTTTCAAATAAGAAATTCAGTCGATCTTCATGTTCTAATTCTATCAACGGTTTTGATATGTTGTTTATGACTTCATGTATGCATGTTGCATGTTGCATGTTTCAGCATCTTTTTAGTTATATGCATCAAATTGATATTTTTGTTTATGTTCTGTCATAAAATATTATTAAATAATCTTTAATGAATCTTCGTGTTGCAGATAACCACATTATCTGTGTTTTGACTCGATCTAAATCAAAAGCGGAGTCCATTTTTCCTGGTAAGAAGGTAATGATATAAGTAATATAACAAACTGTTAAAGCTTTTCATGAAGTCTAATTCATTGTGGAAAGTCCAACCTTGCTTAACTAATCTTTGGCTTTGCCATTCTCTGAACCACTGATTTTCATCTCAATCAGTTTCCTAACGTCATACATTCTGCTACAGAACATCCTAATGCATGCTTGATGCTTCATTGCTCCATTCGACCAGGAAAAATTTGCCTATTGGACAATAATTTCCTGAGATAATGTATAACTTACCCTGCTTGCACGACGATTAAAGATCATTTTTTTAATGCTATCACTATTTTATTTGGCATTTTCCTTCAGCCTTCGAGATAACCATTATACTTGCATATATCTTAACAAACCCCTATGTACTTGAGAAGGTTTAACACATTTGCTCATAACCATTATACATACCATCTATATTAAAATAATTGAGTCATTTATCAAATTAAAAGTTATAAAATTTAGAACTGATTTTTTTAGTTGAAAGTAATAGAATGAAAATGTCTTGAATCAAAATGTTTGTTTCTTGAGACAAGCCATGTATGAGTTTTAGTAGATTTGACTGTAAATTTATTTGAATCTCCAATTTTTGGAATAACTTATGCTTCAATCTTTGTTAGCATATTTGTTTTTTATTCCTTAACATAGTTCCTGTTTTATAAAGTATCTGATATGTATATAAAATAATTAAATTATTTTAATAAATATCGAGTAAAAACAGCAAACTTTAATGAAAACAAAGTGGCGTTAGTGGTCACTCTTATCAAGTACTATTCTTTCCGGAATTACAAATATGATACTGTAAATGGTTCTCTAGTTTCTACTCTAAGCGGTTAAGTTAAATGCAATCATGCATTAATTCATGTTACTATCTTTCAAAAAGATTACATTATCAAAAAGTTTTTGTTGGGGATAGGTTTGAAAGCATAAGACAGAAGTTAAGTACTCATCTCTTCTGTGTGAAATTAAAAATATAAAATTGCTTCTTGTTCATTCCTCAAATTTCCTTGCATACATTTTAATGTTCCTTGTAGTCAAGGATTTTCCAGGTATAGTAATTGCAGAGGAAGCCCAGTGGAAAGATTGCATTCAAGGGTCAACTGGCGTTGTAAACTTGGCTGGGTTGCCTATTAGTACAAGATGGTCTCCTGAGGTTGGTAACCAGATTATTGTAATGTTCTGAAATTAATATTAATATAAGTTTGCATCCTTTACCCTCCATTTCTTATGGAATGAATAAAGCATCATTCCATTAATTTTTATGATGACATGTAAATAGTTTTGTCTTTTTCTTTAGTTGTAAATAATTGGATCCTAAAAATATCTGATATGATTATTAGTCAGTGCTCATGTGCATCTATATATATGTTTTATGCAATTGCAGATTAAGAAAGAGATCAAGCAAAGCAGGATTAAAGTCACCTCAAAGGTTATGTTTCGGGTTTCATTTAGTAACACCTATAAATCCACAGAAAATGGAACAAAAAAACGTCATCTTTTACCATTGCAAGAGATGTAAGAGATTATGATTTTATTCGATTTAAACGTTTTCGATTCATCAATTTGATATGGGGAGCATGAATGTAACAATTAATTCCTTAGTATAATGAGAAATGAAGATGGACTCATTGTAAAAAAACAAGCACTATATTTTTTCATACTGTTGACGGGCATGCTTACTGAACATGAAGGTTGTTGACTTGATAAATAACTCCCCAAGTGATGCAAGACCAAGAGTTTTGGTTAGTGCAACAGCAGTGGGCTATTATGGTATGTTCTTGCTCATCGTTAATAAAAGCTGTGTAGTATTTACATGATTATAATTATATAACAATTTTATACCCATATTTTAATAAATTTATAAATTGGGATTGTTGATGATTGCATTTGTGTTCTATTTCTTTTCTTTGGTTATAATAGTGTTGGAATATGACATTGTGACGTTATAACCCAGGTACTAGCGAAACACAAGTTTTTGATGAACAAAGCCCCTCTGGAAATGATTATCTAGCAGAGGTGAACTAATAGAATCTTCTAATGTTGATTTAAATTGGATTATGATGAATTTGTACTTGTAGCTATTGTTTTCTTTTGTACTTGCTAGTTACATCTTTTGTATAATCAGGTTTGCAGAGAATGGGAAGGAACGGCCCTTGGAGTCGATAAGGATGTTAGGCTTGCACTTATTCGTATTGGTGTGGTTCTTGGGAAAGATGGTGGTGCATTAGGTTTGTTTCCCTTTGTGAATCATCTTTTGTTTTGTTGGGATGGTCATTCAGTCCAGTCAAGTTCATATGCTTTCCAATGTGGGAGTAAAGGGAGTTGGTAGCATGCCCTTTATGCACATTGTAAAATTCCTGTGAATTAACATGGAAAAAATAGGTTGCTTTAGTTATCAGCTAGGGGCCAAAAAAGGGTTAGGGTCAATGCAAACCGTTTTGTGGGTACTTTTTCAAATGAGTCAGGATAGGTTGGCTCGAAACACTTTCTTTAAATTTTTGTGAACTTCTATAAATGGTTAGGGTGTCAGATTTGATAACAAAGTTATGATATTTCTCTACTAATTTGATGTTTTGAATAAAATGAATATAGGAGATTTATGGGAAAAAAAATATACACCTTTGGCCTCTTTTGACCTGTTTTACTTTTTATTTTATCTAATGATGTTTTTCTTCTATCTTGTTGGAGATAAACATAACGTAGATCAACTCATTCATAAGTAAATGAATTTAAGTAGCCACTTGAATGGACAAATGGTTGGAGCCTTCATGAAAATATGCATTGTGATAAGTTAGTAATGCGTAACTTAATTTATTAGACATTGCGACTTTTGCAGCTAAAATGATTCCCATCTTCATGATGTTTGCTGGAGGGCCATTGGGCTCTGGGAAACAATGGTATCATAAATCACTAGTCCATCCATGACCCCTTGGGCCACTTCTTATTTCATCATGTGAATTTTGCAGGTTTTCATGGATACATGTGGATGACTTGGTCAATCTGTTATATGAAGCCTTATTGAATCCATCTTATAAAGGTGAAAATATTAGCAGGTTTATCTTTAGGACTGTTCACTAGCCGAATGTAAACCGGACCAGCACCAATTCTGGTTCAAACCAGTAATAATACAAGCTGAATTGTCATGACTCGATATTTTCAACTAGCCTGAAACTGAACTCGGATTTGGCTCACCTTTAACTCTCGCCACCTCGTGGCTTTATGAATAGGCTCATTTAAAAAAAAATTCAATACAAATGTACTTGGTCTTGATTCTGGAAGTTAGAGTTACAATTCTTTATGGCTAGGCTCATTCTGTGGAACTGTGGAAGTTACCAGCCGCAAGTTACTTGAACACCCAAATTTATCAATATCTTTTCTTAAGTATCTCTTTATACTTAAAAACATAAATATCTTTAAGATGACCCTTTTGACTTGAAGTCTCTCAGTCAATTTAAGGGTTTTGGACTTTGGTACAAGTGATATTGATTTTAATTTTAATTTGTTATTCAAGATAAATACAATCAGATTAAGAGAAGCATATAAGAAATTGCTTTAAAGGAACTGATTATTGGGATAATTGTATAATTATTATTAACCTATCCCTAGCTTTCAGGAGTTATTAATGGAACGGCACCAAACCCTGTTCGGCTAGCTGAGATGTGCGAACGCCTGGGTTCGGTCTTGGGTCGACCCTCATGGCTGCCTGTACCTGACTTAGCCCTCAAAGCAGTCCTAGGTGAAGGTGCTTCTGTGGTAATTAACCATTTCATCACATCCTTTTTAGTTGCCATTATCTGCAGTGCTAGGTTGTACAATACTGTACAACCCGTGACTTTGTGTTCTAATGACACACCATGCTATGTTTTGATATATGAGCTTTTGGCAGGTTTTAGAAGGACAAAGGGTGCTTCCAGTTAGAGCCAAGGAGTTGGGATTTTCATTCAAATATCCATACATTAAAGAAGCACTAAAAGCCATCTTAGCCCAAAAGGTTGTCGCTTAAGAATCGATCACCATCGCATTTTTTATTATTTTGGTGCTCTGCTTTCCTCAGGCACAACGTCATAAAAAACCCAAAACGCCAAATGTAATTAATTACAACAAAAAGACCAAACAACATTCGGCCCTTTACATGTAAAGATTTATGAATCCTTACGGTTGTTTTTAAGGAAAACATAAAGATGTTGCACTGAGACTGGACAATGCATTTTAATCCACGCCCTCGATTGGAAATGATTACAACTGCTTTCAGTGTCATGATAATAGTCCGGTGTCATCCTAAATTTTGATGTCGTGTGTTCATTTTTCATGACTAGGGGCTCTCAAAACCGGCTACAACTGAGAACTTAGTAATCCATAAGCATGTTGAATTGTTACTGCCATGTTTAGTTCGGGTCTTGGTTATTAGGGTTTTACATACCCACATTTCAGCTTAGACATTTTTGGAATTTAAAACCAACTAAATATATTTAATGAGAAGTGGCTTTGTAGTGACCTACAATTGACTCAATGTTAGACATCAAATCAAAAAAAGAAAATATTTTAGACAGTTGTTAAACTAAATCATTATCTTTAACATATCCAAGCATGCAAGTTTCAATATAATGTAATACGGTTAGTTAGACATTATTTTTTCCTAATAATATGCTTAGAGGAAAAAACTGACTACATATGCCTCCCTTGTAAGTGGGTTAAAGAACAGGATATACAATAACAGAACGCACATTGTAGCTCACATTCAGGTTAAAATATTTGTCTTCGGTTTCAGCATACAAATGTATCATCATTTTAAGATCCATTAATGACGAAAATCCATTGTGATTTTGGAAGTGAGTTGCTTCCTATGTTTTCTTCTCCTAAGACCGAATGTTGTCAGGCGCTAGTGGGGGGCGGCACCAACGTGGCCAGCCACCTGGTCGCGCACATCGCAACGCCGGGCGTGAACAAAGGGGCGTAAGGCTGGTGACGTGGGTTTTGTGACCGTAGGCTACCTCGATTTTCACAGAAAGCCAAAAAGGGCCGTTGGCTCAATTAAAAAAAATTAAAAAATTACCATTTCCCCCTATAAATACTACCTCAATTTTATTAAAAAAATTACAACATTCACATCTCTTTACTCCATCTTTTAATTTTCTAAAAAATCCTCTCATTAGAAAATGTCGGATAAATGAGTTGGTTCGATTCAACCAAATTTTAATCTTATGGACGATGGGGCATGTATGAATTTTGTGTTTAGTCCATTTGATTATCCAAACAAGTTTTATTCGGAGTCGCAACCAGGTCAAAACCGACCGGTTAAAGATATTTTGTATGTCCAACAAAAGAGGAGCTCACATCACAAGAGTAAGGAGGGCCAAGGCAAGTGGAAAACTTGGGACCTTGAAAAAGAAAAGATACTCCTTGGTCGAAAAAGGAGAAAATAGCTTTATGTTGTGCTTGGATTAATATATCAGAAGAACACCAGCCCGATATTTTGTTAGTTAATTTGTTTGTTTACTAAATATTTAATTTTACCTTATTTATTTTTAACATTTTGTTAAATTTTTTTTGTAGCCAACAATCAAAAGTCGAGGGTGTTTTGAGCAGAGACTCTTTCAAGAATCTTGCTAAGCATGAACTAAGAACCGCAACCTTTTCCTTGAAAATGTTTACTGATTTAACCATCAAATCAAAAAATCATTAGTTATATGCTTAAGTATTCATATATCTAAAATCTTAATAGAACAAAACATCTCCTTCATAATCAAACCTCAACCCTCGCCGAACCTGATTTTCATCCCTTTTGATTTATTACCATTATTATTTTTCCTTTTTACAAGCTTTATCCATGAATATATGTTTCAATCTTAAAATGAGTGTTAACGTTCTTGTTTGGTTACCAATTGGAAAACAACACGGATCTGAAAAAAAGGGTCGCGTCACGGTTGTCGATAATCTTTGCAGCTTTCGCTGGTCAGAGGGCGGATCTGAAATGGTTTTGCAGGTCACCGGAGGTTCGACCGGAAAAACAATAGAGGAAGATTAGAGAGGTGTGGGATGAAGTATAGTAAGTCTTGGATTTTGAAATGATGATAAAAGAAATGAATTTAAATAAATATTTGAGAGACATTTTTAGTATGTGGTTCAACCACAACCACATACTAATAATAATAATCACTGATATGTATATTATTATTACTAGCAAGAAACCCGCGCGATGCGACGGCGCCGACATCGATATATTTCACAATGCGATATTTGTTTTCTGAATACATGGGTGACATCTATTTTATAGTTTATTTATGTCATGAGCATTACAAAACTCAATTAAATAATAGCACACGAATAAAAATAATAACATTGTTTTAGGTGTTGAGAACATATTTGATGAAAATCCACTTGCCTGCTCCACTGTAACAGCAATGTCCAAAATGTTTATCTTCTTATCCTGTAGTACCATATACAACAGTTTTTACCTCACAAAAGTGGAAAGATGTCATCACCTTCATCATCCATGTCAAGATACTTGAATCCAAGAGTAGCAGCATTACCATTTGGATCTTGATAATTAAAGGATTGATTCACATAGCATTTCATTTCATGACCCGTTTCAACCTGCACCAAACATACCATCTCAAGTTAATCTCGGGTGTTGTCAACTCAACCATAAATGTGTAAAGCTGCCCTTCCCCTGTAAACATGGCATATGGCATATGCTACTGCAATTGCTGAAAGCGTGTGATGAACAACCTGAATTCAACAATTTGCATAAAGAAATAAAAGAGATCAATTAAATTAAAAGCAGATATGAATGAACATTTCTCTTTTCAAAATGCATATGTGCAATTTAGACTATGTATAACTATAACTAATTAATCTACAATTTGCTTACTCAGATTAAGATACTGATTGATGAGGGAGCTTTAAGATGTAAAGAATGAAAATAGTATACCCAAACTATACAACTTCACACTAAATGATATACTATATCAACTAATATGACTGACCCCTTTTGACATGTTACCCAGCCCGCCTGTTTCACCACCTAATGCAAATATGATTGAAAATATACTGGGATGTCTCCTTTTGCTTCCATAAGAGACCAACACTCTGTTTCTGCATCAAATGCCCACACTGCCAAAACCAAAGCTTATAATACTTTTTCTACCTTTAGAAAAAAGATCTCTGAATTTTGAAACCACTTAAAACTAAAATTTGATGAACTGTCTTCTTCTTCTTCTTTGCATCAGATTTAGAAGCCATCCTCTTCTTCCTCTTTGCAGTCTTTAACTGAGAAGACTGGCCTGCTGCACCTTGATGACTAGTTGTGTCTTCCTCAGTTGGGTGTTCCTCCCTCACAGGTTCAGAAGGAGAGGGAGTTTGACCCTGTTGTGGGTCAGATGTTAAGGCTGGCCTTTGACCTTGCTGTTGGTCAATAGTTGAAGAGGCTGGCCTTTGACCCTGCTGTGGATCAGAAGATGAAGCTGGAGGTTCAGTTTGAGTTGTCTCTTGTTGTTCAAACTTAACCTCTACTTAGGTAGAGCTTGACTTGGAGGAGTGTGCAAGTCAGCAAGCTATCCACTCTTGATCTTCTGCTTGATCACCCTGATATGCTCATCCATAGTAGATAGAGACATAGGGCCAAGTATCCTTCTAGAGAATCCATACAGCTTCAAGAAGCTCATCATTCTTTGTCTGTCATCAGACTTCTTCAAGTTCTTCTGGATGAGAGATCTTGACTTAGCAGCTTCTTCCCTTATTTTCTTCTTTGTTAACTTCTGCTCTTTGAGTACTTGAAGTTCATGTTGTTTGAGATACTCAAACTCAATGTACTCAAAGGACAAAGAAAGAAGGGCTTCTGCCTGGTAGAAGCCTGTGGCACTCAGGTAGTCTATCATTCTTTGTTTATCTGTTTCTTTATCTACCTGAGGTTCTTGTGTACAGCCACAACCTCTTGCACAGGACTTTCTTGAACTGGCGAGAGAGTAGGAATATGCTTGTATAATCTTTGTTGTCTTTTCTTCTCTTTGATCTCAAGAAGAATTCTTGCATCTCCAGCTTCCTTCCTTTCTCTTGACATTTCCATGTCAGCCATATCATTTAATTCCTCTAAGGGGAGAGCGATAATCTTATCTATGTCATAATTTCTGGTCTGTAAGTAAGTAATCCTGACTGCGCTCAACTCATCATTTTAAGTGTTTGGTCTATGAGCAGCCCTGATTGCAGCTTGCATGAAGCTTGAAGACCCGATGGAACTTACTCCCCTTAGCTTCCTCTTTCTCTCTCTTTCCTCCTCCTCAATCTCCTCAGCGGTTAGAACCCTTTTCCCCTTGTCACCCACAGACCTTTATGACACAGGGTGGAGAGAGCTTTGGCCTTCATTGCTTGGTGTAGCATTCAAGCTCTGGCCAGAGAGAGACTGTGATACACCTTCACCAGCAGGTGTTTCACTGAGGGGTTGAGTTGCTGAAGTAGTTGTTGTTGTGACAGGTGTTTCAATTTCTGTCACTTCATCAGTTGACTGTAATACAGGACTTTCAGGCTCTATCACTGGGCCTTCAGTCAAGGTTTTCCCTTTGAAGCTAATATCAGGTTTGCCTCAACATCCAGTTGACCAATGACATTACCTGATTGCCTTGGTCTATCTTCTTCAGCTTTTTGCCTTGATACACCCTCCCCAAAGAGACTTTGAAACAAACAGTCTAGGATGTTCACATCAATGTGAACTTGAGGAGGTTGCTGAGTAGGTACAGTTACAAGAGAGGATGGTGGGTCCTCAATGTCCATACTCCTTGAAGAACTCCCAGGTTCTGTGATTGTAGTGACTTTCTCCCCCTTTTTGGTAGCATCACCTTCTTGTATAGGTGAGCTAGGAGTTAGATCACCCACATCCTCAGGTTCTTGTGTTCCTGGTTGAGCTCTTCTTAAAGGTCTCCCAGCTAGTTTTTCCTTAAGATAAGATATCTCAAGTTGCTTATCATTGACCCTATTTTGTAAGGTAGTCACTTGAAATTAAAGATGACTAACCTTTGAGACTAAGTAAGTGCATATATTTGACAGTTTTTGCACCTTTAATCTCAGATTCCCCTCATCTTCATCAGAAGAATCATGGGGGGATGAGAGAATTGGACCTAAGTCCTCACTCTCATCACCAGCATGAGGTTCTTGGCTACTGGATTTCCTCTGCTCTTTGACAGCCTCAGATGAAATGTCAAGGGGCTGAGTTGCCATGGTTGAGGTCTTAATGATGTAATCACTTGCAGAAGTGAGAGCCTCTTCCATATGGATCCCCTGAACAAGTTCAGAAGGACCCACCTCAGCAATGGGTGACTGATGTGGGGTAGATATAAAGAATTCAGAGACAGTCTTCTCTCTTTGAGTAGGTGAGGGATAAAGAGATTCATGGTGCTCACTGAAGCCTAAGTCCTCATCAGTATAGAATTCAAGGTTGGGAATTTGGGTATTTAAGTCCAACGGCTGGGGATGGTAACTGTCCCATGAAGGTTGTTCACTTGAGTGTTGAGACTCAGAGTGAAGGTTTAAGTCATTTGGGCTTATGAGCTCATCAGGCTGATCATGAGGAACATCAGCACTGATTCTTGAAGAGATGGGAGTGGTTTGCTCCTTAGGAGAAGTGAGAGCTCTAGTATCCACTTCTTCCTGAATGGATGAGTATATGGGGACCTGCACAGACTCAATAGCTTGAGCAGGGGTTCGTTTGGATTTTCTTTGATAGGTGAGGATGATTTGAGGCTGTTTTAGTGGTTGAGATGTAGAAGGTGTGGGTTCAACACTAGCTTGTGTTGCTAGGTTGTCACCTTGAGCAATGAGCTCTAACATTTTGGGGTCCAGGACTGTTTCTACCACTGAGAAGCCTACAGTTGGCTTCTTCATAATCTTAAAGATGCCTAGCTTTATCTGTCCCAATTTAAGAATAGTATTTGTTTCCCTCAACTGTGATCCAAGTTTACAATTGAGAATGTGTTGAACATATCTAGGAAACATATAGTATTCTAAGGAATCCAAGTTAGCAAGCAAGTTTGTGTAAACAAATAGTGAGTACCTAAACTTGACCCCTTGTACCATTCTATGAACTATAAAGGAGAGATCCTCAGGAATCTGATCCCACCCACCATGCTTGTTAGACAAGCTGTGAATCACTACATGGAGTAGGTATTTCCACTGGGATGAGACATTCCCTTTCCTGAAGGTCTTTACAGAGAAATCTCCCTCATAGCCCATCTGCTCAAAGGAATAGTTGACAGCTTTCTTTGGGAAAGACAGTTCACCTTCTTCATCATCCAGCTGAAGATGTGTGTTAACAAGCTGTGAATCACTACATGGAGTAGGTATCATCTTTCTCAGAGTGCAACAAGGCAACTTGATTGTGCTGCCTATGGAATTGCATGGAGAAATTTGGGTTGTTACTGTTTGGAACGTTAGCCATTTTGAAAAGCTTAAGGATGAATAAAGGTGAAAAGCAAAAGTGGTTTCAGAGAGATCATGTTTGAGGTATGGGTGAATTTTGGAGTGGGTAGAGGAAAGAGGTGTAACCGTTGGATATTTGTATGAATTTGGATTTGTGACAAAGTTAATGAAAAAGGATAAACTTTGAAATCCATTGTGTTGGTCCCACCTCTGAAAAGTAGTTTGCTTTTTGCCCAAAAAGTAGTTTTCTTGGAATTCTAAGAAATCTTCCGAAGATAATTTAACTTCAGAAGTTTTGACCATGAAGGGTATTTTGCTTCGGAAGTTTTAACCAGAAAGCTTCCGAAGGCAAATTTTGCCTCCAAAAAATATTTCAAAGATTTTGAAGAATTTTCCAACTTGTGTAAAATTCTAAAAAATTTAAGGAATATCCTAAAATAATTTCTTCCAAAGAGAAACTGGGTCTTATTAAAGTGATAAAACAGACAACATAGAACACACATAGTTTTAGAAATAATATGATTAAGTTTTTAAGAAAAGCTATTCAAAGTTGATCATCCCAATAGCTGATATAAGATATTTAAATCTCTGTTCATCAAAAGCTTTTATGAACAGATCAGCATATTGTTCATCTGTATGAACTTTGATTAGTTTGATTAATCCCTTTTCAAAATTATCTCTAATCAGATGATACCTGATGTTGATGTGCTTAGTTCTTGAGTGCTGCACAAGATTTTCTGTGATTGAGATAGCATTGTTGTTGTCTATGTGAATGGGAGTCTCTTTGAAGTTGAATCCATAGTCTAGCATCTGATTTTGAATCCAAAGCACTTGAGCACAGCAGCTTGTAGCAGCAATGTATTCAGCCTCAGCAGTTGATGCAGATACGCAGGATTGTTTCTTGCATTGCTAAGAGACTATCCTTCCACCAAGAAATTGACATCCCCCTGATGTAGACATTGCAGTCATATTGCATCCACCATAATCACTATCTGTATATGCATACAGATTGAAGTCAGAATTTTTAGGATACAAAAGGCCAAGAGATGGGGCTCCCTTAAGGTATCTTAAAATTCTTTTGACAGTGATTAGGTGTGACATCTTGGGGTTGGCCTGATATCTTGCACAGATGCAAGTGGCAAACATAATATCTGGCCTGCTAGCTGTAAGATACATAAGAGACCCAATCATAGCCCTGTAAAGATGTTCATCAACACACTCCCCCTCAAGATCAGGTCCAAGGGAGTGGTTTCTAGCTATGGGTGTCTTAGCAACCTTACATTCAGTCATGTTGAACCTTTTAAGTATGTCTTGCACATACTTTGACTGATTTATGAAGATACCATTTTCAACTTGCTTCACTTGAATCCCTAGAAAGAAATTGAGTTCCCCCATGGCACTCATTTCAAATCTATCCTTCATCAGCTTCTCAAAGTCTTTGCAGAGCTTTGGATTAGTTAACCCAAAGATGATATCATCTACATATACTTGAACTAGCATTATGTCATCTCTTGTTCCTTTAATGAAGAGAGTTCCATCAATGGTACCCTTTTTGTAGCCATGCTGACAGAGATACTGAGATAGAGTCTCATACCACTTTCTTGATGCCTGATGTAGCCCATAAAGAGCTTTGTCAAGCTTGCAGACATAATCAGGATGATCAAGATCTGCAAAGCCAGGTGGTTGTTTGACATACACCTCTTCATCAATCACTCCATAAAGAAAAGCACACTTGACATCAAGTTGATAGACCTTGAACTTTTTGGATGCAACAAAAGCTAGGAATATCCTGATAGCTTCAAGTCTTGCTACTGGAGCAAAGACATCAGTGTAATCAATCCCTTCTTCTTGAGTATACCCTTGAACAACTAGTCAAGCCTTGTTCTTGATGACAAGTCCTCTATCATCCTTCTTATTAGCAAAGACATCAGTGTAATCAATCCCTTCTTCTTGAGTATACCCTTGAACAACTAGTCAAGCCTTGTTCTTGATGACAAGTCCTCTATCATCCTTCTTATTCCTGAAAACCCATTTTGTACCTATGGTAGTCTTCCCATGAGGAAGAGGACATAGATTCCAAACCTTTTGTCTCTTGAATTGAAGCAACTCCTCTTGCATAGCTTTAATCGAACTTCCATCCTTTAGAGCCTCATCAATCTTCTTCGGCTCTATTTGGGATAAGAAACAAGAGTGAAGACAAATATTTGCATTATGAGACTGTCCTCTTGTTCTTACACCAGTACCAACATCTCTAATGATGTTTGTAGAGGGGTGAGACTTGTGGATCCTTAGTTGAGGAATCACAGCAAGTTGTTTAGACAGATCCAAATTGGAGAAATTCTGATCTGGCAAGGAGGATTCACCCTCTATAGCAGCACACCTATCAAGATTAACTTGATCCAATGAGTGTGTGACATCATTGAGATTTTCTTCAATGGGATGGTTCTCAGCATCAAGGAATTCTTGATCACTGTCACCACCACCATGTTCTCCAATATTTGAAGTTCCTACATTTGAGTTTTGTGCCTCAAAACTGGAAGATGAAGGCAACTCAGATGTATCAGCAGGATTTGTCATTGATGTGCTGGTAGAGCTTCATTTGCTTGATTAGTTACCACTGGAGTTGGAGATATGCTGCTTGAAGATCTTCTCAGCTCAATTCTTGGATCAGGATCACCTATAGGTAATATATCTGTGGATCCTGAAACATGCTCACAAGATTTGTTAAAACAGTTGGTAACTATGTCAAGATCAAACAGCTAATCCGAACCAGAACCTTTCACACTGAGAGTGTGTTCATTGAAAGTCACATTGGCTGACTCCTCAACTACTATAGTTCTGAGATTGTATACTCTATAAGCTTTAGCTTGAGAAGAGTATCCAATGAAGTGTCCATCATCTGATTTCTCAGCAAACTTGGCTATATGATCTTTGGTATTCAAGATGGTGCAAGGACATCCAGAAGACCTGAGAAAACCAATGAAAGGTTTCCTCTTGTGCCAAAGTTCATAAGGAGTCTTACCATGTGTCTTAACTACTAAAACTCTGTTTTGCACATAGCAGGCAGTGTTGACTGCCTCTGCCCAGAAGGTGATGGGCAGTTTAGAGTCAGACAACATAGTTCTTGCAGCTTCAATTAGTGTCCTGTTTCTCCTCTCAGCAACTCGATCTTGCTGAGGGGTCCTGGGAGCACTATATTGTCTTGTAATACCCTTTTCATCAAAAAATGTATCAAGTATTTGATTTTTGAACTCAGTTCCTTGATCACATCTTATGGTTTTGACCTTGTGATCACATTGATTCTCAATATTTAAGATGAAATTCTTTAGAATCTCAGGGGTCTCATCCTTAGTTCTAAGGAAAAATACCCATGTGAATCTTGTAAAGTCATCTGTGATCATCAAACAATAAGAGGTCCTTCCTAAACTCATTACATTGGTGGGGCCAAAGAGATCCATATGTAACAAGTGTAGGGGTGTAGTGATGGAATTTCTTTCCATAGACTTGTGAGATACCTTGTTTGCTTCCCTTTCAGGCATGCAACACAATGATCATCACTTGTAAACTCTCTTTTTGGTATTCAAGTTACCAAATCATTCTTAATCAATTTATTCATGTTCTTAAAGTTTACATGGCACATTCTTTTATGCCAAAGGAAAGATTCATCACTATTTGCTTTAGATAGAAAGCATGAAACTTTACTTGATGGAGATGTTTCTTGCAAATCCATCTTTTACATGTTCCCTTTCCTGGGGGCTTTGAGTAGGATGTGCTCATGAGGAATGATCACCCCGGGCTTGAGAACAATGCACTCACGCTCAGTAAATAGCATGTTATGACTCTGGTCACAAAACTGAGATACACTCAAAAGATTGTATCCAAGCTCCTTGACAAAGTTTACCTTGTCAATGCTGAGCTTACCATTTGTGACCTTGCCCCTTCCAGTAATGTAACCAGCTGCATCTCCTCCAAAAGTAACTGGTCCTCCATCAATTCTTTCAAACTTCTGGAGTAGTGACCTATTGCATGTCATGTGCCTGGAACAACCACTGTCAATGATCCACACATTTTGTTTGTCTGCAGCTGTTCCTGCACAAAGAGATAGCAAGTTACATTTGGAAACCCAAGCCTCATTGGTCTTGGGCTCATTTAAAACAGTTGAAGACAATGCAACAGTAATAGATCCAATGGTTGTGGTTTGAAGATCTTGAGCTGTTGTTGATGAAGAACCTTCAGTCTTTTGGTCTTTCTTTGACTTCCACACCACCTTTGGAAGTTTAGACTTGACCTTCAATACTTCAGAAGCTTTGAGACTTTAGAAGTTTTGATGACTGGTCCTTCGGAAGATCTTGCCTTCAGCTTCAGTACTTCAGAAGCATTCCTTTCTTCCGAGACCAAATTTTCTTCCGAAAGCAGTTTTCCACTTGCCTTCTTCTTCATCTTGGAATTCTTGGAAGTCTCTTTGTTTATCATGTGAAGAGTACCCTTAGGATTGTATGGACAATCCTTAGCCAAATGAGAAGTACTCTCACACATGACACACTTCAGATTCTTCTTTCCAAGAGTCTTCTTCATGGAAGAGCACTGACTTTGGTCATATCCCTTCTCCATCTTCACCTTTGCAGGAGCTAAGACAGTTTTTTTGGGTTGAGAACTGTTCTTGGAGTTGGATGGTCTAGATTGTGAAGCAGTAACACACAACAGATCAGTCATCTTCTTGTTGCTGAGATGAGTTGCACATGAACCAGATTTCATGTCATCAGTCTTAACTACTTCAAACCCTGCAGAGATGAAAACTTGTTTCTGCTTAGCATCAAAAGTAGCCTTGATCTCTTGAGCCTTCCTTGATTTTCTTTTGGCTTTCCTGATCAAGTTCTTTCTTCTTGATTTGGTCATCCCAATAGTTTTACTCTCCTCAGAGGAATGGTGACCCTTCTCAAAATGCTTTTCTTCACTCAAACCAAAGTCATTCTTCACCATCTCCTCTTCATCCTCTTCAGTCAAAGGATCTATGAAGGGAAGCTTATCTTCACAAGTTCCACACCTGGGAGATCTTACAGATAAGATGGTGTGTGGAGGAGCTATCTCACTAGATCTTAGTCCCTGCTTGTTCTGATAACACACTTTTGCATGGAAGGATGAGGATATTATGTTCTTGAAGTATCTTCTTCATAAACACAATTTTCTGCCTTAGCTTTGCTGATTACAAGCTTAGCTTGGTATTCAGTTAACTTAGCTATGTGATCCTTGATCTGAGTCCTGTAATTTGTTAGCTCATGTTTAAGAGTTGAAATTGTTTTCTCTAAATCTTCTATTTTAAGTTTATAGTCATTTTTAGCTCTTTTAAAATCAGCTTTCAAGATGTTTAAGGACTCAAGGTCAGATCTCAGCTCTAAGTTATATGACCCGTATCTATTAACTTTAGCAATGCATTCAGAAGAGCAAAGATTTTCCAATACATTGGTTTCATCATGATCTGCCATGAGAGCTTGGTTTGGAGATGCATCTTCTATCTGAAAGCTCCAGTCAAAGCCTCCCACTTCAACAGCAACTGCAGCCTGTTGCTTTGGGTTCTCATTCTGGTGAACTTTCTCATCGTAGTTTGGTTTGGTTTGTGTCTGGCCACCATTTGTTCTTGGTGCCTTACACTCTCTTGCAAAGTGCTCCATCTGGTTATAGTTGTAGCACTTTACCTTGCTTTTGTCCAGCCCAAACTTTCCACTGGATGTATTGCTTGGAAATCTTCTCCCAGTCCTCTTGTAGAACTTCTTGGCCCTATGAGTGAGAAGTGCCATTTGCTGAACTATCTCCATATATTCTAGATCATCTGGATGGATACAGTCCAAGTCTTCAAGAGTGAAGAGAAGGTTGCCAGAGGATTCATCAGCTGAGACAAAGGCATGAGAAGAACTTGTCTCTTGGAAGGGACTTCCTTAAGTGTAGCTTTCTCTTGGTGTCTCTGAAAGAGTGATGAAAGGCCCCTTTTATGAGTTGTCAGGGTAGCATAACAACCGATGTTGTGGTTCAATGCATTCCCTTTCATTCACATGAAGAGCTAAACTCAGTTGGTTATTGGAGTTACCAGAGGAATTTTGCATGTTCATCTCCATCTGGAATGCACTCAGGATACCATACAACTCTGTAAGAGTAAGAGTTTTAAGATCCGAAGTTCTCTTGATCACAACACAATAATGTGTCCAAAGTTTAGGAAGAGAAAACATGAACTTCCTTACTATGTCCCTGTTCTCAAGAGTTACTCCAAAATCTACTAGAGTGTCCACTATCTCAACATACCTGAAGTATTGTTGAGTCAGTGTCTCACCAGCCTTGAAGGTGAAGTTTTCAAACTGCTGCTTCAAGAGATCCTTCTTGTTTTCTTTAGTTTCTTTGGATCCTTCATACATGAGCTTCAGTGCTTCACATAGATCTTTAGCTGTCTTGCACTTCTTGAAGCCTCTATAGATGGAGTTTGGAAAAGCAGTTTGAAGACAAGTCATGGCCATTTGATCAAGCTCTATTCTCTTCCTGTCTTCTTCTGAGTAATCATCTACATCTTTAGGGATGATACGATTACAAGTAGCAGAAGTAGTGCTTGGTATGAAGGGACCATTGATAACTGAGTCCCACATCCTTGAATCTTGACACTTGATGAAGCCTTCCATTCTTGTGCACCATGTGTCAAAATCTTCAGGAGTGATCAGTGGGGACTTTGTCATAGTACCAGTATCCATATCAGCTTTAGAAAGAGCTGCCATTTGAGTTGTTAAGTATTTTGTGTGTGTGAGTGATCTTAAGATGGTGAGATCTTATATCAAGAGCCTGGAAGCTCTGATACCAAATGCAGGACCGGGTGAAGGGTTAGCACTTACAACACAACAACACAATGAGGAGAGTGTATTAGAACACTTAACAGATCGAATAGGGAAACGATTATTATGATGCTTAGAACACCAAAAGTAAACTCAGAAAGAAAGAACAAGATAACAACACAAGTGGTTGGTTTTCAAGGATGTTGTATATTGCTTCTCAAATTCAAAGTTACAAGTATTCAGCATGCATACATTACAAGACTTTGAGATACTATATACTGCAACCTACAGACGGCCATACTTTGAATGCCAGCTGGATACATGAACTAGACAACGCAATCCATGTAGAGTCAAAAGGCAGATTGCCTTTTGGCTAGTGACTATGACATGCCATAGCTCACATCCTAATATATTACAAAAAGGATAAAAGTACATAACATAGAAAGGTTTGACCCAAGACCTTAATGTACAGTTTTCCTAAAGCATGGACCTTTTCACCAACTCATATAAGTTGGTGACCAACCAGAGTGGGTAGCGGCAAAGTGGTTCAGCTTTTTTTAGAAAAAGTACATTAGATAAAAGCATGTATGATAAAAGTCTTTGGAAGAATCTGTCTTGGTTTCTTGGCTTCGGAAGACTTTATCTTGAAGCTAAGAAAGACTTCATTTCTGGCTTCAGAAGATATTGGTCTTGGCTATGGAAGATTTTACACTTGGAATGTTTCTAAAGTGGTGTGTAAAACTTCCTTAGCAATACTACTTCATGTTCTATGCAGCATGCAGGAAGACTTGATCATTACATGAAACTACTGAAAGAAGACTATCACAACTACTGAAGAATACTTCTTTAGCTGTTGTGATAACTACTGAAAGAGGATCATCACAACTACTGAAGAGTATTTCTTCAGTTGTTGTGACAACTACTGAAAACTATCTTCAGACTTTGTCTTCAGACTTTGTCTTCAGTTGATATCTTCAGCTGATGTCTTCAGCTGTTGTCTTTAGCTGTTGTCTTCTGCTGTTACCTTCAGCTGTTGTCTTAAGCTGTTGACTTCAGCTGCTGTCTTCAGCTGTTGACTTCAGGTGTTGTCTTCAGCTGTTGACTTTAGTTGTTGTCTTCAGCTGTTACCTTCAGCTGTTGTCTTCAGCTGTTGTCTTCAGCTGTTACCTTCAGCTGTTGTCTTCAGCTGTTGACTTCAGTTGTTGTCTTCAGCTGTTGACTTCAGTTGTTATGATCAGTAGATAGTTACAAGAGTGTTTTGGCTGCATCAGACTTCTAGGAATCCTTACAATATGTATATACATGTATATGTATATATATATGCATATGTATATATATATACACATATATATGTATATATACACATATATATATATGTATATATATACACATATATATGTATATGTATATATGTGTATGTATATATGTATATATATATAAATATAAATATATATATGTGTGTATATGTATATATATATATGTATATGTGTGTGTATATATGTATATATATGTATATATGTACATATTCATATATATGTATATATATGTATATATATATATGTATATATGTATATGCAGGATCGATATTGTTCTCTCAACACTTAGTGTTTCTCACAAACTGATAAATATCACTCGTTTGATGAATGCAGAATCAAGAACTCAGTTGATAATAATATATAAGTAAAGAACACAAAAATGGTTTTCAAGATACTTATATATATTATCTCTTAACTAAGTATTACAAGACTCATGCAGAAGCGTGGATACTAAGTTACATTGAACGACTATATATACTACTATTTGACAGCTTGTTTTACGCAGATAACATGCTGGGACTTATTTCTAAACAAATAATACATTGCTAGAGGTGGGGTATCTTAGATAAAGTATTATCTAAGATAAGGTAGTCATGACATGTCCATGACTCACCTTTTGGTCACCAACTAAAGGTGGTAGCTGTACTAACTAAGGAATGGTGAACAGTAGACAAAAGTAAGGTCAACCATATGAACGTGGAAGGAATCTTGCAGAGAATAAGAGTAGGCAACAAGTATCAGTCGGACCATGCTTTGTTCATTGGTTCATACTATGTTTCTTGCGAAGGTAAAATAGCTTCAGAAGAATAAGTTCTTCCGAACCATTTTATACTTCGGAAGACACAGCTTCTTCTGAGGCTTTGTCTTCAGAAGACTTTGTTTTCATTCTTCTAAGTGTTTTACTTCGGAAGGAGATCTTCTTTGTCTCGGAAGACTGAGTTCATCCTTCGGAAGCTCTTCGGAAGATCACCATAGAAGCTTCAGAAGTTGCAGCATTTCTTTTGGAAGCTGCAACATTGCCTTCAGAAGACTCTCTTAGTTTGTACATATTTCTTCTAAGTGTTGTTTTTGGTTGTATCAGCCTCAATAGATCCAACAACTCCCCTTAGGCTGATAATACCAAAACTACACTTCCTTCTTCAACTTTTAACTCCTCTTCAGTTCTTGCCTTTTGTTTAATTCGGTAAGATGAAGGCTGTCAATAAATCTTCTGATGTGGGCAGCTATCATGGAGTTAGAGGGATTGGTGAATGGTCTCTCTACTAGCTCAGCAATATCAAATCTGCTTAAGTGTAGCAGAGAGGAGGCATTGAACCTGTTTACCTCTCCATTCTCCCTCTCCGCAACATAGTTGTGAGAAGGTTCATCAAACCTCCACTGGATTATTATGTTCCTAGGAATGAGGGGCAAGTTTGGTAGTCTATCCCCATTCCTAGTGTCCAGCAGGCTCACCAATTTTCTTCTTAGCCTTTTCTCTTTTTCATTTTATGAATCAGAGCTTAAGGCTAGAAGATTAAGTGATTGGTGTAGGGTTTCTCATAGTAGATCTACGAAGGCATTTCTTGTGAGAGAGATTGAGGATCCATCAATGTATTGTAATATGATGAACCCTCCCTCATATGAGATGCTACTCACTTTTGAACAGTTGTTAAGTCTTCTTTTGATCTCCCCAATTTCTTATAAGGTTGGAGTTTTGGATGGTTCAGAGGATGATTTTGGTATTGTTTGGGTTTTGGGTTCTATTTTAGGTTGTAGGATATGTAGTGATGGTGGTTGTTGAGAGGCAGGGGAAGGTGGTGGTGGTAGTGTGGATGGTGTGGGTTCAGAGGTGTATGGTTTAGTGATGGGTTCGGTTTTGATAGGGAAAAAGAAGGGTATAGGCTCAGTGATGGTTTCAGTTATTATGGGTAGTGGTTTGGGATCTGGTTTGAGCTTCATCCTCTGTATCTCTGGGATATCTCCTTCCTTCTTCCTAAGCGAATATCAGCTTTGATATCACTGACATGCCGCTGTAGGGTCTTCTCTGACATTGGCCCAACTTGTCTGCCAATGAAGCCATATGCCCTGAGATAAGCCTTCATCCAGGCTTTATCTGTCACACCCTCAAAATCCACGTGCGGAGTTTTACCCCGAGTCGTGTGAACAAACCAGGATCACAGTCAATAGTTACTCGGAACGACACTATATGCCACGTTTAAAATAAAACAAACCACAGTTCAAACTTTAAAAGTCATGCGAAGCGTATTGTAAATAAAACAAACCCAAAGTATGTAAATGTATCATATGGCAAAACATGTGCCAACCAAATATTTGAAAACCATAATTAAAAGACGAGTAATTATGTTTGTAGTTTAAATCTTTAGAATGCATGCTGACTCGTGCAGTGCTCCTATCGGCGATCCAGATTATCGACCTGAGAATAGCATACTAAAAGTCAACACAATGGTTGGTAAGTTCAAGAGTTTGCGTATAAACATAACAATTTAACAATTGTGATATATATAAGCATGTGCATTGTAGTAGATAGCTAGTCCATTAACAAATAAACATTAATATATAGTGATTTCGCAATTGAAGCTGACTGTGTTATGTTTGCCTCCTATCACGACTTACCATGTCGTGACAAACATTCATAGGACAAATTGCACCCGGTTGACCTCGAGTCACACAGGTGGGGCTCGTCAGACCCAGTAGTACTACCCAAGTTTCCCCGCTATTCAATATTAACAATTCGAAAGTGTGAGGACTTTATCATGGTAAACAGCACTATATTAATATCATACACATCTTAAATAAATAAATCATTTGTAAAATTACCAGTATGCTATCTCCCCTAAAAAGAGATTAAGTAAACAGTGGGGCATGAACTCACCTGATACACGTATTGTGTACTAGAGTTTACTTGAAAGGAAAAGTGGACAGTCAACCCTCAGAGGTTACCTAGATCATGTGAGTACATGAGTATGTGTAACAGAGAATATGTAAAACCCTAAGTGCACTACAACCAAGACTTAAGGTTTTAGAAGAATAGACAAGTTTGACCCAGTTGACCCGTTTGACCCGTTGGTGATATTATGTGTTGTAAACCATCTAGACAGACATGATCACATATTATTCATTGTTAACATTCTAGTGAATCACAGATGATGCTACATTCCCAATGCATTGCCTAAATCATCATACTATGTACATATCATACAAGTCATGTAAGTTCTTAGCATCTAGCATACTCAGTGTGTTCATAACACAACTAGTGTATCCTATAAACGGTCAGATCATGCATAACTTACTTATATGACCTATAACCATGAATTAGCATATACGGGTCAAAACATATAATTTACCAAATAATCATCCATACTAACCACAACACATTCAACATGTCCAATACATACCACATACATCAAGATGATTGATTTCCAGTCCCAAACATGATGTCCTAGTTACTAATCAACATTCAAAACCAGACATGATCATCCACGTACATAAATCACCCAATAACCAAATAAACATTCCATACAACCCAATTAACAGATTCTATCACTTTAGGCATCCACAACAATCATTCTAGCATGATCCTAATGTCATGAACATGTCCAATTACCAATATCTAATGTTCATCAAAAATAAAGTTTCCCTTTTGAGAAAGTCCATCACAAAATCTAATAAACACCCAATGTACATACAATTCATCAATAATATACTATTTCAAGTTCATGGTAACTTCTTAACATGATCCACATTATCAAATCATCATAATTCACAAATCTCATATTCAAAAGTTTCCACTAATGGCAAGGTATGAACTACATGACCATTACTTGGATTTCTAGCATGATTTATCATAATCCCAATATTCATACAACATCATTAACACCCTAATAGCATCAATTCATCATTGAATTATCAAGTTCATGCACAAAAGTTACTATTAATAGTAAGGTATGATCCAAGAATCAAAATCACGAATATCTTGTACAATCCACGTAAACTAGCATAAATACTATCTAACTAACATCATATAATCAACAAACAACATCAATTTCAATTTTCATCTCAATTTTCGGCCTAGGGTTCTAACAAGATAAAAAATCCTTGAAAACCAATCAAAAGGGTAGTTTTCTTTCATAATCTACGTTAAACAACATACATACAATCTAACTAACATGTTAACATCAACAAAACATCAAAAATCAGCACCATGAAACCCAATTTCGCAGCCTATATTCGGTTTTATCAAGAACACGTGAAAACCCATAAAAATCTAACCTTTAAACTTGTAATGGCTTGCAATTGATGTTTCTAACGTGTTGTAACACTTGGAATTGATCAAAATCGAATGGAATACACTTGTTCTTGGCTGATTTCGCACAGGAAGAGGGAGAGGAGGGTAGGTCGCGATCGTGGGGAGTGGGGCTAGGATTATTTTTTTTTGTTTAGTTCAACTAACCACATTTACACTTTTAACCCTTGCATTATGTATTTTATATAAAAATTAAGCTTTTAACCCTTTTAATGTGTTTTTAACTTAATAATATAAACATATAAACTAATGGTACACTTATATATTTTATTTTGTAAAAACACAAGACATAGGAATTAACACACGCGTTTCCACGTTACGCGATAAAATTCCCAAATAGTCTTTAAATCGCGTAAACACATAAACATAACACAATAATCATCTAATCCACTAGATTATTATTAATTTAACATTATTAATTATTTTTAGGTCACCAACGTCAAACGAAAACTAGTGTGTGCTTACAGACGCGTGTATGCAAAACTTAACGGAACTAACGGAGTTTGGTAACGGAAAATTACCGGACACATTATCTCCTACTTTCTTGGCAGCTGCAAGCTTTGCCTCTTCCTCTTTCTTCTTTCTCTCCTTTATTTTCTCCCTGTTAGCTTTTTTTCTTTCCTTACTGATTTGTTCATGCTCTCTGTTGACAAGAAGCAAGATCATCTCATTCTCATAAGGACTCAATTCCTCCTGAGAGTAGCCTCTTGAGCATAGGAAGGCTATCCTCTCCTTCCTTTTCTTCAACTTAGCTTCATCCTTCATTTTTCTTGCCTTCTCCTCTTTAGGCCTCCTTAATGCATCCTCCTTTTCTTTTTACAGCAAGGTTGCATCTTCCAATTTAATAAGCTCATCAAGTGGGAGTAGTAGCATTTCTTCATTTGCTACTCCCAGGCTGATGAGTCTATCAATTGCCTCCACCCTCTTCTTTTTATTGATAGACTCCTGATATGTTGCTGCTGCTTTGCTGCTTGTAGCCAACAACTTTTCAGTAGGGAGTCTACCCTTTCTTCTCAATTTGTTTAGTCTCTCATCCTCTAGAAGTTCCTCATCAGTATCTTCCTCTTACCTTTGTAATCATGAGGAGATACTTCATTTGATGATTCAGGTTTTGAAGGTTGAGGTTGAGAGGACTGAGGATGAGGTTGAGAAGTTTGTCGTTTTGTGATTCTGGTCTTAAGGTATTTGTGGAAGAATAGGATTTGTAAGAAAGTCCTCACTGTTCTCCTCAGAGGCTAGATCAAGAATGGCCTCTATGAGAATCAGTTCATCAGACAAAGATGATAGTTCAACAATTACTTCCGTAGCTAAAATTTCTGCTTCGGAAGAAACTAATGTTGCACCATCTGTCCCAACTGAGGCAGTTGCTAGGCCATCAGTCCCTATTTCCCCTTAGTGAATCTCAAGTTCCATAGTGACCTTAGGTTGACCAACTTCCACCTGAGTGGTAGGTGGTGCACTGAGCCTTTGAAGCTTTTCTGCTCTAAAGTAGGTTATGGAAACATCAGGGGATGGTTGTTCAAGTGAGGAGCTCATCAGAAATTGTGTGAAAAATTTGTGAAGGTTGATAAGCATCCTTGGATACACTTGAAAACTCAAAGGAGGTGGTTGTGTAAAAACAGTGGATGATTACTTTTGTGTAGGGTAAAGGGAGGATAAAGTTGTAAGAGTCATCAAAGATTGATGTTACTCATGAGCTTGTTTCTGTACATTCTCCCCCTTTTTGGTAGCATCATCTTGGGAAGTAGATGAGCTAGAGGAAGAACTTAAAGAAACTTAAGTTGGTACATGCCTGACAGACTTCTCAATCTGTATCTCAGCTAGTTTTGCCTTGAGATCTTTAATCTCAAGTTGCTGAGTGGCAGACCTGGTTTCTAGGATCCTAACCTTGAATTCAAGGTATGAGACCTTAGAGTGCATGTACTCAATGGTGAGTTTCAATCTTTCCTCATCTTCATGTGAAGAATCATAGGGTGATGAGACAACATACCTAGTATGTACATCCTCATCACCAGTAGTGGTTTCTTGACACCCTGGATTCCTTTGCTCAAGGATATCTCTTTCAGAGATGTCAATGGGCAGAGTTTCCATAGACTCAATCTCATTGATGTTACCACTATCCTGAGAGCTCAATGAGAGACTCTTAGTAGTGGCAGCTAAGCCTACATGAGTCCCCTGCACACCGGTGGGACTCACCTCAGTTATTGGTTGCTGATGTGGGTCAGAGATCAGAGGTTTACTTTGGCTCTGTTGATCTAGAGATAGGTGTGATATATCAACTTCATAGATTTGAGGAAACATAAAATCTTCATTAGTTTGGGTTAAAAGGTCAGTGAAGGAATGCTAGGTATTCCTAATGACCCGGGACCTTGGTCAACATCTAAGGACTCATAGTCAGTGATGTGGTTTTCCCTTTTTGGTTGCTCAGGAGAGTATTGTGACTCATCCTGAGGGCTTGAGGTTTGGGTGATAGGCTCATCAGGTTGAGACTGAGGAGACTCTACATTGATATTGAGGTTAATTGGAGGGGAAGGTTGGACCTCAGGCTGAGTGGGAGCCCAGTGTGCCACTCTAGCCTTTTTGGACTGAACAGAGGGGACTTGTTCAATCAGAGTAGATTGAGCAAGGGTTCGCTTGGGACGTCTTTGGTAAATGTATTTGATAGGTAAGGAGGCCTTTTGGAATGGAGTGGTGATTGCTGGTGTGGGTTCATCACCTGTTGGTTTAACAGGGATGTCACCAGGAGCCATGGGCTCAAGCATACGTGGAAGCAGAGGAGTGAACCTTCCAATGAAATTAGTGGATATCTTCTTCAGCATTCGGAAGATACTCGACCGCATTTGAGGAACTACTAGAATATCTTTATATTCTAGTTTATCCAGGTCTAGTTCACAGTTGATGAAGTGCTGAATGAACCGAGGATACATGTAGAATGTATTCTTGGAAAGATTTCCCCACAAGTTATTCAGAACAAACCTGGAATAGTTGAACCTCAGGCCTTTGACCAACCCATGAACTAAACATCCTAGTTCATAGGGGATTTGATCCCAACCGCCTGATTTGTTAGACAGACTATGAAGGACAATGTGTAGTAAGTACTTGTAGTTGTATGAGAAGTTGAATTTGTAGATAGTAGACTTACTGACATCACCTCCATATCCCATTTGAGCATAGGTGTCTTCTAAATCAGGCTTTGGAAATTCAGTTGGAGCTCTAGCATCATGAAGCTTCAATGTAAGGCCCCGCTGACCGGGCACCACACAGTTGGTCGTCATCACACATAAAACATACATTTAATATAGACATAATGGAATAACGCAGCGGAATTAATAAAAGTCATTCTCATTTCATCATAAAAGCTTTTACATCATTGTCTTGCTTTACTACAAAAGATTTCATCTTCTCTGTGTACAAAATGGTCCTAAACAGTGACCTCTAATAGAATATATTAAGTTCAAAAATATCTTTTTCATCATAAAGGAGATTCCTTAAGTAATCCCGTTTATCAGGATTCTTAAGAAATCTCACACTTGCATGCAACATGATGTGTTGCGTGCATTACGGGCCCACAACACATGATGTTGCAGCATTATCAAATGGAGAATGCCATTCCAAAAGAGCTGAGTAGCCGCCTCGTGCCATCCTCAGCAACACTACCTGCCAACTGAAAACACATAAAAAGTCAGCGTTGCTGAGTGAGTTCTAGTTTTATAATAAAACATACTTTCATTCTTTATAACTGTTCTTACATACATGTGCTCACACATCATACGTACACGTAGATAATATTATTATTATCATCATCATTCGTTCATTAATCATTCAATCGTGTACTAGACATCATTCTCGTTCACTTTCATACATACATACTTTACATTCTTTCATTTCTTCCGTTCGAACGTTTATTTCATTCATTCATACATTCATTACGTTTGTTCGAACATTCTTTACATTCGGTGACATGTACAATACCCCCTTACATCATACATACTGCTGGTGCTGGACCTGTGGTAATCAACCACGAACGTTGTGCACACATGCTGATCCAGTCACCTGGGGTAGGTACATGCACCACTTATCTTTTCACTTTACTTCTGGATCAATGCCGTATGCTATACCCCGAACGTTGTGCACAAATGCGGGTGCTGGACCTGTGATGATCAATCACGAACGTTGTGCACTAATGCTGATCCAGTCACCTAGGGTAAGCGGCAAGGATCCCATACATACTTCTGGTCAATCACAAAGACTGACCCCGATGTGCATCCTTCGGGGTAGCTAACCCGCACACCATTGAGCTAACACCTGCCAGGGGTGTGCACCTCCTTTCATTTGCTTGCAAGCCTTGCTTACATTCATTCATTCATTCGTTAATTCATGCATTCATTCATCATGTTCCTTCTTTCATTATCTTTCACTTTACGTTCTTAATACATTCGTTTCATTCTTTCATTCATTCACGTAAAGTTATTAAAAGATAACATACATTTACATAAGGAACATAATTATTTACAATTCATCAGTATTCACTATCTGTCATGCCAACATCATACTTAACATACATACATCATACATACACTTCTCTATTCATTCACCTCAGCCCTGTTCGGGCGACTGAAATGTCCTCCATGCGACTGGACCGTGCGATTGGGCTGTCATGCGAATGGGCATACAATCGTGCGACTGGACTTCCTTCCATACGACTAGACACTATGCGACAGGGTTATATGCGACTAACTCTTAACCGTACATCTGAACTATCCTGCGATTGGACCTATGCGACCGAAACCCCCAATCGCATAGCCCATCGTGCGACTGAGGCTCAATTGTGCGTCTGAGCCTCAATCGTACGATTGGACATCAACTAATCCTCATTCGGCCGAATGGCCGTTCAGTCGCATAACCCTAACTGGGCAGCGACTGGAGTTCTTCATGAACAGCAGTCGCGAACCAACGCACCCAAACTCATCATAAACCCATTTTCAGCCCAAATTGACCCTCCCAAGTCTCAGGGATTCATACTAGGACATCATACAAGCATATACAAGTCCTAATTCTTACTATAAACACATTACTCAAGATTTACCCAAATGGGTCAAACTTACACTATTTCAAAAATAGGGTTTCTATGTGATTCCAGCCCCAAAATCATTCAAAAACATGTAAAAGAGGGGTCTTAGAACTCACATTAACAGGTAGGAGTTGATGAGCTTCGATTTGGCTAGCCTCACGACAAATCCGGAGCTCGGTCAGCACTTTCCCTCTTTCTTCTCTTCTCTCGTTCGCTCTCTGCTCTCTTCCCCGACTGAAATATGCAAGTGTTGGGAGGAGAATGAGAGCTGCTCCTCTTTTATACCCACAGCTCAATCGCGTCTGGTCCAGGGGCGACTGGACCTTAAGTCGCATGAACACCATGCGATTGGATCCCAGTCGCATGTGTTCCATGCGGTTCGTCCTTCATTCGGGCGGTTGAACTCCAATCGTACGGTTGAGCTTCAATCGGCCGAATAGCATGCGGTTGAACCTCCAGTCGCATAAATCCCAGGCGACTGAGGCTCAGTCGCAAAACCTATCAAAAAGTCAAACTTTCGGGTGTTACAAGTCCACCCCCCTTATTTTAGGTTTCGTCCCCGAAACCTGTTATCCTTCGAACAATCGTGGGTAATGCTGCCTCATTTCTTCTTCAGTTTCCTACGTTGACTCGGATCCCTTCCTGTGCCGCCACTGTACACGCACAAGGGGAACCACTTTATTCCTTAACCTCTTCTCTTTGCGATCGATGATCTCCACTGGTTGCTCTACATAGTTGAGCCGTTCGTCTACCTCGATGTCCCCCAGTGGAACGACCATGTCCTCGTCCGCCAAACATTTCCTCAGATGAGACACGTGGAAATTCGGGTGGATTCCACTTAGTTCATCTGGTAGATCCAACTTATAGGCCACCTCTCCTACTCGAGCAACGATTCGGAAAGGGCCTATATACCGCGGACTCAACTTACCCCTCTTCTGGAATCGAATGATCCCTTTCCAAGGTGAGACCTTTAACATAACCCGGTCTCCCACCTGGAACTCAATCGGCCTGCGTCGTTTGTGGCATACGATTTCTGTCGGTCTTTGGCCGCCTTCATATAAGCTTTAATTCTTTCGAGCTTTTCAGTCGTAGCCTCGACCACTTCGACGCTTCCCAATTCTTTCTGACCAATTTGACCCCAATAGACGGGCGTCCTGCATCTCCTACCGTATAGCATCTCATAGGGTGGCATGCCGATACTGGCATGATAACTGTTGTTGTAACAGAATTCAGCTAATGGTAGGTGGTCATCCCAACTTCCCCCGAAGTCAATAACACATGCTCGGAGCATGTCCTCCAAGGTCTGAATGGTCCTTTCCGACTGACCATCAGTTTGAGGGTGATAAGTCGTGCTAATATGCAACCTCGTCCCCATAGCATCGTGGAATTTCTTCCAAAATTTGGATGTAAACCGGGTGTCGCGATCAGACACAATCGACACCGGTACACCATGACGAGTCACAATCTCTTTGATGAATATGTCTCGCGCATCGGTAAGAAGTGAGCACTCTTCGTCAATCGATCCACAATCACCCAGATCGTATCATACCTTTCGGGTACGTGGTAGCTTTGTGATAAAATCCATGGTGATGTGCTCCCACTTCCATTCCGGTATGTCCAATGGTTGAATCTTCCCATACGGCTTCTGGTGCTCTGCCTTTACTTGCAAACACGTGAGGCATTTACTCACATACTCCACCACATCACGTTTCATACCCGGCCACCAATAATCTTTCTTCATGTCTTGGTACATCTTGGTAGCACCGGGATGAATGGAGTATCGAGTCTTATGGGCTTCATCCATGATCTTCATACGTAGATCCCCGAATCGAGAAATCCACATTCGTCCAAATCGAGTCTTGGCACCATACGTGTTTTCACCCAGTTCTGCGACCAGACCTCTCATTCGTTCAGAGTTTAGATGATCCTCTTTCAGTGCTTCATCCTGGAACTCTTTGACTTGTTTCATCACGTCGGAGGTCATGATTAGCTGGTACGCCTTCACCCGAATTGGCTCGGGCCTCTCCTTTCGGCTAATGGCATCAGCCACCACGTTGGCTTTACCCGGGTGGTAATGGATCTCACAATCATAATCTTTTATCAGCTCCAACCACCGCCTCTGCCTCATGTTTAGATCCTTCTGCTCGAAGAAGTATTTCAAGCTCTTGTGGTCCGTGAAGATGGTGCACTTCGTCCCGTACAAATAGTGCCGCCAAATCTTCAACGCGAAAACCACAGCTGCTAGCTCCAAGTCATGAGTAGGGTAATTAACCTCATGAACTTTCAGCTGTCGGGATGCATAGGCTATCACCTTTCCCCTTTGCATTAATACACACCCCAACCCCGAGTAGGAGGCATCGGAATAAACCACTAAGTCTTCACTCCCATCGGGTAGTGCCAATACTGGAGCTTGGGTCAATCTTGTCTTCAGTTCTTCGAACGCCTTTTCCTGAGGTTGACCCCATACAAATTTCACATCCTTCCGGGTCAACTTTGTCAGTGGAGAAGCAATTTTGGAAAAGTCCTGGATGAACCTTCGGTAGTAACCCGCCAAACCCAAGAAACTACGGATCTCGGACGGCGTCTTCGGAGACTTCCATTGCATTACTGCCTCCACCCTTGCCGGATCAACCAGAATCCCATCCGGATTCACCACGTGACCCAAGAATTGGACCTCACGCAACCAAAATGCGCACTTGGAGAATTTTGCATAGAATTTCTCCCTTCTCAACGTCTCCAGAACTTCGCGAATGTGACCGGCATGCTCAGTCTCGTTCTTCGAATAAATCAAGATGTCATCAATGAATACAATCACCGATTTATCCAACATCGACCGGCACACCCTATTCATCAGGTCCATAAAAGCAGCTGGCGCATTGGTCAACCCAAATGACATGACGAGGAACTCGTAGTGACCGTAGCGCATACAAAAAGCTGTTTTAGGGATATCCTGCTCCTTCACCTTCAGTTGATGGTAGCCTGATCAAAGATCTATTCGTGAAAACCAACTAGCACCCTAAAGTTGATCAAACAAGTCGTCGATCCTCGGCAAGGGGTATCTGTTCTTTACCGTCAACTTATTCAGCTCGCGGTAGTCGATGCACATCCTCATACTACCGTCCTTCTTTTTTACAAACAGGACCGGAGCACCCCAAGGTGAGATACTCGGTCGAATAAACCCCTTATCCAGCAGCTCTTGTAACTGCTCCATCAACTCTTTCATCTCTGTCGGGGCCAATCGGTATGGTGCTTTGGCAACAGGTTGGGCGCCTGGTATCAGATCAATCTGGAACTCGATCTCTCTGTCAGGTGGCAATCCCGATAAGTCTTCCGGGAACACATCTGGGAACTCACACACGACCGGAACATCAGATAGTTGTGGTGTTGGCTTTTCTACATCCTTTACATAACATAAAAAGGCGTTACATCCACGCCTCATACATTTCCCCACCACTGCCATTGAGATCACCTTTCGGAATCATAGTAACCCGATCGCCATAAACTGTCACTGGACTACCGTCGGGCGCTGTCAAACTGATCATCTTCTTGCGACACACAATGTTCGCCTTATGATCTGCCAACCAATCCATCCCAAGCACCAAATCGAAACAGCCTAACGTCATCGTAAATGGTTTAACTGGGAATTTGTGACCCTCCAGTTCTACATCGCAACCCTCAATTACCTCGGAAATCCTGGTGGTTTTTCCTATAGCAGTCTCTACATCAAACGGCACATCCACACGTCTACTACTAACGGGCAATTTGGCACAAAAAGCAGTAGAAATAAAACTCCTACTGGCACCCGAATCAAATAATACTGAGGCTAAAGTTTTGTTCACCAGAAACGTACCGGACACGACATCAGGGTCCGTCCTAGCCTCTTCCTGCGTCATCGTGAATGCTCTGGCGCTTGCTCTCGACCCTTCGCCCACTGCCTTCTTCACACCGGAACCCTCAGATCTCGGCTTCTTGCAATCTTTGTTCATATGACCACTTTCCCCGAAGTTAAAGCACTTCAAGCCCTTACATTCTTTCGCCATATGACCTGGCTTTCCACACTTAAAACAAACATTCAGCCCCTATCTGCACTCACCACCGTGCTCTCTCCCACATTTCCCACACTTTCTCGACCCCGTACTTGACGCAACCACACGACGATCATCAACTCGTGCCTTCTTGCTGCTTGTCGAAGTATCACCTCGACCCAACCTCTTTCCCTGCCACTTCCTCTCATCACTTCCCTTCTTACTACCCTCTGCCTTCACCAAGGCAGCTCGTTCATCGTACAACCTCCCAGCTAAATCCACCGCCGACCTGAAAGTACTCGGTCGAGCAGAAATCAAATGCCAACGAATTTCGGCTGGCAACCCCTGAATATACCGGTTAATCTTGCGAGACACCAACGTCACTTGCTCTGGCACCAACCGTGCCATGTCGTTAAACTTGGTTGTGTATTGTTGGTGGGTCATCGTTCCCGCCTCCCACTGCAGGAACTCTCTCTCAACTCTGTCCATCTCCCGACGAGGACTAAACTCCTCGATCACCATTCTCTTCAACTCAGACCACTTCATCTTTCCAATGGCCCTGCTACCCTCGGCCTGGACAGTATTGTCCCACCAGCACAATGCCGTCCCCGTAAAAGAGTGGGTAGCAAACTTCACCTTTTTATCCTCTTGGCAGTCACTGATATCAAGGACCGCCTCCATTTCTCTCACCCATTGGTGAGCATCCGCAGCCGTACCAGTACCATCAAAAGTCGGGGCTTGCACCTCATAAATGCCCCGTAGTTACAACCCGGGCTGTCTCCCGTACATGCTCTTCTTCCTCTTCCTCTTCATCGTCGGATAATACTGTTTCTGCTTCTGTCTGTTGCTGTCTACCTGAGGACCGATTCCTCCCTCGCCTCTCGTCTTCACGTACTGCCTTTATCACTTCGGTCACTACAGATGGTAGGATTGTCTGCATGACCTGATGTACTTCCTCGACCACTGCCTCTTTTACCGAGGCTCTCAAATTTGCGCTTTCTCTGCCTCCTCCTGATGAGGAGTCTCGTTTTTCTCATGAACTACTTTCTCTGTCCTAGGTCTTCCTCGCGTGACACGCGGTTCAGCACCAAGTCCACCACCACGGGAAGCTTTAGATGATCTACCACCGACCATCTTCTATCACACTGAAAGATTCAAACACCAACACGGTTATTCAAGGAAATAGCTCAGTTTATGTCAAGTATAGTAAGTCCCTAATTACAGTGGCCAGTTGTGATTAGCCACTTACTCTACTCTTCGTACCCCGAGCATTACCTGTCCTGACTACATCAGTATCTAAATCTAACAGCACACATAAACCACATTACACGCGTACATAACTTTGATTATCTTTAAGAAAATACCTGATGGCACGCAGCTACTCAGATGGCAGTCTTCCCTTTTTCTGTCCCATTTTCAGTTTAAGTTTTAGGTTTATTTTGAAAATTTACCCATTTTACTTAAACTTTT